>CM056051.1:109297278-109517278 GCA_029574335.1 Rana kukunoris
ATCCATGGAGAGACGCACAGACCTATACAGGCTACACAATGGCACCCTGACTGCCATTAGGTATCAGGATGAAGTCCTTGGACCCATTTTCAGACCCTACGCTGGTGCAGTGGGTCCTGGGTTCCTCCTGGTGCATGACAATGCCCGGTCTCATGTGGCGAGGGCATGCAGCCAGTTCCTGGAGGATGAAGAAATTGATACCATTGAATGGCCCCCACACTCACCTGACCTAAATCCAAAAGAACACCTCTGGGACATTATGTTTCTGCCTGGTTGCACCTCAGTCTGTTCCGGAGCTCAGTGATGCTCTGATCCAGACCTGGAAGGAAATACCCCAAGACACCATCCGTCGTCTCATTAGGAGCATGCCCAGACGTTGGCAGTCATGCATACAAGCTCTTGGGGGCCATATAAACTACTGAGGACCATTTTGAGTTGTTGCAATGAAATTTTTAGCAAAATTGACAAGCCTGCTGCATAATTTTGTTCACTTTAATTTTCGGGGGGGCCTTGTAATTCAGCCCTCTGTAGGTGGATAATTTTCATTTCCATCAAATGATGTGCCATCCTTTCATTCCTAACACATTACCCAGCATGAGGTGTGTGTGTGTGTAAATTATAATATCAACTCTTGCAGGGCAGGACCTGTGTAAATGAATACAAAGTGACTGAGGTCTATCCTCATGTAATGTAGATTGCTCAGTGTGTGCCCATGTTGAGGGGTTTTACTGCTGCCTGTGGGTGATGGGACACCTCCCCCATTTAGATAGACAGAGCAACAAACACGACTAGTAAAGTGGGAAAGGTCACCTACATCGTCACCTAAGGTCACCTACAATCACCATCATACTCACCTCCTCGTGGTACAAAAAAATACTCCCGCCAGCCACACGCAATCACGATATTTTTAGACTGACCAATCACAGAGCGGTAAGCTGGCTGTCACTAGAGCTCCATACCTCCTGTAGCTCAGATGTCTCCACTTCCGGGTTTATTGTACTAGACGCTTAGGATTCTGATATGGTGGCTCCATAACAATGAATAGACATCGAGTACAGCCTTATTAGGGACACGTCTCTCACAGTATACAGTATGTGCATTGGGGGTATTGCGAGAAATGTGCGTCGTATGGTAAGCCTACCACCAATAGAAAGCATCCACCCTGTGCTGTGGACAGTTGTTCACCAGGGTTCTGCAGTCTGTAGGGGATGTGCGATTGGGTCCAGCGGGGAGTATCCCTCGTTTTGATTGGCTGGCAGTCGGCCGAGTTGGCATGTGTCCACATGAGGTGACTGGGTGAAGTGCAGGCTGAGCCGGCCATGGTGGAGTGATAGCCGTCAGTATGCAGTGTGTAGGAGGCGCCGATACCCGGACAGGGGATGAGGAGAAGAGCGAGGAGCCTCCTGTCACACCGAATGGAGAACAAGCGGTGCTGGCAGTGACTGAACCCCCGGGGGGAGCCGCCTGTCCTCCATCCTCCGTGGAACCTCTCTCCCCGGGAGGACGAAAAATGGAGCTGAGTGAAGAGCTTCGCCTGAGAGCCCTCACCCTGTGCAGGGAGTACCTGGGGGGGTCCTGGAGGAGCATCCAACCCCAACACATCCGGGTCTCTGTGGTCAGGTAATGTCTGCCCCACCCTCTGATCTGTCATTGCTAGTGCTATGGGGTCCTATTCTATCTGTTACCCCACTAATCAATCAGTCATCACAGCAGAAGCACGCAACGTTTCGGGGTCACACAGGATCCCTTCATCAGCAACATCCAATATGAGGATTACTGGATGTTACTCTAAAGCGCAACTTCATCCATCTCTTTGAGTCTTGCATAGTTTTTTTTTGTGGGGGGTTGGTAGGTATTTGCTCCCACCTCCACTCAAATCACCCAGACAGACGATCTAAGCAGAAGCACCCCTCCCAATCTTGTCCCGCAGCATTCTGGGACATGTCACAAGTCTCAGAAGTCTGAGGGACCAATCACTAAGTGCAGCCACAGCTGACTTCCCATTGGTAAACATGCCAGGGACACAAAGAACAGTGAAGATCCGGTTCCGGTGAGGACAGTGCTGGGAATCTGGACAGGTAAGTGTCATTTTTTTTTTTTTTTACAGAGAAGTAGATAGAAAGTGGCACTGCTTTATATGACGAACGTCTCAATTGGCTGGGCTTTTTCTATGGGTCACAGGAGTGCAATTAGTTTTTCACTCCTGTGACCTGTTTTCAGCAGAGAACGAACTGAAGTGCCTGGACGTCACAGGAATCAGTCCAGGCGCCACGTCATCCCGACAGCCATTGAGAGCCTGAGGTGGCAGCTCCCGCCCCTCCAATGAGCACCGGGGGGAGCGAGCAGCTGATTGACAGGCAGTTGTTCGATCACGCGGCTCTTAGTGCAGAAGCGCCGGGGGACAGATGCAGCATCGGACCGATGTTGCCTCCACCTAGGTAAGTATGAATATGAAAAAAAAAACATCTCTTTTAATTAGTCGTGTTAGAGGTCGTCCGATATGTGTTTTTCTCTGGCCGATGCCGATATTTAGAAATCGCTGCAGTCGATGTATGATGCCGATTTTTTTTTTTTTTTTTTACCTTCATCTCATACAATCTAACAGTTAGACCCCTTTCACACTGGGGCGTTATTCAGGTGCCTTTGAGCTAAAAATAGCACCTGTAAAGTGCCTGCAAAACTGCTCCCCTGCAGTCTCCGTGTGAAAGCCCGAGTGCTTTCACACTGAGGCGGTGCGCTGGCAGGACATTAAAAAAAAGTCCTGGGAGCAGCATCTTTGGGGCGGTGTATACCACTCCTCCACCACTCCTGCCCATTGAAATGAATGGGCACCGCTGTCAAAGCGACTGCAAAGCGTTTCTGCAGTGGTGCTTCATGGGAGCATTTAACCCCTTCATCGGCTGCTAGCTGGGATATAAGCACCTCGCTAGCAGCCAAATAGCGCCGCTAGAATGATGGTCCAGTGTGAAAGCAGTGGAGTTCTGCGGGGGAAAAAAAATAATAATTAAAAGTCAGCAGCTACAAATACTGCAGCTGACTTTTAATATATGGACACTTCCCTGTCCTGGGTGCCCGCAATGTCGGCACCCGAAGCAGATCTCTCCCTCAGGTACTGCCGCCGCCATCTTCGGTGAGGGAATCGGAAAGTGAAGCATTGCGGCTTCACTTCCTGGTCCCCTACTGTGCATGCGCGAGTCACGCTGTGCGATCCCGCAGGTCCCTGCTGTCTTCTGGGACTTGTGCGTCTCCAGAAGACAGCGGGGGGTGGAGTAGGCGCCAGATGTGGCGTAGGTCACCGCAGTGATCTATGCCCGGAAGAGGGAGCAAATACCTGGATTACACAGGTATCTGCTCCCTCCTCCCCCCTGAAAGGTACCAAATGTGAGACCGGATGGGGGGGAGGGGGGTTTCCAAAAAGCAGAAGTTCCATTATTACTCTGCTAAGTAATAAGTGATACAGAAAATATCTTAAATTTAAACATTTGTTTTAAACGCAACAAGCCTCCATGCACTTCAGTGCACTTGTATGTATAATTTAGATTATATATATTTTTTTTTTCATCTTAAATACACAAAAACAGGTAATCAAAACTTTTGTACGAAAAAAAAATATTGGCTAACTTTACTGTTTTTTTTTTTTTTTTTTTTTTCCATTTAAAGTGTATTTAAAAAAAAAAAAAAATGCATTTGAAAGACCGCTGCACAAATACCGTGTGACATACAATATTGCAGCCATCGCTATTTTAGTTCCTAGGGTCTCTGCTAAAAAAATATATATATGTAATATTTGGGGGGTTCTAAATGATTTTCTAGCAGAAAACACAGGATTTTTACCTGTAAGCAACAAGTTTAAAAAAAAAGATTTAGTCTTTAAATGGTTAAACAGAGAACTCCTAGGCCTCATTCACACGAGGCAGACTCCGTCGCAGTCTGTTGCGACAGAGTCCGCCTGCTCAGCAGGAGATCAGTCCGCAGATCTCCGCTGAGCCGACGGATGACAAGCTCCTCTCTGCTCACTGATCGGGGAGGAGCTTGTCGAGCCCCGCTGTCCTCTATGGAGCGATCTGATGAAAACGGACAGCATGTCCGTTTTCATCAGATCTTACCCGATCTGTTCCACATGGACGGATGGGGACGTGCCCCCCATACGTCTGTTTTTAGCAGATCGGATGGGGTCGGTTGTCAGCGGACATATCTCCGCTGACATCCGACGCTCCATAGGGATGCATGGAGTGGCCGTTCAGGTCCGCCGTCAAAACTGACAGGCGGACCCGAACGGTCCATCCGTGTGAATGAGGCCCTACACACAGAGTTCATTCCTTTTGAAGTTTAAACATTGTATCTTATATCCAACTTGGCAGGCTGCCCAGGAGGGAGAAGTCTCTTCCAGGGAAACTTCTATTGACTTCTATTACAGATGCTTTTTAGCAAGTCGAGCTGCTGAAGTTTAATCAGCTTCTTTTTTTTTTTTTTTTTTACAGCAAAATCGTCCGATGGCGATTAATTAAAAAATGCCAAAAATCGGTCGACCTCTAGTCTTGTTAAAAAAAATGTGAATATAAAAATACTCTCTAGGTGTTTGTCTATAACTCCCTGTAAACGCACCTAAATTAAAGGATATGCAAAAAAAGTGACGAGTGCTATATTTACCAATTGATAACTGTGATAGACATAAAATGCTATAATTCATATATGTCCATTAATATCCACGGAAAATGTGATATTACAGGTATAAAAATATTATGCAGTTATTGTAAACTTAGGGCCCTTTCACACGTCCGTTCCGTTCGTCTGTTTTTTGGACGTCCGGTAACGGACCTCAATGCTTCCCTATGGGAGCGGATCCGTTAGCGGATGATGCATCCGCTAACGTCCGCTAGATCCGCATCCGTTTTTTCGGACGGAAGAATGTCCTATTTTTCTTCCGTCCGGCCAAACGGATCGGATGCAAACGGACAGACGGTCCGTTTCCATCCGATTCCCCATAGGGGATAGCGGAGGAGAGACAGGGCGGTCCCTGCACATTGTGCGGGGACCGCCCTGTCCGCCCGACAGCTCAGCGGAGCCCCCACCGCTGAGCTGACGGACACACGGAGCGGACCGAAAAACGGACCGCACGTGTGAAAGGACCCTTAATCCCATAAACTTAATTCATAAATAAATGTTTATTTAAACAGAAAAGTGACAAGCGCTAAAAATTAGAGTCCAAAAAAAAAAATATGTTGGCGTAAACGTAATCCCAACAGTATAAAATAAAAATTAATGCTTATTTAACCCCCTGCCGACCAGCTGCTGTCATTATGCAGCAGGTCGGCCCAAAGCCGTCGTAGCTGTAGTCCGCTCCTTTTAAGCGGGATAGCTGCACAGCAGGGGTGCCGATGCTCGTGGCCGGCGTTCACGGGGCACGAGATGCAGAACAGAGACGTGTGTGTGTGTGTGTGTGTTGAGGAGAGGGAGATCATTAATTTGTACTAGCTGGGAACCACGATCTTATCTCCTATAGTCAGTCCCATCCCCCTACAGTTAGAACACACACTAGGGAACCCATTTAACCCCCTTGAGCGCCCCTAGTGTTAACCCCTTCCCCGCCAGTGACATTTACACAGTAATCAATGCATTTTTATAGCACTGATCGCTGTATAATATAAAATGAGTCAAAAGTGTCCATACATTTTTTTCCTATTTTGTAGACGCTATAGATTTTGTGCAAACCAATCAATATACGCTTATTGCGATTTTTTTTTTTTTTTTTTTTTTTTTTTTTTATTACCAAAAATATGTAGAAGAATACATAATGGCCTAAACTGACGGAAAAATTAACTTTAAAAAATAAAAATTGGTGATTTTTATTATAGCATAAAGTACAAAATATTGTGTTTTTTTTTTTTTTTTTCTTTCTTTTTTTAATTGTGGCTCTTTTTTGCAACAATTGTGCCATCCCAGAAGGTGGGACTTGTAGTCTTTTCACAGATCCTGTGACTAGATGATGCCGTTTTGCTTCTCCTACTTGGCCACTGCAGATGTGGTTATTGTTTGAAGGACCCATACAATGTAAAAATAAATGGGCTTGTAATAACATTACCGGGTCAGATGTGAATGTGATGCCTGCCTGCGCTGTGCTGATAATCTGTTTAATAATAATAAGGCCTTGTTGGGAAATGGACAGCTCTGGGCCGGTGTGTGTCCTTGAATGACAATTGTCTGTACCTATACAATGTATCTAATGCTGATCTGAGTCATCCGGTGTATTCTGTGCACTCTGACTCTTGGCTGTATGGAGTGTCCACATGGCAGGTACAAAGATTACACATCGATCACAAGCCGTCTCCTGTGGGATTGCACAATATTTGCTTTATTTTAAAATGTAGGCTTCATGTACACGGGACGTTTTTGAAACCTCTCCTGAACCATTTAACTTGACAGATAGTAACCAATGTTTAAAAATGTCAGTTTTGCGGTGTTTACATGCCGCTTTTGCATTTTAAAAGCATATTTATTTATTTGTTTTTCAAACAGTCAAAAATCTCCATAAACGCCTGTAAACTCCTAGAGGGCGGGCGCTCGCCCGCTAAAGGTAGGACATAGAGCTACGTGCTCTCGCCCAGCAGTGCCACCGTCCCGCCGTATAACTGCGGTGGGCGGTCGGCATGTAGTTAACCTACAGGTAAGCCTATATTAAGGCTTACCTGTAGGTGCAAGAAATATCTCCCAAACCTAAAAGGTTTAGGAGATGTTTGCAAAAAATAGGGGCACCAATGTCTACGGTGCATGTGCACTGAGCGTGCCGCTTCTAATGGCGATCATGCTGTTAGTGGCGGCACTGCTTCTCCGGCCAGTCACAGCGCCGGAGCAGCGATACCCGGAAGTCACTTCGGGTATCATGGCGGCGGCGGAGGAGTTAAACAAGGGCCGCTGCGGGGGCTTCGATCTCAGGTAAGTAATGTATGCCTTTTGTCTTGCAGGTTGTCCTTCCTTAATTTAATTTTTTTTTGGACTAGAGCGTTTACTCACTCATTAAGGTTTCAGGGAACCCCTGCTAAAAAAAACTTTTATATTGTCTCGTCAAAGTAAAATAGCATAAAGAGTAAGCTTGCTCTATTCTTCAAAATACATTTAAAGTGGTTGTAAAGGCTCAAGGTTTTTTCCCTTCATGCGTTCTAATGTATGAAGGAGAACTTCAGTGTGCAGCAAACCCCCTTCAACAGCCCCCCAGCCCTTTCTTTATACTCTTTTATGAGCCTGATCCAGTTATGTGCATGAGTGCAGAAGCTTGCCTGGGTCTCTCCCTTCTCATTGGCTGAGACACAGCAGCTGGAGCCATTGTCAAGCAGCTTGCTATGGGGGAGGGACAAGGAGCACCGGCGGGAGATCCGAGAAGAGGAGCATTAGGGCTGTTCTGTGCTAAACCATTGCACAGACCAGGTAAGTATGACATGTTTGTTATTTTAAAGAAAAAAAAAATCTAAACCTTTACAAATGCTTTACTAATGGCTAGAAAGTAACAGATTGTGATTATATTTGTCAGTGAAATAGTGCCCCTGGTGGTCAGTGGAGACAAGCGCCCTTGCGCTGGTGATCAGTCTAGAAGTGAATGACATTACTTGCATCAAATGTCAGTGGAAATTGCCTCCTTACATTGGTAGTCATTGTAGGTGGGAGATCAATCTGTGTTCAAGAACCTCCCAGGGAAAGCCTGAGTCATTCTGACACATGGGCATCAATACTTTCTGAATCACTGACCTTCAACTTGCAGATCAGACATTCTGACTTTCCTTGTCACATGCTTGTTTTGGGTCAGTGACACAGGACATACTGTATTGTAACCAAGGACTGAATTATGGTTAGCGTTTCAACGAGATGAATAATATAATCAGTCTCTGTATTTCTCTCAGCACGTTTTTCCTTAAAGAGGAGTTCCACCCTAAAAAATTACTTTTGTTTAATCCCCTCCCCTCCCCCTTACATGCCACATTTGGCATGTCATTTTTTGGGGGGGGGAAGTGGGGGCTTCAGTAGGAGTGGGACTTCCTGTCCCACTTCCTGCTTCCGCCGAGGGGCTGGTTAGGCGATTAAGCCTTAATCGCCTACACCAGCCCCTCCCTGTAGGCGATCACATGGGACACATGACAGGTCCCATGCGATCGCCTCTCCAATCAGCGGCTCGCGCATGTGCAGTGGGTGCCCGGCCGTGAAGTCGAAGGCTGTCACGGCTGGGTGCCCACAGTCGGGATGGAGACGCCGGCTGGGGAGGGGAGGAGAGGAGCGGAGCCCCGGTCGGCGCGTCGCTGGAACGCAGGAGCAGGTAAGTGAGCGTTTATTAAAAGCCAGCAGCTACACTTTTTGTAGCTGCTGACTTTTAATAAACACAATTTTTGGCTGGAACTCCCCTTTAAAGTTGTATTCTCCAAAATATAAACTTTTTAGACTTTGATAATCTGTATGTTTTTAAGGCACATCTGCTCTAGATCTGTGGTCCCCAAACTGCGGTCTGGGGGCCAGGTGAGGCCCTTTGCTTGCTTTTTTCCGGCCCTTGGGGCACTATTTCCATCCACTGATGCCAATAATGGGGCATATTTCCCCCACTAACACAAATGAAGGGCCAGAATTCCTCCCAATGATTGGGCACAGTTCCTCAGTTCCTCCCACTGACACCAGATAGAGCATTGTTTATTCCTACCAATGTCCAGACGTTTTCTACTCCCAATAACCACAGTCTGCCCCTGCCCCTTAAAGGGATGTTCCAGCCAAATTTAGTGTTTATTAAAAGTCAGCAGCTACAAAAAGTGTAGCTGCTGGCTTTTAATAAACACACACTCACCTGCTCCACCATCCAGCGACATGCCGGCCGTGGGGCTCCACTCCTCTCCCCCCCTCCCCGGCCGGCGTCTTCATCCTCGGCTTCACGGCCGGGCACCCACTGCGCATGCGCGAGCGGCACTGCGCATGCGCGCGCGCGGCCCGCCGCTGATTGGACAGGCAATCGCATGGGACCTGTCAGTGTCCCATGCGATCGCCTACAGGGAGGGGCTGCTGTAGGTGATTAAGCTTAATCGCCTAACCAGCCCCTCGGCGGAAGCAGGACAGGAAGTCCCACTCCTCCTGAAGCCCCCCCCCCCCCAAAAAATGACATGCCAAATGTGGCATGTAAGGGGGAGGGGAGTGGGTTGAGCGGAAGTTCCAATTTTGGGTGGAACTCCACTTTAAACCGGTAGTAAAGCCGCTGCTGGTTTTTTTTTTTTCATACCTGTAAAGCAAAAGCCATAATGAGCTAGTATGCGCCACATACTAGCTCATTATGCAATACTTGCCTTGGAACGAGGTAAGGGGATCTTAACTGGTCCACGCCGAGGGAGACATGATTTCAATGGGCAGGAGCGGTAAATACACCGCTCCAAAGATGCGGCTAGCAGGTCTTTTTTTTTTTTTTTATCGTCCCACTAGTACAACGCTCCTGCATTAATGGTGCAGATGTTTAAAGTGGAGTTCCATCCATTTTTTTATGTTTATCTGTGCTGCATGCCCTAATCTCATAGTGTTCAGAATGGACAATTTTTATTTATTTTGTTGCTTGTAAATACCTTTATTTTGTAGTCCTTCATTACTTCCTCCTCCTTATTAGCCTAGGCTATTAAGTCACAAGGCTATTTGCAAGGGTTTCTGGGATAGGCATCATGTATCCCAGTAGTCCTTGCAAACCTGACTGAAACCTAGTGTGCAGCACTGAGCATGTGCGAGATATGCAAAGCTGAAATCCAGGAAGTCATACAGTCTGACTTCATGATGCCCACACTTAAGATGGCCACGGTCTATTTCTAGATGCTGTAACAACCTAACAAAACGGATCTTAGTTTACAGACTAACTTTACTATAATACATTAAGCTTGTGTATTACAGGGGTATTTATATTTAAAAAGTGAAATTGTGGGTGGAACTCCCCTTTAAGGGTGTTTTGCAGGTGCTATTTTTAACGCTATAGCGCCTGCAAAACGCTCCAGTGTGAAAAGGGATCTAAAAGACAGTAAACTGGTCCTAGAAAGTTTGGAGACCCCTGCCCTAAAGCATCCATCTTTGGAAGGAGACTCTGCAATTCAAGTTGGCTACTGTTTGTGTATATGCTCCTTATTTATTGCTGTCTGGGTAGCTATGGTAGAGATTCTGCTTACTTCCTGCTCTTCTGACACCGGAGGAAATGAGGGGTACATCTCCCCAATGGGGACCCAGATTGTAGTTAAATATTTGTCAAAGGGCTTTAAACTGCTCCCAATCCACTAAAAATGGTCAACAGCCTCATTATCTCACATTTGCATAATTAATTCCAAAATGCTTGTTTGTACCACTTACTTTGCCAGCTTTCTGTTGCCCTGCCCTAGATTTTTTAGACGTGTGTGTTTTTATTTTTTATATATACTGATTGTGCTGAGGCTTGCACAGCGAAAAATCCATATTTTATACCGTAGGTACAAGAAAGCCTGTGTTTTGTTTAATCATGGCCCTTAAGCCCCTCCCACTGTTAACAATTTGTCCAGACCAACTGCATTACTACTCTCTGGGGTACCCAACTTTTTTTTTTTTCTTACAACCCCAATAATGCCTTTGATGCTAAGGAGGATTGTCTGCTGTCATTTAACCACGCCCACTCATCCCGCATCGCCTAGACAATAGACATGTGTGATGAGAGGGTACTTCCTCATCTGATTTTGTAATTTCCTCTCTCCCTCTGCGTGTTCTTTCACCAATACAACCTTCCCAGGGCAGATAATAACATTGTTTTTATGGGCACTTTTAATAATCAGGTTTTCTGTATAAAGGAGCCCGCAGTCGTGCTTGGAAATGGCTCTGCTGCATTACAAACAGGTAAGAAAACTGGGTTCACAGGGTACCTCATCACTGACAATATGGAGTGTGGTGGACGGGCCTTTTATAGTGATTTCTGGGTGAAAAACCAAAGACCTAAGCGACTTTGAGTGTAATGCACATATAACCCAAGACTTGGGATAAAAGCCTTGCAAGAGTTAGAATACGCAGCCTATTTTCCAGTGACATGTAAGGCCAGCCGTCCATGTGTCCTTATAAATCCCTACACCACACAACGTGGTATTAAGTATTGTCAGGATTGTGTCATTACAATAAAGCTTTGCTCAGGTCTGTGCACTTTGGCTAACAAAGGAAAGTGGTCACCTTCTTCCTTTAATCAATCTCCTTTCCATTCTCCAGCTTGCAGTTCTAACACTTCTTGCACTTGTGGCATTTTTCATTTGAGGTATTTCAGTCAAGCAGCAGGGAAATTCCCTTTTAATTTTGGAATGTGTTCTGAAGTGTCATTTGTCAAATGTTTCATTAAGCAATGGCGCGTACACACAATCTGGCTTTTGCCCAGCCAAATCACATTGGAATTCCGACGGAATTTCATCGGAAAAATATAGAACATGTTCCATATCAAAACTCGATGAAAAAACTGATGGGGCTACACACAATTGGAAAATCTGATTGTGTGTACGAGCATAAGAGTAGTTTATTTACATGTTGGTGTTGTGAAGTCCTATTAGGTTTAGCAGGTAGCAGCTGAATTTTGTTCTGTCTGTTCAACAGAAGTCAGTCAAACGACCAACTTTGGTTAAATGGCCCTGCTGGAAAGTATTCGATTAATGGCTGCAGCACTGATCAGTTTATTCTAACAGGGAAGGGGGGAGTTCCAGCAGCCAGAATATGTTGGCGCAGTGGGAAAAATCTCTGCATTCACATTGCTTGTGGGGATCTGCCAAATATCTTTTTGTTTAGTGATGGTTAAATGAAAAGAAAGCTACGCATGCATAACCTGCATTAGATACATGGCTGGTTAGTTGTAGGTCTTGTAGTCTATGCAAAAAAATTAGAGGAGCTCCAGGCTCCTTTAAAAAAAATGATGCCAGCAGCTATAAGGTTGCATTCACACCTAAGCGTTTTGTCGCCTGAACATTATTCTCTATGGAGATGGTTCACAATTCCACTCCAAAACGCCGAACGCCTGAAGCTCAAACAAGTTCCGGACCCTTTTTTGTCGCGCCAATCGGGCGGCTTGGGCGTTTTACATTGGTGACAATGATCTGTACAAAATCTCGGTAAAAAACACCGCGTTTTATCGCGGTAAAAAACACCACACTTTGTCGCGGTAAAAAACGCTGCAAATCGCAATGCTCAGGTGTGAATGCAGCCTAAGTACTGTAGCTGCTGACTTTTAATATTGGGGCATTTACCTGTCCAGGAATCCAGCAGTGTCCTTGCTCGCGCTACCATCTTGACTACGGGAAACTGTCAGTGCAGCCTTGCGGTTTCCTACTGTGCATGCGCGAATGTGAATGGGCTAGCTGCAGGGGAAGGACGAGGGGGGCCAAACTTCAAGCTTGGCTCGCCACGGCAAACTGAGCTGGAAGTGGGAGCTTGTACCTGGTTTTGACCCCCCAAAGGTGCCAAATGTGGCAGCAGAGGAGGGGGGGGGAGGATTCAGAAAGGGGAACTTCCTCTTTTGGGTAGAGCTCAGATTACATTTTAAGAGGTTCTTAAGACAAGGTTTTTTACCTTTGTGCATGCGATGCATGAAAATAAAAAAACTTGCTGTGTATTTACTTGTGCCCCATCTCAATCCAGTGATGTGCATTAGAGCAGTTGCTCTACCCCTCCTTATTGGCTTAGTCAATCGCAGCCAGTGAGGAGAGAGCAGGGGGCGGGGCTAAGCCCCAATCTGTGTGTCAATGGACACACAGAGCAGGGCTTGGTAGCAAACATGCATGAGGGCCCCATAGCAAGCGGCTTTCTATGGGGACACTTGGCCGGGGTGGGGGTTGGAGCCCAGAACACCGGTGGGTAACACGAAATGAGGAAGATTGAGGTTGCTCTGTACAAAACCATTTTTTTAATTATTATTTTATTTTCCTTTTTAAAATAACTTTAATTTGGCCAATTTGCATCTTAATGTCAGAGTTTCTCCATAAGCCTCAGGGCTTTTTTTGCAATAAAAAACAATTAAGCTGACTGGCAGCCTCCACTCCTTTTGGCAGTGGTTCTTGGGTGTTTGTTTCTGGTTTTCTTTTAATCACAAGTGCATGAAAAGCAAAACTGTGTGACCTTGGTCATGGAGAAATCTGTGTTACCATTCCACAAGGCCTAGGCTGCTGATAATCAGAATCTGAGATACGCACATAACAAGAGATAAAGCCGATTGGGTTCTAGCCAGAGAGAATGATGGGCAATCTGTACAGCTACTGTGTTCATTCCTACACATGTGCTTCATTAGAATAAGCAGTATGGGGCCCATGGGGCTCCGGACCTGAACAGGCTGGACATTGGTAATATGGATTTCTATCAGACCAGTATACTAAGTTCTATGTCTTATTTGCTGCACAGGTGGGAGAGTACAGTGATAGGTGTTCACTTGCCTATCATCTCACTAACATAATTCTCATTTCAATGCTTATGACTGTTCTCCATACTAAGTTTGTTTTGTATGATTGATTTTCAGTGGCGGTCTCAGTAACCTGTTGTATAAGTGCAGTCTCGTAGACGCTGTTCAGACCCAGTCCAATGAACCACGACAAGTTCTTTTACGGCTGTATGGGGCTATCCTGCAGGTAATGTGTTTTATTGGTTACATTATGTCACTTTCTAAAAAAAACTATTTATAATGAGACACTTTTTAGGCACTGCTTCCATCTTTTTTTCAATCTTATTTTTTTTTTTGGCTTTGTGTAGGAAAAAATAAGTTAATTCTAAGGCCAGTGAAAGCCAGTTGCATGGATTATGAAAAAGATTTGTGATATCCGTGAATTGCTAAGGGATATGCAGGTATTCTTTTAAGAATACATGACACAAATTTTCCAACTTGTTTCTCAGCAGTTGACGCTGAATGTTAGGCACAAAAATATTATAATATATTCCTTTTTATAATCACAAGGGATATATATATTTGTAAATCCAGATACTATCTTGTAAATGTAACGGTAATATTGTCACCAGTCTGTACATAACCTGATTAGAGGTGTGATGGGGACCCAGCAGGCTTCCCTCACTACAGGCTGACTGCAGTAAACTATGTAGGAGGGGGCAATGCAAGACCAGTCACCCTTTACAAGGAGAGCGAGCAACAGTAACCAACATACTAAAAGAACACCAAGATTCAAGATGGAACACAAATGCCTCTTTGAATTTTTAGATATTTGTTTTATCCTGGTGATCAGCTTTAAAGGCTCAGTACCCAATGTTCTACAGTTCATGTTACCTATTTATTGTTAAGCCTTGGTAGAAGCAAATTACTGTAGGCTAGGTCAGTGATGGCGAACCTTGGCACCCCAGATGTTTTGAGAATACATTTCCAATGATGCTTCACTACACTGCAGCGTGCATGAGCATCATGGGAAATGTAGTTACAAAACATCTGGGGTGCCAAGGTTCACCCTTACTGGGCTGGGTCAATGTGACAAGGCAAAAGGTGGTAGGTGGGCTACTGCTAACAGGCGACCTACAATGGATATAAAAAGTCTAAACACCCATGTTTAAAATTTCAGGTTTCTGTGATGTAAAAAAAACGAGACAAAGAAAGATAAATCATTTCAGAACTGTTTCCACCTTTAATATGACCTATAAACTGTACAATTCAGTTGAACAACAAACTGAAATCTTTTAGGTGGAGGGAAGTAAAAATAAAATACGATTGCATAAGTGTGCACACCCTTACACTAATACTTGTGTTGAATCACCTTTTGCTTTTATTACAGCACTCTGTCTTTTTTTGGGTATGAGTCCATCAGCATGGCACATCTTGTCTTGGCAATATTTGCCCACTATTCTTTGCAGAAACACTCCAAATCTGTCAGATTGCGAGGGCATTTCCTGTGCACAGCCCTCTTCAGATCACCCCACAGATTTTCAATCAGATTTAGGTCTTGGCTCTGGCTGGGCCATTCCAAAACTTTTTATACTTCTGGTGAAGCCATTCCTTGTTGATTTGGATCATTGGATGTATGCTTTTGTGTATGTTCAGCTTTCTAGCAGAAGCCTGAATGTTTTGTACCAATATTGACTGGTATATGGAACTGTTCATAACTCCCTCTACCTTGACCAAGGCCCCTGTTTCAGCTGAAGAAAACAGCCCAAAGCATGATCCTGCCACCACCATTCTTCACGATGGGTATGGTGTTCCTTTTTTTGATGTGCAGCAGTGTTTTTGCACCAAACATATCTTTTGGAACTATGGCCAAAAAGTTCAACCTTGGTTTTATCAGACCAGAACACATTTTCTCACATGCTTCTGGTAGACTTCAGAGGTGTTTTTGGAAAATTTAGCCGGGCTTGGATGTTTTTCCTGCCACTCTACCCCATAGCCCAGACATATGAACAATACAGGAGATTTTTGTCACATGTACCACACAGCCAGTACTTGCCAGGTATTCTTGCAGCTCCTTTTATTATTGCTGTAGGCCACTTGGCAGCCTCCCTGACCAGTTTTTTTTCTCAATGTTTCATCAATTTTGGGGGGACAATCCCATTCTTGATAATGTCATTGTTGTGCCATATTTTCTCCACTTGGTGATAACTGACTGTGTTCCATATCAAATGCCTTGGAAATTCTTTTATACCCTTCACCTGACTGATAACTTTTAAGAATGAGATCCCTCTCATGCTTTGGAAGCTCTCTGCGGACCATGACTTTTGCTGTAGGATCTGACTAAGAATAGGTCCAGAAAGACCTACTAGAACAGCTGAACATTATTTGGCAGTAACCGGAGGCACTTTAAGGTGTGTGTGTGCCCCCCTCCAACAGATTTCAGTTTTGTTTTTCAATTGAGTTGTACAGCATATAGGTCATATCAAAGGTTCGGAAATGATTTATCTTTGTCTCCTTTTTGTAAAATGACAGAAACCTGACATTTTAACAGGGGTGTGTGGACTTTTTATATCCATTGTAGGTGCACGTTGGCTTTAGCCCATCCATCTTCTTTTGACTTGTCACATTGACGCAGCCTATTTTGCTTTACTGTGCCTTCAGAGTAAATATGTGCTGATGGGTAAGATTAATGACCATATTAATCTCTTGCTGTAAAATTGCTACCCCTTGACCTAAAAACAAATGTGCACCTTGGCTTCATAAGGAAGTTTCAACTCTTGATCTTTTTATATATGTAGGGTGTGGATTCTCTTGTTCTGGAGAGTGTCATGTTTGCAATACTTGCCGAGCGATCCCTGGGTCCTCATTTGTACGGTGTGTTCCCACAAGGTCGCCTGGAAGAGTACATTCCGGTAAGCTGCTCAAACTGATTTTATTTTTTATTCTAAAGATGATAGTCATTTTTCAGACACCACTATTAGACTTTTACAAGAAGAGTTTTTTTGGATATATGGTTGAAGAGTGAACATTCTGCCAATGGGAAAAATATTAGAAAAATTACAGCATGTGTTAGACATTAGTAGTTTATGGTCCAAAAAAAGACATTTGTTTTTATATTTACTTCCTTGTCTTCTCCTTGCTTTCATTCTTTCTCTTTCGTTCTTTATTTATTTATTTTGTTATTTTTTTTCTCCTCCTCCTCCCCCCCCCCTTTTTATTTTTTTATTTTATTTTTCTTTATTCCTTTTTTTTTTTCTTTTTTCCTTTTTTCCTTTCTATCTTTCTTTCTCCCAAAGTTTGCATGATCTTTAGTTGATTCTTGTATATGACTAGATAATGTTCATCTATTTTTGTTAGCAAATTTTAGTTGCAGCCTCAACGAGCAGAAGTCTACATGGTGCTTCTGTAGTTAATTTTGTTATGTCATTTAGATTTTCTGTCACTTCCTGCCCTCATAACAAAAAAACATGACAGTCATTTGTGATGCACAGTGCTTTTGCAAGCTATATGCAGGTCAGATTGGGTTTAAATATATATCAGTTGAAATGGTCATTGCTGACCTATGGACACCTTGGGATAATATACTACATGTATTAGAATAGAAAATCTATGAAATTAAAATCTTCCCTGAACAGTGGAAGTGATGATATTTTTTATTTTTTTTCTGGAATAATTGATTGAAATATGAAAAAAATAACAGTTGTAGTAATCTCACGCAGGTATTATGAGCGATCGACACAATATAGAGCAACACAGGATGTTTTATAAGGTGTAAACTATCAAACAACAATAACCCTCTGACCAAGGTGGTGGGTCAACACAAGGTGCCTGAGCCATAGGGTTCAGGGTCTGGGATGGGTAAGGGGAGTGGGCCAGTCCACTCAAAATTGAGATAAACAAAAAAATATATGAGGAAATGGATGAGAGAAAAAGAAAAGTGGTAGGGAGATGAGAAGTGAAGGAGGAGAAGAAGCATAGCATGAGAACAAAAGGGGAGAAAAGTAAGGAAGAGAGGAGGGAAAGATCCCCCAGACTAGGAGGTGGAAGAAATAAGGTAGAGAGGCATAGGCTGCTCGGGTGCAAGACCACAGTGGGGCCCATCTCTTAGGAAACAGCGTGGGAGTTGTGGAGGATACTGGTCGTCTTTTCATTGATCGAAAGAGTCGTTGGGATGCTCTTCGCCTCTTGCAAACGTAACAGCCGACTTTTTCTAGGCCCTAGCTATTGCATGTTTGGCTGCAATGAATAGGTATGTGGCAAATTTCTGCTGGTAGAAAAAAGGGCCGGGGATCGGACAATAAAGCAATGCTAATTTGGCATTCTTGGAAAAGATTAATTTAAGGAGATGTGTCATTTGGATTCCCACAGTCTTTCCAGTAACTGACTCTTAGAAGCTAGTTCTGGGACAGACGGGTTCCAACATGACATTTGGGAGCCATCCAAAAGAAGTCCTATCCCAGTGAATGTGTGCCTTAGTTGTTAGATTTTGCAGATACTTCAGGAACAATGTTCAACTATTTTATATTTATGTTTTTTCTAATATTTAGAGTCGACGACTGGTGACCGCAGAGCTTAGTGATCCAGAGATCTCAAGTGAGATTGCAGCCAAGCTCTCCAGGTTCCACAAGATGGTGATGCCATTTAACAAGAAGCCAGTATGGTTGTTTAAGACTATGGAGAAGTAAGTTCTCGCATGTACTGTCATTCTCTAATGTCTAATCTATTATATTGGCATCGGGTATGGTTGCCTGTTGGTAGAAACTGGGGTTGATTTACTAAAACTAGTGAGTGCAAAATCTGGTGCAGCTGTTCGTGGTAGACAATTTTCTCAGCATGTCTGAGAATGTCCTCGCTGTAGTAGTGCTGTAACAAGGCGATCCGTGCATTCTTTGCCAGTTGGCACCCAGAATAGACACTATCTTCTCTGCAGCAGTCCTTCTCCCATCACACATGCATTTTGTATCTAGTGAGAAAATAGGAAATTGTTCCTGTGACTCGGCTGTAGAACTTTTGTTTTATTAATTTTTAGTATTTTTAGGGGCCAAACATGGAATGCAGTGTAGGGTAGTGCACAAATCAAAATAATAAAAATGTCATAATTCCATACCCTATTTTGTAGGCGCTATAACCTATTTTTGGTAAAAAAAAAAAAAAAAAAATGTAGACTACATATCAGCCTAAACTGAGAAAAAATAATTTGATTTTCTTTTCTTTTTTTTAAATGGGATATTTATTATAGCAAAATGTAAAAAATATAGTTTTTTGTTTTTCTATTTTTTTCCAAATTTTCGCTATTTTTGTTTTATACCACAAAAAATTAAAACTGCAGAGATAATCAAATACCACCAAAAGAAAGCTCTATTTGTGGGGAAAAAAAGGACATCAATTTTTTTTTTTTTTTTTGGAGCCACGTTGCACGACCAAGCAGTTGTCATTCTCAGTGTGACAGTGCTGAAAGCTGAAATTTCACCTGGGCAGGAAGGTGTATATGTGCCCAGTAAGCAAGTGGTTAAAGGGGTTGAAAAGGATTTTTTTTTTCCTTAAATAGCTTCCTTTACCTTATTGCAGTCCTCCTTCGATTTTGCTTTTAAATGTCCCTATTTCTTCTGAGAAATGCTCACTTCCTCTTCTGTCTGTAACTCACCACCGTAATGCGAGGCTTTCTTCCTGGTGTGGAGAAAGCCTCTTGAGGGGGGAGGAGGGCAAGCAGGCAAGTCAGGACACTCTCTACTTTGCAGATAAAGGAGCTGTGTGTCAGTGGGCATTCTGAAACTCCTGCTCGCCCCTCCCCCCAAGAGGCTTTCTCCACACCAGGAAGAAAGCCTTGCATTACTGTATGTAGTTACAGACAGAAGAACAGGAAGTGAGTATTTCTCAGAAGAAATAAGGACATTTAAAAGCAAAATGGAAGGATGAGGTAAGTGAAGGAGGACTGCACTAAGGTAAAGGCAGCTATTTAGGGAAAAAATGTTTTCCTTTACAACCCCTTTAAGTTATAACACTGTAGTAGAGGTAAAGGGTGCATTACCAAATTGCATTATATAAAAACAACTGCACACTTTTTACCCTAGCCTCACATCTATGCAGTTTTCAGGCACGTTTTGCAGTGCTTTTTGCGTTTTTGAAATTTTTTGCATGCGGTTTTCACAAGGTGTTTTTATTAAAAAAAAAAAAATCCTTAACAAACTGTGTCTAGCTGATTACTCATCAGACAGCTGAATGTTAAAGCAAGAATTGCCAGCAATAAAAAAAAAAGTTGGCAACAAAAAAAAAGCATGGAATCCCCCCCCTCCTTTAACTCCTTCTTCCCTTTTTTTTTCTTTAACAAGAAAAATGTTCCTTCATTAAGGCAAAAATATTCAAGCATAATACAACATTGTCCAAAATGGACCAAATCTTGACAAGGGTAAAAAAAGGAACAACAGTATATGTGGGAGTCAAATAAAGCAGGCATACATAAGGAACCTATACATTATTCTTACAATTGTAACATCAACACTGCATAACACCTTCCGATACTATCATACCTGGAGCTCAAGCCGGTATCCCTTTTTTTTTTTTGTTCCTTTTTTTTAATGAAACTTCTAAGTATAACATAAGAAAAAAAAAAATATGTAACCTAGTCTATTGATGGATTTACAGTATTTAAAGAGGAGTTCCACCCAAATTTGGAACTTCCTCTTGTTCCACTCCTCACCCACTTACATGCCACATTTGGCATGTAATTTTTTTGGGGGGGGAGTGGGGGCTTCAGTAGGAGTGGGACTTCCTGTCCCACTTCCTGCTTCCGCCGAGGGGCTGGTTAGGCGATTAAGGCTTAATCGCCTACACCAGCCCCTCCCTGTAGGCGATCACATGGGACACTGACAGGTCCCATGCGATCGCCTCTCCAATCAGCGGCGAGCCGCGCGCGCATGCGCAGTGCAGCTCGCGCATGCGCAGTGGGTGCCCGGCCGTGAAGCCGAAGGCTGTCATGGCTGGGTGCCCACAGTCGGGATGGAGACGCCGGCTGGGGAGGGGGGGAGAGGAGCGGAGCCCCGGTCGGCGGGGTGCTGGAACGCAGGAGCAGGTAAGTGAGTGTTTATTAAAAGCTAGCAGCTACACTTTTTGTAGCTGCTGACTTTTAATAAACACAGTTTTTGGCTGGAACACCCCTTTAAGTCACATTTCCAAGTAAAATACTGTATGCAAATGGCCCCATTAACCACTTAAGACCCAGACCAAAATGCAGGTAAAAGACCTTGCCCCTTTTTGCGATTCGGCACTGCGTCGTTTTAACTGACAATTGCGCGGTCGTGCGACGTGGCTCCCAAACAAAATTGGCGTCCTTTTTTCCCCATAAATAGAGCTTTCTTTTGGTGGTATTTGATCACCTCTGCAGTTTTTATTTTTTGCGATATAAACAAAAATAGAGCGACAATTTTGAAAAAAATTCTATATTTTTTACTTTTTGCTATAATAAATATCCCCCCAAAATATATATGAACATTTTTTTTCCTCAGTTTAGGCCAATACGTATTCTTCTACCTATTTTTGGTAAGAAAAATTGCAATAAGCGTTTATCAGTTGGTTTTTTGCAAAATTTATAGCGTTTACAAAATAAGGGATAGTTTTATTGCATTTTTATTAATTTTTTTTTTTACTACTATCGGCGATCAGCGATTTTTTTTTTTTTTTTTTTTTTTTTTTTTTTTTGGATTGCGACATTATGGCGGACACTTCGGACAATTTTGACACATTTTTGGGACAATTGTCATTTTCACAGCAAAAAATGCATTTAAATTGCATTGTTTACTGTGAAAATGACAGTTGCAGTTTGGGAGTTTAGCAGTAGGGGGGTGTGGCTGTAGGTGTGCCGTCATCGATCACGTCCCCCTATAACAGGGATGATGTGATTGATGCTGCGGCCACAGTTCTTCAGCTCTCCAGCGGCGAACGGGTCCGCGAGTCCCGGTCCTGGAGCTTCGGACCGGGTCACGGGAGCGTGCCGCGGGCGCGCGCCCGTGACCCACGGCTGGGTACTAGAACCAACGTGTATATACGTTGATGTGCCCAGCCGTGCCATTCTGCTGACGTAAATGTACAGTAGGCGGTCCTTAACTGGTTAAAGGCCATGTTTTTTTGATGGCACCGCATAATCGGGTCATGTTTGCCCTACCAGATAGCTTCTACTGTTAAGCGTACATCCAATGTATCTCTTATGTTTTGTGTTCCCTTTTAGGTACATGTCTCAGATTTCTTCTCTCTCCTTTACAAGAGCCCATCTTGTGGAGAAGTTCAACAAGCTGAAGAGCTTCCATTTAGAGGAAGAAATGAAGAGACTGAAGTAAGATTGCAACATGCCTCACTTGAATTTAATGGATCTTTACTTTCTTCTAATAAATCTCTGCACAGTTTTTTTGTTCATGTTCCAGTAATATGTGTAAAATTAGGAGGGGACACTGTATGAAAAAATGCAATTTGCCCAAAGCTGCATTGGTTTATTAGCTGTGCAGAGAACACAATGGGCCAGATTCAGGTAGATGAGAGCATCTTTGCTCTGGAGTAATGCTTCTCATTTACGTTACTCTGCCGAAATTTTAGGAGCAAGTGCTGTTATTCATGAAGCACTTGCTCCTAAAGTTGCGGCAGCGCATCGCAAATGAGCCGGCGAAATTCAAATTGGGCGGGTACGGGGCGTGTATTATTTAAACTATGCGCGATCCCGCGGCGAACGTACTGCGCATGCGTCGAGTGTTAATGCATCCCAGTGCGCATGCTACAAATTCTGTCAGTGAACGTCAATGACGTCACATCCCCATTCATGAATGTTTTACGCAAGCGACGCGATTTTTTTTTTTCCCGACGCGATGACGACGGCTATACTTAACATAGGATACTCCACTAGGGGGCTGCTTTATCTTTACGTCGCGTATCGCTTCCGGAAATGTCGTAAAGTCACTGCGTCGCGCCCGAAAACGATCGTGAATTTCCGACTCCCGCTGATTAACATATTTTTTCAGCGTTAATCAGCGGGAACGCCCCCGGCGCCATTTTTAAGTTGAAATAACGATGCGATGGCGAAATTCAATTAGGCTGCTCGCATCGGAACTCCAACCCGGCGTTTCTTGTTTTCTGGTTACAGAAAACAAAAACGTCGGCTTAAAGCGACAGTTAGGCTGGAGTATCACAGATACTCCAGCCTAACTCTACCTGAATCTGGCCCAATATGTGTGAAATATTACTTTTGTTATAAGATCTGGCTTTACTTGCTACATACCACTGTTGCCCCATTGACCAAGCTCAATGCTGATCTGTTAAACCGTGCTGAGTTTCAGTATGCTGGCCTTGTAATATCAGCAATCTCTCCTCTTTAGTCACAGCTGCACTGAGATTTGTGTGTGAAGTCTCACAAGACTTCAAAGACTGTGTGGGATGGAGGAATAAAGAGGTTATCTTTATACAGTGTGAGCTAATTAAAAATGGTGGCTTTATTATATGCTCCTCCACAGAGAATATTGGATCCGTCTGAAACCAGACTGTGGCACTAGCAAATCTATGGAAATTATTTACAGATTGTATCTTTTATGCACTAAGAATGCATTTAATTTTGTATACTGGCCTTTATTTTATTGATTTGGTACAGAGTGTTTTCTTGGCTCTGTAGACAACAAATATAGTATATTTAAAAGGAAGTGCAAACTATTTCTGGTACAGATTTTATGTTTTTAAAGGATCACAAAAGGAACAATGATGCCTGATTTGTAACTATGGCCAGCAGGATTATTTTTTTTTTCATTCTGCTTCAGCTTTGCAAATACAATAAGTACTATTGTGTCTAGACCTAGCTTACCTTCCTAGTATTGCTGACTGAACCGAGCATATTAGGCCCCATGCACACGAGAAGCAAAAGCAAACACTTCTAAACTCAAGTTTTCAAACGCATTTCGCGGCGTTTTGCCGCGTTTTACCGCGATTGCGGCTATCAGCGTTCAGAACCACTGAATTGTAGACCCTCCCAAAGCTTATATATTTAACCATTTCTGCAATTTTCAATAGAGAGAGCAGCAGCAGCAGAGAGAGCACTTGCATACATTCATTATTCTCCTTTGTGAAATGGATCCCATAATGAATATATGCCAAGAAATTGTCCTTACTTTGCTCTTGATGAGGCTTCAACGCCATTGCAAACTACGTGGACGACCCGGTCGCAGAGCTCGTCTTAGAAAAATTTAAAATTTTAAAAAATTCGAAATATTGAAAAATTCGAATATTGAAAAATTCGAAATATTGAAAAATTCGAAATATTGAAAAATTCGAAATATTGAAAAATTCGAAATATTGAAAAATTCGAAATATTGAAAAATTCGAAATATTGAGAAATTCGAAATATTTGAAATTTTGAACGTTTGAAATTTTGAACGTTTGAAATTTTGAACGTTTGAAATTTTGAACGTTTGAAATTTTGAACGTTTGAAATTTTGAACGTTTGAAATTTTGAACGTTTGAAATTTTGAACGTTTGAAATTTTGAACGTTTGAAATTTTGAACGTTTGAAATTTTGAACGTTTGAAATTTTGAACGTTTGAAATTTTGAACGTTTGAAATTTTGAACGTTTGAAATTTTGAACGTTTGAAATTTTGAACGTTTGAAATTTTGAACGTTTGAAATTTTGAACGTTTGAAATTTTGAACGTTTGAAATTTTGAACGTTTGAAATTTTGAACGTTTGAAATTTTGAACGTTTGAAATTTTGAACGTTTGAAATTTTGAACGTTTGAAATTTTGAACGTTTGAAATTTTGAACGTTTGAAATTTTGAACGTTTGAAATTTTGAACGTTTGAAATTTTGAACGTTTGAAATTTTGAACGTTTGAAATTTTGAACGTTTGAAATTTTGAACGTTTGAAATTTTGAACGTTTGAAATTTTGAACGTTTGAAATTTTGAACGTTTGAAATTTTGAACGTTTGAAATTTTGAACGTTTGAAATTTTGAACGTTTGAAATTTTGAACGTTTGAATTTTCCAATAAGTATTTTTTGACTCTGTCTGATACAGACTTCCATCTCTTCTGAAAATCTTTCACTGTACAAGGAAAAATAAGAATATGTCAGAAATTTTAACTAGTTTACATCCCAACCAAGCCCAAAGCTGTATTAATCTTACCTCTTTTTTTTCTTGGTGATATGGGTTCAACTGGTTCCAGTTGGATGTCAATTCTTTTTCAATTTCTTGCCAAGTCCTTTGCTTGGCTGTCCTGTCTGAATATAGTTCATGGGACTTGTCCCATATTTGGGGATAAACCTGGACTGCCTCTATAAGTTGTACTAAAGTAACATCAGAAGTCATTTTTGGAGATGTCACCTCTTCAACCTCTTCAAAAATGAAGATTTTGGGAGGTGGCTTGTGGACAAAGGTCAGGAAAAACACATGTCTTGGGGTTGTCTGCTGGCTAGACAGCATGCCAGGCATTCATATGCAAATTAGACACTGATTAGATTAGTTGGGCTGAATGGAAATGCAGGTGGACAGACGTTGTTGAAAGTACAACATATAGGTTTAAATTCAAAAGGAAAATTTTGGAAAGTGCAATGCTGGTGGTGTATTGAATTATTGAATGAATATATATCATCTTTGAATTATCTGAATGATAGACATAATTTAAAACGATTTAAATCATTTTTTTAACATTTTTTAATGATATTTCCCTATTTTATTATGTTAAAAAAAGGGTTCCTTTAAAAACGCTTATAAACGCGGCTAAACGCGAGTGCCGCGTTTAGACGCGTTTAGCGGCATTTAGCATTTAAAACGCAAAAGCAAACGCTTCTGAACCCAAAATTTTGCGTTTGAAAAAACGGCCCTAAACCCAACTGCTTTTAACCGCCAAAAAACGTGATTGTGTGCATGGACACATAGGATAACATTAAATGGGTTCAGGGGCAGTTGAAAAAAATGCCCAAACGCCTCTTAACTCGAGTTTACCAGCGTCTCGTGTGCATGGGGCCTTAGAGTATAACTAAAGGCATCACGTTTTCTTTTGTTTTGGATAGTGTAGAGGGATAAGGACATCTGTCAGGTTTTTATTGCTGTCTGTGCCCCCATTAGGGAGATCTCCCCTCTCTATTTGTCCTGTTTACCATTATCATTGAAAGTAAAATAAAATCACAAATTGTCCCAAGAAAAGTAATCTTATCTAGGGGAAATCTTCCAAACGCAAATGTTTCCAATAATTTGCAGGATTTCCTCCTCACTTTGTTTTGACTATGGGGCAGGAAATTAAGGAGGATCTCCTCAATTGAGCACAGATGACAAAATAATAAACCAACAGGGGTTATAACCTCCAAAATGGGGGGGGGGGGGGTTGCATCTACAGGGTAGTTCTACTTTAAGTTGCCGGGACCTCATCAGAAAACAGCCTGTGTAGGCAGTTGAGCGCTGGTTTATGATCCATATTTTTATGTTTTTGTAATTTGGATGTAATGAGTTTTGAGTAATGTTAGAGAAAGTGGTGTCATTTGTATGTTGGTCGTTTTGATCTTCTGTTATTTATTCTATGTTGTGTTTAATGGGATGGTATGGTTGATTACAGTACAGTATTTTTGTTTTATGTGGTATTGCTGCTGTTGGTAGTTTTTGTTGTTGTCTTGTTATTGTGATCTTTGTTGTGCGTGGTTAAATGTTGTTGTATTTTAGTAATTTTTTTATTTTTCCCTTTTGGGATTAATAAAGTATTATGAATCTGAACTTTTATGGTTCATCAGTGCTTACTTGCAGCAAAAGTCAGTAATTTACATGTGTTTCACCAATGTTGTTAACATCTCATTTAACAGTGGTTTACACCAATCTGTCTGTATAGGCTCCTTTTGGAATCCACGCCGTCTCCTGTAGTGTTCTGCCACAATGATGTTCAGGAAGGTAACCAAGCCTTTTTCAATCACTATTCTCTATTACTGATTTGTACTGGTCTGCCACTAAAATAAGCTTGAGTTTGCTTGTTTTTTTTTTTTTTTAAATGACTAAATTATAATCCTGGGTGGGATGCCATTTTATAGATATTATTCAAGTTTTCATTGGCATCATCCCAAAATTAAACATTACCAAAAATACAACTGAAGGACAGAACAGAACTTTAAATATGCCTTTGAGAACGGAGTTCACACTGGATTTGTATAACAATTTAACACATTTTATTAGATTACATGTTTAAAAATCGCATTAAACCATCATAGTGTATACCATACAGTACAGAGTAAAAAGATGAAGCTAATTACATTGTTTGTTTGCATTCAATTGGTCAGTAATTTGATAGTATGCTGGTCTACATGTTTCGCAGGATCCCCCTGCTTCTTCAGGACCACATAAATCGGGTACTATATAGCTTGGACTAAAAATATGACAAAAATAAATATATCATAGATGATAACATTCATATTTGTAAATGAATAACATTTTGATTATATTGGTCAGGCAACGCAACACCTCTGCTGCCATTTTGTCCTGGGTGTTCAGTGTGCCCCTGTCTTTTTAAAGTGGAGTTCCAGGCTTTTTTTTTTTTGTCCGTTAAAAGTCAGCAGCTCCAAAAAGTATAGCTCATGACTGTTAATAAATAGACACTCTCCTGTCCCACGGTACAGCGATGAGGCCGCACAGAGCCTCGCTCCTCTCCTCGGCGCCTCCATTGGAACTGTGGGCAACCTGCCTCATGTCCCAGAAGATTGCAGAGAGGAGGAGTCACCTAGGCGGCCTGTAGGCGGAAGTCCCACTTGACACTAAGCACACCCCCCCCCCCCCCCCCAAAAAAAAATTCCTACCTTCCTCGCTTTGCAACATAAGAACAATTACCTCAAAGGGGAGTACACTCCTCACATGTTTGCAAATATTTTATTATAGGTAGTGAGTGTACAGCTTGTATAATAGTGTAAATTTTCTGTCCCCTCAAAATAACTCAACACACAGCCATTAATGTCTAAACCGCTGGCAACAAAAGTGAGTACACCCCTAGGTGAAAATGTCCAAATTGTCAATATTTTGTGTGGCCACCATTATTTTCCATCACTGCCTTGGCCCTCTTGGGTATGGAATTCACCAGAGCTTCACAGTTTGCCACTGGAGTCCTCTTCCTCTCCTCCATGATGACGTCATGGAGCTGTAAAATGTAAGGGACCTTCCGCTCCTCCACCTTTTTGTTTGAGGATGCTCAATATGGTTTAGGTCTGGAGACATGCTTGGCTAGTCCATCACCTTTGCCCTCAGCTTCTTTAGCAAGGCACTGGTCATCTTGGAGGTGTGTTTGGGTTTGTTATGTTGGAATACGGCCCTGCGAAGGGAGGGGGATCATGCTCTGCTTCAGTATGTCAGAGTACATGTTGGCATTCATGATTCCTTCAATGAACTGTAGCTCCCCATGTGCCGGCAGCATTCATGCAGCCCTAGACAATGACACTCCCACCACCATGCTTGACTGTAGGCAAGACACACTTGTCTTTGTACTGCTCACCTGGTTTCCACCACACACGCTTGATACCATCTCAACCAAATAAGTTTATCTTGGTCTCATCAGACGACATGACACAGGGTTCCAGTAATCCATATCCTTAGTCTGCTTGTCTTCAGCAAACTGTTTGCAGGCTTTCTGTGCATCATCTGTAGAAGAGGCTTCATTCTGGGACCACAGCCATGCAGACCAATTTGATGCAGTGTATGGTCTGAGCACTGACAGGCTGACGGCACTCGTACATCTATTTCCCCAAAGACAACCTCTGGATATGACGCTGAGCATCTGCACTCCACTTCTTTGACCATGGTGAGGCCTTTTCTGAGTGGAACCTGTCTTGGTCACCGTGCTGCAGCTCAGTTTCAGGATCTTGGCAATCTTATTTTGAGGGGACAGCAAATTTACACTGTTATACAAGCTGTACACTGACTACTTTACATTGTAGAAAAGTGTAATTTCTTCAGTGTTGTCACATGAAAAGATATAATAAAATATTTACAAAAAAATGTGAGGGGTGTACTCACTTTTGTGAGATACTGTATATGTGTGGCTGTAATTTACGCACTGATTAAATGCTTGTTTGGCTGTACTTCTCTTCTGTTGGCTTACATCACAGAGCCGGTCAAGGCTTAGGAATAATCTCAACCATATGGTCGGGATCTGCCCAGAACCCTGGACAGGCACCTGGCTCAACCCAGCAAGCACTTGCGAGCCTGAGTCATTGCTCGCTCCCTGCCCCACCACAGCCCAGCGCTCCAATGAGCCCTAGGAGGGGGCTTGGAAGAGCAGACAGCCGTGACTGATAGTCACCAACTCTCTGCTCATGGAGCACTGAGAACTGATCGATCAGCGATGTTTGATCAGTCTTAGAACCGGTGGGGGACAGATGCAGCATCGGACTGCTACTGCATACTCCTAGGTTGTTGTTTTTTTAATCGTACTTGCCTAACTTCTCTTTTAATTTTTACATGTCCATGAAGCAGCCATTCATACAGTGGCAGCCACAGTCATTCAAAATCATCTGGGATCATTCTGTGCATGAGCTTCTGCTGTGTGAATGGATTATTCAAGGTTTACATGTAAACAAGCAGGCAGCGGTACTACTGATTACATACTATTGTATACATCTCGGCTCATATGGACATAAGCGTGTGTTTGTAAAGGTTGAGGTGCAATGCTGGCCAGTTTTTTATGCAGGATCTTGTTGGCAGATTTCTTCCAGCAAGATCCTGCATAAAAAACACACACCAGTGTGGACAAGACTTGAGCATTAACCCAAGACTCAGACGCTCTGTTTTCAGCTATGTGACTGTCCTTTTTAAATCTCAGGACTCAACTGACAACTAGCATTTTTTTCTTCTTAATATAAGAATTCTTATTGCGGTGATAGCTTTGTGAATTGGGTCTTAAATATGAAGAGCATGTGTTACAATTTCATAGGCTATTCATGAATCATTGCACATTCAGTCTTCTGTCAGGAGGAATTTCTTAAAACTAAGAATAACTGACGTAATTGGTAAAGCAGAACTAAACGCATCGATTTAACATTGCATTCAAGGCATGCCATAAATGATAACACATTTGCTTGTACTGGCAATCACATTGTCAAGCCATCACATTACTGGTGTCCTACCTGATCACATGTGCAGTGCCATGGCAACTGCAGAGTAAAAAGAGGCTAAGATGGCAGCTTCCTTGGCTGCATAGGATAGGAGGGTTTAGCTATGCTTAACCACTTTGCGTCATATGACGTCCTGGACTTTCAGTGGGGATATCTGAATGATACCTGCAGCTACAGGCATCATTCAGATATCCATCTTTTCAGCCGGCGATTCTGTGCACCATAAGATTGAACAAACCTGCCACTTGGTCATTCTTATAGGCGACGGGAGAGGACGTCCCACTGCTATCCGGTGCTTGTCCGGGCTCTCCCTTGCCATCGGGGACCTGGAGAAACGATCTGCCTGTGCCTGATGGGAAGCATAGCGATGACTGGTGACCAAATGGTCACCAGTCATCTCTATGAGCGTTTGCGGCCCAGGCGTGATGTTATGACGTCACTCCCGGGTACCCCAAAGTAAACAAAGCCACAATCGCGGCATAATATCTGTGAATTTTTTTTTTTTTTTCACAATCTCATGCTTTTCATTTCTTATTGAACCTGCATCTCTCCAAAAAGGGTACCTGTCACAAGCCGCTCGGTTGTTATGCCGGAGGAGCGGGAGGGGACATCTCCCGCCGCCTCTCGCCGCTCTGACCGCGCCTCCCGTCCCACCAGGAGACCCGATCTTTGTTCCGGCGCCTCCTGTGTGCGGGCGCAGAATAAATGAAAGGCGTAAGCGCCTTTTATTCAGTATGCAAAGTGTAAACGCAGAAGCGCCGTCATGACGTCCCTTCCGGGTTTCTCGGCTGCCAATGGCGCCGGATTTTAAAAAGTAAACAGTATTCAGAATCACCGTTTTTGGCGATCTGAATACTTTGAAGTGTAAAGGAGGGAGTGGGGGTCTTTTAGATCCCCGATCCCTCCATAAAGAGTACCTGTCACCACCTATTACTGTCACAAGGGATGTTTACATTCCTTGTGATGGCAATAAAAGTAATCAAAATGTAAAAACAAAAACACAATTTAATATTATAAAAATAAATAAGAAAAACATATTATTTTTTTAAAGCGCAACAAAGAAACGCATATGGAAGTCGCGCCCGCATATGAAAACGGTGTTCAAATCACACGTGAGGTATCGCCGCGATCGTGAGAGCGAGAGCAATAATTCTAGCACTAGACCTCCTCTGTAACGCTAACCTGATGACCATAAAAAAGTTTAAAGCGTCGCCTATGGAGATTTTTAGGTATCGTAGTTTGATACCGTGTGACATAATAAAATGGCGATTGTTGCAATATTTTCTCTAGATTCTCTGCTAAAAAAAATATGATGTTTGGGGGTTCTAGGTAATTTTCTAGCAAAAAATACGGATTTTAACTTGTAAACACCAAATGTCATAAATAGATATAGGCATGAAATGGTTACATTCCTTGTAATAGGAATAAAAGTGATCAAAAAAAAATTACGTAAAAAATAAAATTAAAAAAACTTTTTTTTTTTTTTTTAAACGCCTCTGTCCCCAGTAGCTGGCACTCGGAAGCTAACACACACGTAAGTCCCGCCCACATGTAAACGCTGTTCAAACCACACGTGAGGTATCACCGCGTGCGTTAGAGTGCCAGCAACAATTCTAAACTGGTAACCTGTAAAAAAATAAATAAAATTTAAGCATCGCCTATGGAGATTTTTAAGTACTGGAGTTTGGCGCCATTCCATTAGTGTGCGCAATTTTAAAGCGTGACATGTTGGGTATCTATTTACTCATACAAAAAAATTGTGCCAACTTTATTGTTTTTGTTATTTTTTTTAATTCACAAAACAGTTTTCTTATCCAAAAAGATTTGAAAAATTATTGCGCGAATACCGTGCAAGATAAAAAGTTGTAATGTCCGCCATTTTATTCCCTAGGGTGTCTGCTAAAAAAAACATATATAGTGTTTGGGGTTCTGAGTAATTTTCTAGAAAATAAATGATGATTTTTGCATGTAGGAGAGGAGTACCAGAATAGGCCCGGTAAGGAAGTGATTAAAGAGGAACTGCAGTCTGCTCACATAGCTTATAATAAAATCATCTTTGCCATTCTGATGCTTTCCTCCAACCACTTTGTATATTTTATATATACTGTGATTCTGTACTTGTCAAATATTCTGCAGAAATATCCCTCCACCAAGTTGTGCTGCAACCATTTTAACTGTGGGCAGCTGAAGCTGCTGACTGTTCACTTCTTGGATTTACACAGAGGCACATCTCCAGCTCTGATTGGCCCTCTTATGACTCACCCCCCCCCTCCCTTCCTGGTAAACGCTCACTAGCGAGAGCTGTGCATGATGTCATAAGCCTAGGCTTTTTACAGGACAAGAAACAGGTAGTGGGTTGTATAAAGTATTTACTGGCAGAAAATTTTCTCAAATCGCCTTTCAGGACAACCCTAGAGAGAGCGCAGCTCCGCCTCTTTTTAGGAAACACATGTGATCTTTAAAATCCCCTCCTCTTCCACCATGGCCTCAGTTATTGTGTTTCCTCCTCCATGGTGGAAGCATCGTGAGGAACCAGGGAGCTGTACTCTCTTCAGGGTGGAGGGGATAGGCTTACCTCCTAGTTTCAGCTGGGTGTGCTGCGACCATCCTGGCCCACCTCTACGGGGAGGGAGCGTGCCCAGGAGTCCCCAGGCGTTCCTGCTCAGTGGAGGTTTTCTGGCTCCCCGGGAGGTAGTATCTTTGTGCCCAGAGTCTGCGATTCTTTGGCGGCATGTCAGCTCTGGGTCCCGGCCGGCGAGTGCGTCGCGCACGGAGACGCTACTTCCTGGGGGGGGCGTGGCGCCATCAGGTTCCCGGCGCCTGGAACGCAGTGTCTGAGGGACGGGTCACATGACCGGTGCTTCTCTTCTGGCCCACGTTGATGACGCGTGAGGCCGGGAATATTTGAAAACGGCGTCTTTTCCTTTTGCTGCACTCTACACGATGGAAGAGAGACAGGCAGCGGCAGCGAGAGACAGGCAGCGGCAGCGGAGACAGGCGCTGCAAGCACCGGTCAGGCCCAGGTAAGTCAGGTACAGCGGTGCCTTGTTCTTACCTTAGTGGGTCTGGTTTTGGTTTTGGTATTGTTCCTCCCTGAGGAAGCCTGTGGTTTCCAGACTAAGTGTGAACGGTCTTAGTCTGAATAACTGTAAAAGGTGGTGGTATTTTAAGCTTGCACTTTGTTGTGTCCTTTTCTTGGTGTTGGTTTATTTCACTTAGGGTGTTAAAAAAAAAAAAGAAGAAAAAAAAGGGGGGTGAAGGAAGTAATACAATGGGTATCTTTCTCGTCTTCTCGTTTCAGGAAAAATCTGTTAGCAAATCTAGGCACTTAGATACACCCAGGAAATGTCCATCTTGCAAAAATCCCTTGAGGGACTCTTGGCAAAAGGCTATGTGCAGGTCCTGCATCAAAAATCTGGTAGAAGAAGAAACCTTACAGCAGTACAAGGATTTATTCTCCTCAGTACAGGAACTAGCAAGGCCCCATAAACCAAGGGGAGCTTCAACAACCACCACCTAGCCCCAAAGTCCCCGTGCCTAGGCAAACGGAAGGGGACTCGGGGGACGAAGGGACTAGCACTCTCCCCTCCATCAGGCATTCGGATGAGGAGGAGGAAGAGGATAGTAGAAGAAGCTCTAAATTTAAATTATCCTTAGAAGAGGTTGAGGATATACTTAAAGCAATATACACTACCCTGGGAATCCAGGAGGAGAAAGTTCAACTCTCCATACATGATGAGATGTATCAAGGTCTGGATGAGTACAAACACAGAGTTTTCCCAGTCCATAAAGTCCTTTCGGACACAATTAAAAAGGAATGGAAAGACCCCGAGCGGGCCCCCTTCTTTTCCAAAACCATGAAAAGGTTTCCTTTTGAAGACAGTGACACAGAGGTGTGGAATAAAAAGCCAAAGGTTGATGCTGCCTTTTCACAGGTGTCACGTCGTACAGAACTAGCCTTGGAGGGGATGCATCCACCGAATCTATTAAAATGGCGGCAGGGTCAGCAGCCTTGGTAAACTCAGCCAGGTGTGCGGTTTGGTTAAAAACCTGGTCAGGAGATACACCCTCTAAAGCAGGGGTGTCAAACTGGTGGCCCTCCAGCTGTTGCAAAACTACAAGTCCCATGAGGCATTGCAAGGCTAACAGTTACAAGCATGACTCCCGCAGGCAGAGGCATGATGGGACTTGTAGTTTCGGAACAGCTGGAGGGCCGCCAGTTTGACACCCCTGCTCTAAAGTCAAACTATGTGGGTTGCCATTCTCGGGGGATCTGCTGTTCGGTCAGGATCTAGAGAAGGTGCTGGACAGAACGGCAGACAAAAAGAAAGCGTCCCCCCCCCCCCCCTAAAAATGGTCAGAACCCAAAAAAAAATTTGTCCTTTTCAGCAGCCCTGTAAAAATGAGGAAGAAAATAAAAAGCGTTGGGGTGCTCAAAGAGGTAGAGGGAGTATCCTTTTCAAACCCCCCTCAGATCAAAATACCAAAAGTAAGTGACAATCTGACTCCAGTAGGAGGAAGGTTAGCTGCTTTTCTCCCACAGTGGACTCAGATGCCCATAAGTCCTTTTGTGGAAAGAATCATCGCAGAAGGGTACAGTCTGGAGTTTTCAGAATGTCCCCCGAGAAGATTCTATGTCACAGCCCTCCCCCGGGACAAAGAAAAATCTTCTGCAATGATGACCCTATTGCAGGATCTGATAAATCAGGAAGTGATAGTCCATGTCCCAAAACAACAAGAGGGTCAAGGTTTCTATTCCCACATTTTTCTGGTAAAGAAACCCTCAGGCAAATTCCGCCTGATTTTGAACCTGAAAATTCTGAACAAATCGATCAGATACAAACATTTTCGTATGGACACCATCTACTCCATAACGAAACTGCTGACCCCTGCCTGCTTCATGGCATCCCTGGACCTCAGGGATGCCTACCTGCACGTTCCGATTGCCTTGGCATCCCAACAGTTTCTCCGCCTGGCAGTGAACCTAGGACCCACCGTCTGGCATCTTCAGTTCAGGGCCCTTCCGTTCGGTCTTTCCTCCTCCCCCAGGATCTTTACAAACTTCATGGCGGAGGCATTGGAACCCCTGAAGCTGAAAGGGATTGCAGTCGTTCCATACCTGGACGACCTGCTTTTCTTTGCAGACTCCCGGGATCAAGTTGCGAAGAATCTTCAGGTCTCGCAAGGTCATCTCAGAAGTCTAGGCTGGTTACTAAACCTGGAGAAATCAAATCTAGTTCCAACTCAAGAGACAAAGTTTCTGGGCTATACCATAAACTCGGTCCTTCAGAAAGTCTTTTTACCCCAGGAAAAAATAGAGAAGGTTTTAGTCGCAGTAGCACAAGTTCAGACAAACCTCGGGGTATCAGTCAGGTCAGCCATGGCAGTACAGGGTCTGCTAACAGCCTCAATCCCGGCAGTCCAATGGGCAAGGCTATATTCTCGTCCACTTCAATTGAACATTCTTCGATCCTGGTCACACCAAGAATCTCTAGAAAAACACTTCAGATTGACATCAAAAGTAAAAAGAGCACTCTGGTGGTGGAGGAACTCAGACAATTTGACAAGAGGTCTTCCTTGCGTGTTTCCAGTAGAAAAACGCCTAACAACGGACGCAAGTTCCTGGGGCTGGGGAGCCCATCTAGACGGGCAGATGGCTCAAGGCACCTGGTCAAAACCAGAAGCCAGGAAATCCTCGAACTGGAGGGAGTTGAAGGCCATATTCCTGGGACTCCTGGCCTTTCAACAGATAGTGAAGGGCCGCCACATCCAAGTTCTTTCGGACAATACCACAGCAGTGGCCTATGTCCTCAAGCAGGGGGGGACCAGGAGCAGGGACCTCATGCAGTTAGCCAACCAACTTCTATCTTGGGCAGAGCTAAACGTGGCATCCCTGTCAGCGGTCCATCTAAAAGGGTCTCGGAACCTATTAGCGGACTTGCAGCATAGTGGAAGCAGAGTGGAGCTTAAATCAAGAAGTTTTCACAGCCATCACTCAGGAATGGGGACAACCGCAGATAGATTTGTTTGCCAGCCAGCAGAACGCGAAACTTCGAAAATTATTCTCCCTTCACAGAGAAGATCAGGCTTTGGCCATAGACGCACTGGCCCAGCAGTGGCATTACCAACTGTGCTACGCCTTCCCCCCCTTTGCCTTAATACCACTAGTCATAAGAAAGTTCAGGGAGGAGAGGACCAGTCTGATCTTAATCACTCCCTATTGGCCGAAAAGACCTTGGTTCGCATTACTTCAAAATTTAGCCACAAAACCACTGTGGAAGCTACCTCTCAGGAAAGACCTTCTGTCACAAGGTCCTGTGAACCATCCGGAAGTGGAACGTCTACACGTAACGGCCTGGTATCAGAAGAAGATCTCTTAAGGGCAAAGGGGCTTTCTGATAAGGTGGTAAAGACTTTACTGGATAGCAGAAAAGGGGTAATTGGAAAAAATTCAATTTGTGGTGTTCATCCAAGAATTTCCAGGTTAATAATGTCATTTCTGTTTTAGAATTTCTCCATGCTGGAATGGAAAAAGGGTTAGCAGTCAGCACCCTTAAAACGCAAGTAGCGGCACTTTCAGTTTACGTAGAAAAACCCTTATCTAAAGTAAGTTTAATTTCAAGATTTTTTAAGGCACTGGTTCGAAGTAGGCCAGTAGCCCTCAAAACCTTTCCCAGTTGGGATTTATCCATTGTGTTGCAGGGTCTCACAGGATCTCCATTTGAGCCCATAGAGGACATTTCTTTGAAAAGTTTAGTTCTTAAAACAATTTTTTTTGGTGGCCATCACTGCGGCAAGAAGGGTCAGCGAGCTCCAAGCGTTAGCTGTCACAGAGCCTTTTTTGAGAATCTTTCCGGATAGAGTAATCCTCCGAACAGATCCAGCCTTTTTACCAAAGGTCTCTTCAACCTTCCACAGGTCTCAGGAAATAATCCTCCCTACATTCTCTTCAGTTCCCTCTAATGCAGGGGAAGAAGCCTTCCATACTCTTGACGTAAGAAGATGTTTGCTTTAGTACCTCTCTGTCACCAAAGAATTTAGGAAATCAAATGCCCTGTTCATTATATTCTCGGGGCCACGTAAAGGGGAAAAGGCTTCCAAAGAGCACATTAGGCAGATGGCTTAAACAGGCTATTGCAGAGAGTTATCAAGCCAAGGGAAAAGTGCCTCCTACAGGTGTTGCTGCCCATTCAACAAGATCTACGGCTGTTTCCTGGGCCGAAAGGGCCGGTGCCACGCCTGACCAAATTTGTAAGGCGGCTACATGGTCCAGCTATTCTACCTTTCTTCGGCATTACAGGCTAGACTTACTGTCTGCTGCAGAGCAAGCCTTCGGCAGGAAGGTACTGCAGGCAGTAGTCCCACCCTAGGGTAAGTTACTCGGTTATCCTCTCCAGGGTTGTTCTGAAAGGCGATTTGAGAAAAATATAGTTAGACTTACCGGTGACGGTATTTCTAAGAGCCTTTCAGGACAACCCCTATTTTCCCTCCCTAGGTATTTGAATAAGTAATATGTTTTAAATATCTATCATGGTTTTCTGTGGTTTCTCTGTGCTTTATTTTCCAGTTGGCAGAGTCCACAAATAACTGATGCCATGGTGGAAGAGGAGGGATTTTAAAGATCACATGTGTTTCCTAAAAAGAGGCGGAGCTGCGCTCTCTCCAGGGTTGTCCTGAAAGGCTCTTAGAAATACCGTCACCGGTAAGTCTAACTATATTTTTATTTTTTTACTATCCAAAGTTAAAACCAAAAGGGCAGAAGATTTAATAGAGGGAAACAACTAGCATTTATTTTTTTTCTTAATAGAAGAATTCTTATTGTGGCGATAGCTTTGTGAATTGGGTCTTAAATACGAAGAGCACGTGTTAGTTTCATTAAGGCTATTCACGCTTTAAATTATTTTTTTAAGACCCCTTTCACACTGGGTCGCTTTGCATGCGCTATAACGCTAAACATGCACCGCTGCTGTCTCTCCAGTGTGAACGCCCCCAAGGGCGTTCACACTGGAGCAGTGCACTAGCAGGATGGTAAAAAAGGTCTGCTAGCAGCATCTTTGGAGTGGTGAAGGAACGGTGTGTATACCGCTCCTGCCCATTGAAATCAATGGACACCGTGGCTATACCGCTGGCAAAGCGCCTCTGCAGAAAAATAGTGGCGCTTTACTGCCCCAGTGGCAATAGTGGCGCTTTATCGCCCCAGTGGCCTAAGATTATTTTCTTTGCCCTTGAAGACACCTATGCTTATACTTGGGGGGGGGGGGGGGGGAGACTTCTGTCTATTAAAATAAATATACAAGAACACTTTTATTACAACACTTTTGGGTAAATGTAAAAGTATACTATGAATCTTTAAAATGTTTTTTTTTTTTTTTTTATACCAAGTATACGTTAACACTATATGGGTGACTTGAAATTTGCTGCCATGTGTCATTTTTAGAAAGTTGTGAAACTAGTTGGATCTGATTGTAGACGTTAGTGTGTATTATTATTTATTTTCAATCTATAACAGCAAGTATCTCTTTCTCAGGAAATATTCTGCTATTGTCAGCTCGTTCGACCCACCCATCAGATAAGCTCATGCTCATTGACTTTGAATACAGCAGCTACAATTACAGGTGAGCCGAAGAGCTAAATTCTCTTCTCCTGCATAGGTATATCCCACACTAGCTCCATCTAGTACTACCTCTTTGCTTTATCAGTGCAGTAATATTCTGGCTTTGACCTGCGTTTTACTGCACTGAAAGAACAGTGGTAGACACTGCTTGGACACATGGAAAACAATTGTTTTCTGTGTCCTGTTCACACCACAATGCTGGTGTCCTGTGCATTTAGTTGTATTAAAATGCTAAATGTATGCATTTTAACAACCCACATCGAGACATGTAAGAAAATGCAAGTCTATTAAGTACAATTTTTTTTCTTTTTCTTTTGTCACTTAAAGTGGAACAATGCTCACCTAAGATCCGATAATGCGTCATCCCTGAGCTCTCTGCCCGGCCACTGACCTCTTTGGGGCTGCTGACTTCCGGGTCTCGATCACTAGCTGCTGTCATTGGCCGGAGGGGCATTCGCGGGACCTCAGTCATGTTTGGCATTGGCAAATTTGTACAGTGAGCTGTGTGGCTCCCTGTACAAGGGTAGATAGACAGGTAAGTAACTTTAATGCAGAAGAGACCAAACCTGTTTCTTCTGCATTAAAATGTTGTGCCTGCCCCCCATTTTAAAACTTAGGGCTAAAGTTCCTCTTTAAGCTGGCCACAAATTGATTAGGCCAGTTCAGCAAATCTCGATCTATCTGTGGCCAGTCCTGTTGCCTTAACAGGACATTAAAAGTAATAAAGGGGAAATCTTCCTATGGGGCCCTGGGGGTTCCCAAGACATTTTCTCAATTTGCATGGATTTTCCCTCGCTTCGATTTGGCAATGGGACAGGAAGTGTCTATCAAAGATGAAAAAAAAATTGAGGTGCCTCTGTGGACTTCTGTGGCCTTACCCAGCCCACAGTGTCAACAGTCGGCTTCACTATCTTGATGCCCTCCTGGGATCCATTGTGGTCCCCCTCCCTCCTTGGCCCATTACCATGGACCTATTCGTGGAGGCTAAATGTGACCCTACACAGTTTTTTCAACTTGGGTTCCCACCCCGGGGCCCCCTACACACAATACAACTGTATTGCAGCAGTAGGTCCATTCCTATATGTATCCCCCGATTACCTCTCAGGATACCCTACGGTATTGCCCAAGCCCACCCCACCCCACCCGCTGGATGGGCAATGTAGACATGCTTCTGATGAAGCGGCCATAGCTACGAAACTGGTCAAGTTGATTGTCTTTTAACCTCACTTGTGTTCTATTTTACTTTGTATTCAATAAAATGTCCTTTTAATTTTTTATTTGCTTGTTTGTATATGTTGTATCTTGATTATTAGTACCGCAATAGTCCAACCCTGGCCCCACCCCCTTCTTTGGTTCTGTAGTTTGGGACCTCAGAATCAATTTATTTACAGTTCGTCACTACATTTACATCGGCACAGAGACATAAGCAACAGCACAGAGACATAAGCAAGGTATACACTGAGATTTATTTTTCGCTCAGCCATGAGGTTGAATGAAAAAAGGAGATTTCTGTATCAGTAAAATGTTGTGAATGTAGGAATCTCCCCCGCTGTACTATTGTTCTAAGAGCCTTAGATTGGCTTCTGTTGAACAAAGGGGATATACACACACCGAAATTTGGCTGGTTCCTGCTGAAGCGGCCACATTTTCATATGTGTATACTCAATGGATTGCTACGTTTCAGAAATTCGCTGCTATTTATTTAATTTATAGCTATTTCAGTTTATAAGAACTACCTTATGGTAACACTAACCAATATGATTAAACGGAAAAGAGATGCACTGTTTAAGGAATGTATGTACTTGTAGTGCGCCATTTTATAGCAGTCATCTTTTGTTTTGACTGCCTAAACTGAATAATCATGGTGCAATAACATTGGGTTATTGCACCATGATTGACCTTTGCATTTTTAACTATACAAACAAGTGCTCATTTCTATATCAACATATTTTATATTAGAATAGTCAGACTCCCATGGTTTATGCAGCGTACACACGGTTGTTTTTTTGTGATTTAAATTAAAACAATGTTTTAAAAAACGTCATTTAAAATGTTCGTGTGTGGGCAAAACTTTGTTTTATGTCTTTAAAAAAACGACCAAAAAAAAATTCGAACATGCTTGAATTTTTTTATGTCGTTTTTCAGAATGTCGTCTTTTTGTTTCACAAAAAATGATCGTGTGTGGGCAAAACGACGTTTAAAACAACGTTTTTAAACCCGCGCATGCTTAGAAGCAAGTTATGAGACGGGAGCTTCAATGGAACAGAGTGCCGTCGAAAGTGTCTTACGTAACCGCGCTTTGCAAGAGAATTTTCAGAAAACGATGGTGTGTAGGCAACATCGTTTTTTTAAATGAAGTTTGAAAAACGTTGTTTTGTTTCGTGAGATAAAACGACGTTTTTTACATCACAAAAAGTGATCGTGTGTACGCGGCATCAGGGTTTCTTTATGAATATCCCAATGTGTATAAACCCCATAAACAGCTGTTGGAAAAACTTAAAGGGGTTGTAAAGGTTTGTCTTTTATTTTCTAAATAGGTTTCTTTAAGCTAGTGCATTGTTGGTTCACTTACCTTTTCCTTCGATTTCCCTTCTAAATGTTTGAATTTCTCACTTCCTGTTTCTCCTCAGTAAGCTTTCCACCATCATCTGAGCTGTGGAAAGTCATTTAGAACAGCTTACTGAACACCTTACTGAGGAGGAACAGGGAGTGAGAAATTCAGACAAAGAAAACCAAGAAAAAAAAAAAAAACCTTTACAATCCCCTAACCTATGCTGAGTGTTTGTTAAAACCAGAAATTGAGACTCTCCGTCTGCGTCTTCTCTTTAGCTATATGACTATTCGGTTTGCTTGGAAAATTCCACATTGGTATTTGTCTTCCTAACAGATGGATCGTATCCAGACTTGTGTAAATATTGGAGACCTGGCAGGAATATAAGTTTGTCACAAGCCGCAATGCCGGCACAAAATTAATAAGCTTTTCTTAACCACAATAATGAACAGGAGAATGTTCATTGCTAGCGGTATTGGTGCCCATAAAGGCAACTAATGTTGTATTCTATATCAAAAATTGAGAGCGCACACCATTTTCTAGTGTTTATGCTGTGCATGACAAACTTATCTTCTTTTTTCAACCCCTACAGAGGATTTGACTTTGGGAATCACTTTTGTGAATGGGCATACAATTACCAACATGATGAGTGGCCATTTTACAAAGCAGAATTGAGCAACTACCCAAACCGACAGCAGCAGGTACATATCCATGATAATTAAAGTTGTTAGCTGTTTGCGTGACACCCCAATCGCACCGAATGCGGCTTTGAAATTGCACTACTTCAGCATGATTTTAAAGATGACGGTCAGTTTGATTTCCTTTTTTTTTTTTCTTTTTTTTTCACATTGGCTCATACCTTTCATTTGATACCCGCTCATGTTTGAAACTTCAATCGTCTCTACTAGCGTTTTTTTGCATCATCTGTGAAACATTGCATTATTTGCTGCCTTACATTTTCCTTTTTTTTTTTCCCCTTCAAACGTTCTTCCATTATGTAGAAAAACAAGTCGGGGACTAGCCCCATTGACCCCCCCCGCCCCCCTGTAGTAATATAAGCCAATCCTGTTACATATCTTTCCTATCTTACTCCAACGGCCGCCTTTGCCCCTCTACAAAGTTCCATGTTTTTTTATAGACCCTCCATTGAAGCCATTTGGCCCGATAATCATTATTCGTTTCTATGACGCAATCTTTCAGTTCTTCCATCCTATAGGTTTGTTCGACTGCCTCCATCCACTCCCATATCTGTGGGCTTTCCCTATCCTGCCATCTTTTTGGTATCAGCTTTTTTGCTGCATTCAGTAGGTGCGGGAGTAAGGAACGTTTATACTTTTTTTATTTCCTCACCACTGCAATGGAATAGGACAGCCCACGGATCTTTCTTCATCTCCAAGCCTGTGATCTCTTTTACATAGTGCAATATAGATTCCCAATACTTTTGAATTATTGGACATGTCCACCAAAGATGTGCCATGGTGCCTCTCTCCCGACACCCTCACCAACATTCGGCTGACTGGTCCATTTTAAATTTACTAGTTTGAACCGGGGGTAAGATACCAGCCCGAGATGCATTTATAATTCATCTCCGCTGTTTGCGAGTCAATGGCGGAGGAGTGGGTTAAGCTCATAATCCAATAATCGAGTTACCCCCCCTATCCATCCCTAACTCCTTTCCCATTTTTCAACTAACGGTGAGGCTCCTCGTGCTCCAATCTTTGTGAGTATTTTATATAACTTAGATATCGTGCCCTTTGTGTTCTCTGCTGTGCATATCTTTTCTAATGGTGTCAGCTCCCACCCCGTCCGTAATGGTTGGGGGAGTTGCCTAGTGAAGTGTCTTATCTGCGAGTAGTGCCACTTATCTAGGTTCCACATATCCTGTATAGATTTCAGATCCTTATGGCGGCCACCTCGCCCCCTTTTATAATATCACCTAAGTATACAGTGTCTTTTTTGATCCAGTTTCCTCCAATTTTTATTTCACCAGGTGCAAAATATGGATTATCCTTTAAATTTATAAGTGGAGAATTAAATTCACTATTAGTGAGTGTCAAAACCCTATCCCACATTTTCAGTGTGCTTTTTGTCAAATCGAATATATTATGCTTCAGTGTTCGTGACTTGGGATTTTTCAATTTGTACCCACCTTTTCCCTTTTTTAGCCCATTCTACCGCCCTGGAGAGTACTGCCGCCTTGTAATAACTTTTAATGTCCGGGACCGCCAGGCTGCCGTCCTGTTTGTCCTGTTTCAAATTTGATAGGGATATTCTATGCTTTCTGTTTTTCGTATTAGCTAATTTAATCCCTAAATAGTTTAGTTCTTTCTTCCAGGGAAAAGAGCAGATCTACTTGATTAGTCTCACTTCAGTTTTATTTAGGTTTATATTTCAGATTTGGTCACATTTATCTTAAAATTAGAGATGGCCCCATATTGTTGCAGAGTCTGGAGTAACTTAGGGATAGTTTTTACCGGGTCTGCGATATAGAACAAAATATTGTCCGCGAAAGCGGACAACTTATGCTCCTCGTCGCTGACCCGGATCCCTTTAATTTCAGGATCTTTACGTATCGTGGCCAATTAAGGTTCGAGGGATAGGATGAAGAGAAGGGGGGACCCCTGTCTAGTCCCATTCTGCAACTCAATAGTCCCTGAAAGGGAACCGTTGATCTTGCATCTTGCTGTAGGCTGGAAATAAAGTGTTTTGGTCCAATTTATAACCCTGTTCCCTAATTCTACTGCTCCTAATGTATGTATCATGATTCCCCAGTTGCATCAGAAGTAATGCCCTAATAGCATTGTCTTTTCCTTCCCTGTTGGATACGAACCCCACCTGGTCCGGGTGTACTAGGCCCTGCATTACTCCTTTCAGTCGATCTGCCAGTACTTTTGCAAAAAGTTTTGTATCTATGTTCAGGAGAGATATGGGTCTGTATCCGGAACAAAGGGATCTGTCCTTACCTTCTTTCAAAATGATTGCAACCGTTGCTGTTGAAGCTTCTTGACTAAGTTCATACTTAATACCCAGACCATTGAAGTAACTTCATAGCTTAGGTATTAATATATCGCTGAACCTCTTATAGTACAGAACCGTGAACCCATCAGGCCCAGGGCTCTTGTCAACAGCCATATTTTTTAGGGCATTTTTGATTTCCTCTTCTGTTATGGGTCTGTCTAAATTTGAACTTTCGCCTTCGTCTACTTTTGGTAGCCCTGCTCTGTCCAGGAAGGCCCTTAGCTTTTCCTCCATCCTTCCATCTTGCCCTTCTGATTTTTTGATCGTATACAGTTCTTCATAGTACTTTTTGAAGGTGTCGGCAATATCTGCGGTTGCGTATAAGGTCAGTTTGATTTCATGTGCGGCTTGCTGACATCTGCAACTTCATGTCTATGCAAGTTGATCATTAAATTTCCAAAAATGATGCAGGAACCTTTTTCAAATTGGTAAAAGTGAGAATTGCACCAATTTGAACGGTTACATAGGCACAAATAGGATGCGACTTGTCATGCGATTTTTAAACTTTTCAAATTGCAGCACAAGTCACACCGGTGTGATTGGAGGCTTAAAAAACAATACAAACCTTGGCTTATATAACATGAAATAATAGAAGATGAGTCGCACTCAACAATTGGCTTGTCTTGATACTTCATACTATTAACAATAAAGTGCCACTCCGTAATTGGTTTTTCTTGACACTTTATTTTGTTTACTAATAAAGCAGCTGCATATGTGTAGTCTCCACCCAAAAACACTCCATTGATGTGTTTTAGGGGGGGTGTTTTTTCTTTTTGGGTGGAGACTACATGTATGCCGCTGCTTTTATTGGTAATAATATAAAGTGAGTGAGTGAGAAACTTATATAGCGCAGCACATGCAAACTGAATCGCCTCTGGGTGCTTTAATAAAGTATTAAAAAAGCTAATTACAGAGTGCAACCTTATTGGTAATGGCATAAAGTATCAAGACAAGCTATTTGTTGAGTGTGACTCTGGAGCCAGCACCTGGATGACCTGTGAATGTTAAAAGGTGGAGGTTTGGAACAATGTTGTGGATTTTGGGTATGCTGTGAAGGATCACAAAGCTTGTTGAAGTCTAAATGGGGTCAAAGGGATGATTTGTTGCTTGCGCCACAATACCAAACAATATTGCTGAAATTAAACATACATTATCAGTCATGTAAGTCACTCTCTTATTGGCAAATTGCTGCTCAATGGTAGCAAGTCAGTAGTGACGGTGTAATTTCTGTGGTTTAGGCAGTGAGGGAGCACTCTGTAGAAAACACAAGACCAACTTGAGCAATTAAGTATCGGGGGGGATGTCGCTAGAAAAAAAAAAAAAGCAGCTTGGTTTGAATTTTGGTATGGTGATTAGTGTGCCACACTTTAACTTTTTTGTTCTTCTATTTTACTCTTTGATATGGTAGCTTCACTTTTTCCACTCGTATCTGATGGAAAATAATCCAGCGCTCAGCGAGGAGGATCGGCATGTTCAGGCAGAGGCAATGATTATTGAAGTGAACCGGTAAGAAAATGCATTAATTGTGGTCGGTTTATAAGTATCTCCCCACTCTTTATTTTAAACATCAATAGTTTGCCTGTTTTTTAAAACACTTTCGTTTTAGTTTCTTTCTCTCTTTCTCTCCGTCCTCCTTCACTTGCCTCATCCTTCGATTTTGCTTTTAAATGTCCTTATTTCTTCTAAAAAATCCTCACTTCCCGTTCTTCTGTCTGTATCTCCACACAGTAATGCAAGGCTTTCTCCCTGGTGTGGAGTGTCAAGCTTGCCCCCTCCCTTGGACTACAAGAGTCAGGATGCTCTCTACATTGCAGATAAAGGAGCTGAGGGTCCTGACTCTCCTGTAGTCCAAGGGAGGGGGCGAGCACGATACTCCACACCAGGGAGAAAGCCTTGCATTACTGTGTGGAGTTAGACAGAAGAACAGGAAGTGAGAATTTCTCAGAAGAAATAAGGATATTTAAAAGCAAAATCGAAGGATGAGGTAAGTGAAGGAGGACTGTGCTAAGGTAAAGGAAGCTAATTAGGGGGAAAAAACTTTTAAAGTATAGGGAAAAAAATAACAAATTCCCTCTCCCTCTCCCTTCCATTTATTGTAACTTCAGACTGAGCCATAGTTTTGTAAACAGGAATTTCAGCAAAGAAGGAGCCTGAATATGTGAAAAGAGTTCCTAAGGGTCCTTTTTCGGTCTGCTCCGTGTGTGTCCGTGTCCGTGTGTGTCCGTCGGCTCAGCGGGGATCCCGCTGAGCTGTCGGCGGACAGGGCGGTCCCCGCACACTGTGCAGGGACCGCCCTGTCTCTCCTCCGCTCTCCCCTATGGGGAATCGGATGAAAACGGACCGTTTGTCCGTATTCATCCGATCCGTTCCGCCGGACGGAAGAAAAATAGGGTTTTCTTCCGTCCGAAAAACCGGATCCAGACGGACGTGGATCTTTGCGGACGTTAGCGGATGCATCATCCGCTAACGGACGCGATCCCATAGGGAACCATTACAAGTCTGTTTACGGACTTGTAAAAACGGATGAGCAGAGGCGGACGTGTGAAAGGGCCCTAAAGCACCACCTGCTGGAATAAGAAACAAAGGCAATGTGATAGTTCAGGTTTACCTGACTGAAAAAACACACATTTCATAGTGGAGTTGAATGACTCCTGAGACAGTAAATCGCAACTACTGTGTAGCCCTGTAAGTAGAAAGCAGCGCTTCTATAAGTATGGTTAACTATGCTAAATAAATATTAATATAGATCAACTATAACTTTTTAACCTCAGACAGGTTACAGCAGAATTTTTTTACTCATAACTTGATAAAAAAAATCATGTTCTTTAGCAGGGAATATAAAGGTGCATCTCAAAAAATTTGAATATCATCCAAAAGTTAATTTATTTCAGTAATTCAATTCAAAAAGTCAAGCTCCTGTATTGTATAGATTCAATACTTGGTGATATATTATAAGCATTTCTTTCTTTTTAATTTTGATGATTCTGGCTTTCAGATAGTGAAAACCCAAAACTCAGTATCTTTAAAAATTATATTACACAAGACCAATAAAAAAAGAAAAAGTTAATTTTTTTTAATACAGAAATGTTGGCTTACTGAAAAGTATGTATGCAAATGTACTTGGAACTGGCCCAACCTATAAAGTACAACTCAGCGCTTAGGATAATGCTACCCAAATCAAAGAAACTCGATCAATAATCAAAATACCCCAAATTACAAGCAGCTGCTTAAAGAAAAAAAAGTCCAATACGATGAGCAGAAAATATAAACAGACTCCCTCAGAGTCTGAACAAAGTCCTGCAGCAGCGCTACAAACTATACGTTTGTTGTAATGACAGTAGTGTTAAATGACCAGATTAGGTGTGCTTCTAGTATGAGTGCTCCATTCACCAAGGATGTTCACCATGTGGGGGGATATGGGGTCCCCTTCAGGGGATACACTCACCAGATGGTAGGAATGACACAGCATTAAATATACCGCCTTAATCTCCGTCTGTAGTTTACCACTTTCACAGTATTTAGATGTTCAATCCGCAAGCATATAGAAAAGAAAAATCCATATAGAGCAGTATCGTTTTGATGTTTTAATGAACCCCCAAATACATACATCCTTATATATACATGCGTACCATAATGATAAAATACCAGGCATAAATGTGTGCAACAATTTCTCACTGGTTTCTGGACCCTGAGGACCGCCTTGGATAACTTCCTCTGGCGATTTCCTAGTTCCTTCCCCCGTGGAACGCACACGTCACTAACGGTATGGATGCTGGAGAGTCACGCCGTGACGCGTTTCGTCACTTCCGGACTTCGTCTGAGATTAAGATGGTGTATTTAATGCTTTGTTATTCCTACCATCTGGTGAGTGTATTCCCTGAAGGGGACTCCATATCCCCCCCCCCACGTGGTGAACATCCTTGGTGAATGGAGCACTCATACTAGAAGCACACCTAATCTGGTCATGTAACACTACTGTCATTACAACAAACGTATAATTCTTACTGAAAGGTATGTCCAGTATAGTATGCACTCAATACTTGGTCGGGGCATCTTTTGCATGAATTGCTGCATCAATGTGGCGTGGCAAGGAGGCAATCAGCCTGTGGCACTGCTGAGGTGTTATGGAAGCCCGGGTTGCTTAGATAAGAGCCTTCAGCTTGTCTGCATTGTTGGGTCTGGTGTCTCTCATCTTCCTCTTGACAATAAACCACAAATTCTCTATGAAGTTTAGGTCAGGCGAGTTTCTTAGCCAATTAAGTACAGTGATGCCATGATCGTTAAACCAGGTATCGGTACTTTTTTCAGTGTGGGCAGGTGCTAAGTCCTGATGGAAAATTAAATCAGCATCTCCATAAAGCTGGTCAGCAGAGCGTAGCATGAAGTGCTCTAGAATTTCCTTCTAGACGGCTGCGCTGACTTTGGACTTGATAAAACACAGTGGACCAACACCAGCAGATGACATGGCTCCCCAAATCATCACTGACTGGAAACTTCACACTGGACCTCCTGTAACTTATATTCTTTGCAAATGAAATGCAAAGTTTAATTTCATCCGAAAAGAGGACTTTGGACCACTGAGCAACAGTTCTTTTTTTCTCCTTAGCCCGGGTTAGACGCTTCTGACATTTGTCTCTGGTTAAGAAGTGCCTTGACACAAGGAATGCCACAGTTGTAACTCATGTCCTGGATACATCTGTGTGTGGGGGCTCTTGAAGCACTGACACCAGCTGCAGTCCACTCCTTGTGAATCTCCCCCCACATTTCTGAATGGCCTTTGTTTCACAGTCCCCTCAAGGCTGCAGTTATCCCTGCTTTTTCTACCACCCTTTTTTTATTTTCTTCCACTCAACTTTACATTAATATGCTTGGATACAGCACACTGAACAGCCATCTTATTTAGCAATGACATTTTGTTACTTACGTTTTGTCTTCTGGACAACTGTCAAGTCAGCAGTCTTCCCAGTGATTGTGTAACCTACTGAACCAGACTGAGAGGCTATTTAATCACTTCCTGCCCAACCCCATCGTATGATGTCCTGGACTTTGAGTGGGCATATCTGAAAGGATGCCTGCAGTTGCGTCCCCTCCCCATCCCTCTGGTGCTTCTACCAGCTTTCCTGAAGAAGAAGAATCTGCAGTGGAAGTTAACCGGACTAGATTGCCCCCTGCAGTTTCTATGACCTTCGGAGGCCCAGGCGCAACGTTATGACGTCAAGTCAGCCCTGGGAGATACTTGGCTGAAAAGGCAGATCCTTTTTTTATTTTATTTTTTTTATCAGTTTTTTTCTGCCTAGAGGACAGATGTGGGGACTTATAGACTCCAGATCTCTCTATAAAGAGGACCTGTCATGCCCTATTCCTATTGCAAGGAATGTATACATTCCTTGTAATAGAAATAAAAGTGATCCAAATTTATTTTTTTTAAAGGGGGAAAGTGTAAGAATACATTTTATTTATTACATCGTCTTCGTGTGCTCGCATATGTACGTTGCACCCACATTTGTAAACGGTATTCAAACTACACATGTGAGGTATCGACAGGAACGTTGGTGCGAGAGCAACAGTTCTAGCCCAAGACCTCTTGTATCTCTAAACTGTTAACTTGTAAACTTTTTTAAGTGTCGCCTATGGAGATTTTTAGTACCGAAGTTTGGCACCATTCCATGAGTGTGTGTAACTGTAGAGCGTGACATGTTGGGTATCTATTTACTCGGCGTAACATCATCTTTCACATTATACAAAAAAATTGGGCTGACTTTAGTGTGTGTTTTTTAACCACTTGCTTACTGGGCACATAAACCCCCTTCGTGCCCAGGCGAAATTTCAGCTTGCGGCACTGCTTCGCTTTAACTGACAATTGCGCGGTCGTGCGACGTGGCACCCAAACAAAATTGGCGTCCTTTTTTCCCCCACAAATAGAGCTTTCTTTTGGTGGTATTTGAGCGCCCGTGCGGTTTTTATTTTTTGCGTTATAAACAAAAAAAGAGCGACAAATTAAAAATATATATATATTTTTTACTTGTTGCTATAATATCCCAATTTTTTTTAAAAAAAAAATATATTTTTTTCTCAGTTAAGGCCGATACGTATTCTTCTACGTATTTTTGTAAAAAAAAGAAAAAAATCACAATAAGTGACTGCTTTGCGCAAAAGTTATAGCACCTACAAAATAGGGGACAGAATTATGATTTTTTTTTTAATATTTTTTTTTTACTAGTAATGGCGGCGATCTGCGATTTTTATTTTGACTGCGATATTGCGGCGGACACATCGGACACTTTTGACACATTTTTGGCGCCATTCACATTTATACAGCGACCAGTGCTATAAATATGCACTAATTACTGAATAAATGTGACTGGCATTGAAGGGGTTAACACTAGGGGGTGAGGAAGGGGTTAAATGTATTGCCTGGGTGTGTTCTAACTGTGTGGGGGGAGGGGGGTGACTGGGGGAGGTGATCGATGCTGTCTCCCTATGTACAAGAGAAACAGCATCTGTCACCTCTCCCTGACAGGACGTGAAGCTCTGTGTTTACATTAATGAACTTTTTTTACAATATTCACATTTTCTGAGATACTGAATTGTGTGTTTTTACTAGCTATAAGCCATAATCATCAACATTTTAAAGGAAAAATGCTTGAAATTAGGAATGCACCGAAATTTTGGCCGCTGAAACATATCAGCCGAAAATGGTGTTTTCCCCACAGAAAATGTTGCCGATAATGGTGACGAAAAAGGGGCGGGGTCACCCCGCTGGGTGCCGCACGTGTATTATGCCGGCGCGCCCCTCAGAGTGAGAGGGTTCTGTACGCTGAACTCGGAACTCTTGTTCCACGGAATGTTTCCGGAGGGAAGCTTTAGCTAGCGTACAGGAAGCGGCTAGTGACATTCTAATGCTTGTGCAGAGGACAAGGCTGAGTACTGTCACTGGAGGGTTGTGCTGTACCTGTGTATCGGGTGATCATGGCGGCAGTGCTGGGTCGGAAGTTGGTGTGTGTGGCCCAGGGCTCCTCTGTGACTGATAGGTGGGTGAGTGCACGGCTCTGCCCGGGTATGGAGGGGTAGTGTATATGGATGGACTGTCCTGTGCAGTGCTGTATATAGATGCATGCTTTGCTGTCGCATCCACTGTGATCTTTACATTTTACAGAGCATGCCACAGGTGTCTTAAAGGCTAGCTGCACCTTTTTAAGACTGTGAATCACCTCATGTGCCACTTTCCTTCACCACTGTATGCTCACCTGGTATTTTTACCTATAAAAATGAGGTCAGGATGTGCCTTCCCTGCTTTTACTCTGTATGTCCATACAATTTTGCTGGTCCTTATGGTGTTGATTATAATATATATTCTTCAAAGTGCTAAAAAAAAAAGAAAAAAAAAAAAGTTATTTTCTGTAACTGTAACCCGAAATCGGCAAAAGTAGTGCAGGAACTATTTTCTCAAATCGGTGTGCTGCCGCAAAGTCGGTGTCGCACCAATTTGAACAGTGCGATTATCGGCAATAGGCTGCAACTTGTCATCAGGGTGGATTTGATTTAGATCACTGGTAAAAAGCCTTGATACATTTTATTTAAAATATATACTGTCATTTTTGGTATGGCATTTTTATTTTTTTGGGTTTCGGTTCTGAAATTTCCATTTCGGTGCACCTCTACTTGAAATATATCACTCTGTGTGTAATGAATATATATAATATGAGTTTCACTTTTTGAATTAAATTGCTGAATGAAAATAACTTTTTGATCTAATTGAGCACCTAATATATCCAACAGATTTTCACATGCCTTTGTCACCTGAAGCGTTTGTAACCCCAACATTTCATATGCCTGATATGTGTCTGCTATAGCATGTGAACAAAAGGACTGCTTATAACTGGAAAGTCTGTTTTACATGTAATCAGCTGTGTTTGGAAACAGCTGATCACACAGTAAAGGGTTGGTGTGATTGGTCCTTTACTGCGATCTGTGATCAGCTGTGTCCAACAGACACGGCTTTCACAGAGCATGCCCCAGGTAGCGTGCAGGAGGCGGGGTCCTGGGAGCATGTCAATGGACAATCTGCCAGAACTGGAGAACTGCACTGTCTTTTGGCTATAGCGTAGTTGGGAGTTAGTTAATAAAATCTTGACCGACTGCACTAGGACTAGTTATCCTCTAGCCTTTGTTCAGGCTTGAGGATGACTAATGCCTTGTGATGACCCTAAAGTCAGCTGGCTGCCCTGAAGAGGGTGGAGGCTTTTTCCCCCAAAACACGGATGCATTTGAGGCTTTAACAATTAATTGTATCAAAGTCCTTGGAGTGAGGTGAATTTTTGTATCATGTGTTAATCAGTGTTTTCAGGAGCTATGGTGGCTGAAGAATCCTCAGATCAAAACACTTCTGGATTGGTCAGATGCCTGCCCTTCCACTGTGCACTGTGGCTTTGTCCAACATCCCCTTTATTTCCATACACCACCATTGTAGGGCATAGATGTTTCAGCAGTTGTGGACTTCTAGCTGACCATTACCATTCTCCTCATTAACACACCCACTGATCTGTCATTCTGAATGTTTATCGCCTTTCACACCATTGCTGTAAACTCCAGAGGCTGTAGTATGTAAGACTCACGGGAGATCATTTTTTTTTTTTTTTTTTTTTTTAAACAATTGCTTGTCTAGAAACAAAATGTACTCTTGTCAGCCATTTAGCTCACAAATCCTTCCATTCTGATGTTTAATCAAACAAATGAGTCTAATTATATGTTTGTTTTGTGTGTGTATAGCCACATAATCTAGTTTTTGGTTGTTTGCATTACTAAGCAGGTGTATTTAAAATAATGTGATCACTAAATGTTTAGTGTATGTTATGAAGGGTATGTTTGATATGTTAACAGTCCTACTCACCAGTAATTATATTTTGACCGCTTTAGGTTTGCTTTAGCTTCACATTTCTTCTGGGGTCTCTGGTCTATCCTGCAGGCAAAAATGTCAACTATTGAATTTGGTTACCTAGTAAGTATGTTTTTTTAAATACATCAATTAATTCTAATACAGTAAAGTGGGTGAATCTTCTGTTCGTTTTTTTTTTTTTTTTTAATCGTAAAGGCTAGACATTTTGCAGGTAAAAAAATGTGCATTTATTATTTTTTAAAGCCAGAGCCTGCAAAGTGTTGCACCCGTGATCAGCTGATCGCTGGTGCAGTGTCAGGCTCCTGCTACAGGCTGTCATTTGCAGCGCTGTAGGCAGTGTAAATTAATTATGGTTATGCTAATCGGTGCACCCACTGTTCATGCAAGCTACAAGTCCATCTGCCGGAGTGACAGATTTATTCATTCACAACTATTGACCAATTTATACTGCCACTGTGCCACATCATTTCCATACCCCAAAAAAAAAAGCAAAACAAAAAAAGGTTGCTCAAATCAGACTTTTAGAGGTACACAATGATGCAGACAAGATTTATAAAAGTATACAATTGATTATATCTATTAACCATTTAAGACCCGGACACATACGCTGACCCAAGGTGTTTTTACAATTCGGCGCTGCGTCGCTTTAACAGACAATTGCGCGGTCGTGCGACGTGGCTCCCAAACAAAATTTGCGTCCTTTTCTTCCCACAAATAGAGCTTTCTTTTGGTGGTATTTGATCGCCTCTGCGATTTTTATTTTTTGCGCTATAAACTAAAATATAGCGACAATTTTGAAAAAAATCACTATTTTTTTACTTTTTGTTATAAAAAAAATCAAATAAACTAAATTTTAGTAAAACATTTAGGCCAAAATTAATTCAGCCACATGTCTTCAGTAAAAAAAAAAAATCACAATAAAAAAAATAGCTACCTAGCGGGAACAGCGACACTAAAACAGCGATCAGAAAAATGATCGCTTAGTGATGCTGGCAATAGGGAGTGAAAGGGTTAACTAGGGCAGTGATCAGGGGGTAAAAAAATATATGGGGGGGGTGGGGGGGCTATCCTGGACCTAACACTAACTGACTTTTACACTGCCTGTCACACTGACACTAAATGCAGTGATTAGATCACTGCATTCAGTGACACTGTGACAGGGGGGTGGGGGGGGGGGGGGCGATCACAAGGGGTTAATGTGCCTATGTGTGTGTGTCAGTGTTGTGTTGGTGCACACTTACTGTGGATGTCTTCTCTCATCAGCAGCGGTGGGAAACACCGCTGCGATGAGAGGTGACATAATTTCCTCCTTCCTGTGTAAACACAGGAGGAGGAACTGACACGAAGGGGGAGCGCTCCCATTGGCTGGGAGCGATCGCGGGGGGGGGGGGCGGAAAACACGGACATCCGCCCGCTCGTCGGCGATCGCTCCCAGAGCCAGGGGGACCGCCGCACGCCGCGGAGGGGGTCCCGATGGGACCCCCGAACCGCACGAAGGCGAGGACGTAAATTTACGCCCTTGTGCCTGTACGAGCCATGTTGTGGCTGTAAATGTGCGTGCGGGGGTCCTTAAGTGGTTAACATGATATACCAAGAGACATGTAAAATTTATATAACAGATAAATACATAAATCACCACCCTAAGCACTCGGGATTAGACACCTGGGTATCTTTTCCGGGTCCACCGTCAACGTGTTTCGTGGCTGGTGCTGCTTGGTCAGAATGGCGCAGTTATTTAGACCTGGCACTACATCATAATAGAAATTCTAAATTGTAATGCATCTATAAACATCTTTTATTAAAGCGGAGCTCCACCCTAAAGTGGAACTCCTGCTGATCGGAACCCTCCCCCCCCTCCAGTGTCACATTTGACTCCTTTTAGGGAGGAGGGGGGGGGACAGGTATTTGCACCAACTTCCACAGTCTCGGGCAAACTGCGGGCATTACGTCCCCTCCCGCTGTACCCACATCACCCACCCCCCGTTGTGTGCTGGGAACACTCAGCTCCCTCACATATGCAGCCATGTCCCTTCAGCCATGTCCCTTCAGCCATGTCCCTTCAGCCATGTCCCTCACATATGCAGCCATGTCCCTCACATATGCAGCCATGTCCCTTCAGCCATGTCCCTCACATATGCAGCCATGTCCCTCACATATGCAGCCATGTCCCTTCAGCCATGTCCCTCACATTTGCAGCCATGTCCCTCACATTTGCAGCCATGTCCCTCTAGCCATGTCCCTCACATTTGCAGCCATGTCCCTCTAGCCATGTCCCTCACATTTGCAGCCATGTCCCTCTAGCCATGTCCCTCACATTTGCAGCCATGTCCCTCTAGCCATGTCCCTCAGATATGCAGCCATGTCCCTCAGATATGCAGCCATGTCCCTCTAGCCATGTCCCTCACATGCAGCCATGTCCCTTCAGCCATGTCCCTTCAGCCATGTCCCTCACATATGCAGCCATGTCCCTTCAGCCATGTCCCTCACATATGCAGCCATGTCCCTTCAGCCATGTCCCTCACATATGCAGCCATGTCCCTTCAGCCATGTCCCTCACATATGCAGCCATGTCCCTTCAGCCATGTCCCTCACATATGCAGCCATGTCCCTTCAGCCATGTCCCTCACATATGCAGCCATGTCCCTTCAGCCATGTCCCTCCAGCCATGTCCCTTCAGCCATGTCCCTCACATATGCAGCCATGTCCCTCTAGCCATGTCCCTCACATATGCAGCCATGTCCCCCACATATGCAGCCATGTCCCTCTAGCCATGTCCCCCACATATGCAGCCATGTCCCTCTAGCCATGTCCCCCACATATGCAGCCATGTCCCTCTAGCCATGTCCCCCACATATGCAGCCATGTCCCTCTAGCCATGTCCCCCACATATGCAGCCATGTCCCTCTAGCCATGTCCCCCACATATGCAGCCATGTCCCTCTAGCCATGTCCCCCACATATGCAGCCATGTCCCTCCAGCCATTTCCCCCATACCTTTGCCGCCGCATGGAGAAAATCACAGCATTCATTTGAATAGCTGTTTTGCCCGCGCGTATAGACGCTCCCCCTTGCTCGGGATTGGACAGATCACGATCACCCATCCAATCCTGAGCAAGGGGGGAGTATCTATATGCGCGGAAACACCACAGCTATTCAAATGAAAGCTGTGATGTTCCCGCACGCCGTTTAACCCATGCGGCGGCTTTCGATGTGGCGGTGGGGGGGAGTATTCTATTTAGGTATCGGGGGTATTTGCGGGAGTACAAGTACTCCTGCAAATACTCGGTATCGGGGCAACCCTAGTGCTTACAGGTCAGCACCCTACAGTACTAGGCAAACTTTAAGGCAGGTGCAACGAAATACTGTAAAGTAAGTGCTTTCAAAAATATTTTATTTGTTTTACTTTGCTCACTTTGTATTTTGAAAAATGTTAATTAAATCCATTGTTGGTATGACTCCCCTCTTGGCTTCAAAGCAGCATCAATTCTTCTCGGTACACTTGCACTTTTTAAAGGATTTCCACAAGTAGTTTGTTCCAAAAAAAATTTGAGAACAAACCATAGATCTTCTGTGGATGTAGGCTGCCTGAATCCTATCTATTCATGTAATCCCAGACAAACTCGATGTTGAGATCAGGGAACTGTGGGGGCCAAACCATCTCTTCCAGGACTCCTTGTCCTCCTCTACACTGAAGTTGGTTCTTCATGACATTGGCTGCATGTTTGGGGTGATTGTCCTATTGCAGAATACATTTGGGGCCAATCGCACATCTCCCTTATGGTATGACATGATGGATAAGTATCTGCCTGTATTTCTCAGCATTAAGGACAATATTGATCGGGCAGTAGTCAGCCAAGGAAATTAATGCAGCAGATGAAAGTCATCATTCTTATTTCTCATCTTCCTTTCCGCCCGGGTTCACACTTGTCCGACAAACGCTCTGACATTGGGAGCTCATGTCGCATGACGTGTGAAAAGGAATGTTTACCTATGAGAGCCGTCTTAACTGGTCCGACACATGTCGGTCCGACTTTGAAAATGCTACTGTACTACTTTGGTCCGACTTTGATCCTACTTCAGCCCATTGAATATCATTGAAGTCGGATTAAAGTAGGATCCTTGTCCTAACCATCTGACTTTTGACATCCGACATGGTGATTACAGCAGCAGTAAAAGGAATTTATCTCACTCTGGCATTGTTTTGATTTTGAAGAACAAGTCAGACTATCGCAGAGTCGGATCAAAGTAGTATCCTGTTCATGAAAGTCGGATGGATGTAGGACCGATGTCGCAGAGCAAAGTAGGATGAAAGTCGTACTACTGTTTTGTAGTATAGTGTGAACCTAGCCTAAACGTCTGAAGATGTCCAGCTGTGCCCTTAGCACAGAACTGCTGGAAACCAGTGGGACCTAGGTGCACCCATCTACTATCTGGAGAAGTATGGCCAGAAGTGGACTTCATTGTCTTAAAAGATTGCAGCCAAAAAGCCATACCTCTGACCTGGAAGCAATGCTAACCAAATCAACTATGCACAGAAACATAAGAACTGGGGTGCAGAAAAATGGCAGGTGGTCCTCTGGACTAAGTCAAAATTTGACATTTTTGGCTGAAGCAGGAGGCAGTTTGTTCACTGCCGGGCTGGAGAGCAGTACGGTAAGAGTGTCTGCAGACAACAGTGAAGCATGGTGGAGGTGCCTTTTTAGGCTGGGTTCACACCTATGCGAATTGGTTGCGGTTTCAACCGCATCCAAAACGCAGAACATTTCTAAATACATTGTTTTCAATGAGGCTGGTTCACATATGTGCGATGCATTCGCACTGCGCATTGCCGGAAAACCGTATGCGTTGTGGAGGCCTTGCGGTGCGGCTCAGGTGCGAATTCAGTCCCATTATCTTCTATGGGTACGCAGCTGATTCGCAGATGTGTTCAGTTCTCTTCAGGAATTTCTCTCATTCAGCTCAATACATTTCTCCCCCACTCTCCTCTCACTCGGAACTTCTCCCAGGTCTCCAAATTCGCAGCAAAAACTGAGCTAATCTGCTGAACACTTCCCTTATCTATCTGCAGAGATAAAAGAGCTGAAATACGCACCGCACAAGTGTGAACCCAGCCTTAAAGTTGGGGGCTGTTTTTCTGCAAATGGAATTGGAGATTTGGTCAGGATCAATGGTGTCCTCCGTGCTGAGAAATACAGGCAGATCATGCCATACCATCAGGGAGGAGTGTGGTTGGCTCTAAATTTATTCTACACCCGGACAATAGCCCCAAACATACAGCCAATGTCATTAGGAACCATCTTCAGTGTAAAGAAGAACAGAGTGTCCTGGAAGTAAGATCACATGAAGAGACGGAATGATTTGAGGCAGCTTATATCCACAGAAGATATGTGGTTTGTTCTCCAAGATGTTTGGAACAACCTTCCCGCCGAGTTCCTTAAACTGTACGACTGTGTACATAGAATTTATGCTGTTTTGATGACAAAGGGTGGTCACACCACTTTCCATTTTGTTAATTGATAAAAAATAATCTAACCCTTCTATTTACACCTGCCTAAAACTTTCACACAGACTAATATGCACTAATTTCTCAAATGTGACTTTAACCACTTAAGGACCGCCGCATGTACATTTACGTCGGCAGAATGATACCGACAGGCACATCAACGTATATGTACGTTGGTGCCTTGGGGGGGTCGGGGGCGGCTATTAGTTTTTGTCCGCCCCCTCCGGATCGCTTCCAGCCAATGCGCGCGCCCGCCCGCCCTGTCACTTCCTCCTCATGTGTAAACACAGGAAGGAGGAAGCGATGTGATCTCTCCCTCGGCGTTTTTTTCAACCACCGCTGAGGAGAGATCACAACACAAGTAAGTCCTGCACCAACAGTACACTTACACACAGACACATAAACAATTTAACCCCCGCAATCGCCCCGCCCCCCCTGTCAGTGTCACTGAATGCAGTAATCATACATGTATGATTACTGTATTTAGTGTCAGTGTGACAGGCAGTGTGACAGTCAGTTAGTGTTAGGTCCAGGGTAGCCCCCGTACCCCCCTAATAAAGTTTTAACCCCCTGATCACTGCCCTAGTTAACCCTTTCACTCCCTATTGCCAGCATCACTAAGCGATCATTTTTCTGATCGCTGTATTAGTGTCGCTGTTCCCGCTAGGTAGCTAATTTTTTATTTTTTTTTGCGATTTTTATTTTTTTATTTATTTTTTACTAAAGACATGTGGCTAAATAAATTTTGGCCTAAATGTATGACTAAAATTTAGTTTATTGATTTTTCTTATAACAAAAAGTAAAAAATATAGATTTTTTTTTTCAAAAATGTCGCTCTATTTTTGTATATAGCGCAAAAAATTAAAATCGCAGAGGCAATCAAATACCACCAAAAGAAAGCTCTATTTGTGGGAAGAAAAGGACGCAAATTTTGTTTGGGAGCCACGTCGCACGACCGCGCAATTGTCTGTTAAAGCGACGCAGTGCCGAATCGCAAAAAGGGGCCTGGTCATTTACCTGCATTTTGGTCCGGGTCTTAAGTGGTTAAAAGTGGAACCACCCTTTAAACGGAATACTTGCAACACTGTAAGGCCCCTTTCACACTGGGGCGGTGGGTGCATCAGCGGTAAAGCGCCGCTATTTTTAGCGGAACTTTACCATCAATTTTGCGGCGCTATTCGGCCGCTAGCGGGGCACTTTGAACCTCCGGCTGAAAAAGGGTTAAAACTGGCAGCAAATCGGCGCTTTGCTGGCGGTATAGTCGCGTGGCCCATTGATTTCAATGGGGAGGAGCGGCATACACACCGATCCCAAAGATGTTGCTAGCAGGACTTTTTTTATTACGTCCTGCCAGCACACCGCTCCAGTGGGAAAGGCCACAGGCTTTCACACTGGCGTGTGAGGAGCGGCTCTTTCGGGGGGCTTTGCAGAGGCTATTTTTAGCATTATAGTGTCTTAAGTGTGAAAGGGGTTTTACACACAATAATTTGGTCTTAACAGAGCCAAAGACAACGTTTTTCTGCAGAACTAAACAGAATGGTGGGCGAGTGAAGCAGATAACATTCTCGTTCATTTTAACACGTATGTTCTTTTTTTTTTTTCAGGATTACGCTATCTCACGGTTTGATGCCTATTTTCAACATAAAAAACTCTGGTCCTAAATTTCAAATGAACCTCCATCTTGCCATTTTCCCCTACTGCAACTAAACACTTGCAAGTACGTGTTGGCCACTTATCCGCCCAGTTTCAGTGATCTGATTGGGTGATCGTCACAATCAGACTTTTGACCTCCATTCAAGTTTTTCATATTTATTTATTTTTTTTACTAAAAAAGGCTCTGTTTTGCCTTCTTTTAGTTCTGTCAACCACAAAACCACAGCTGTTGGTCATCAGTGTAATGTATGTTGGAAAAGATTATGTCAAATGTATTTATTTTGCTAGCCGCATACATTAACATTAAGTAGATGGGATATACAATCTTGTAGTACAATACCATCCATATGAATATGCCAGTATCATGATTAAGTATTGAATATTTTGGTGGTTAGAAATATGGCAATACTTGCTTATCCAAATACATCCAGCTGTATGAAGTTTACATGAAGAAGACAGAACTTTTGTGTACACATACCCTTGTTCTTACTTGGATACATTTTATTATGCAGCCATGCCTATGCCTAAATAAATTATTCCGTGTTTGGAGTGGAGACTCGAGTTGTAAAAATGAAAAAAGCGGCTAAACACTTTTTAACAAGCCAAAAAACGCCTATGAATGCTAGTTAAGAACGAGGCTAACATTGGGGCTTTTTCCTGGCAGCAGCGCTGGCGCTTTTTAAATGTCCTGTGTGCCTGAGGCCTTAAAGTCGCTGAGCAGCTTTGGTTATGTCGAGGGATACCCCTGCTAATTAACAGCCGGGAGCGTGTGGATAGGGTTTCATCTTTAAAAGGGTACTTTTTGAGTTAAATGAATAATTAACCAATGGCAAAGCTACAAGGGGAAAGCCAAACTGTTCAGGGCTGGAATTATTTTATTTTTTTCATCTAGGCATCTTTGTTTTGCTGTTTTTAAATTGTCAGAATTAATCTTCTTACTTCAGTAACTGAAACATGGTTCCAAGATTACAGTCTGAGAGAATGTCCCAGCTCCATGGATTCATGGGAAAGAATGCTCCGAGTTTGCATTTTGGCATTCTTCCTAAAACGGTCTACACTGATTTGATATTCATATTTTAAAAATTTCTGTTGAAGGAGCATGTTGGAAATTTTCCAACAATAGGCAGGTGTATTCAATGTCTATCTTGACAAAATGTACTGTATGTTTAAAATTTTGGCTGCAAATACAACTGCCAGTTTTCTTTAATGTGTTAGATTGCAGTCATTGACTGTGATATTGGAGTCCCATATTCCATATATATATATATATATATATATATATATATATAATCTCAAAGAATACTTCAAGGAGAGGATAGGAATCATATAGGTGGTTTTAAGTACAGGCATACCCCACTCTTCGGTACACAATGGGGTTTATTTACTAAAGCTGAAAAGCGCAGAATCTGGCTCACTTCTGCATAGAAACCAAAGATATACATGTAGCAATAATGTGCATTTAATTCGTACTATATGCTCCTGGGCAAGCTTACACCAAGGCGGGGCATTTTTTTCATCTGTGTGGTGATCAAACTTTGAATAATTCAACGGTTAGCATATCCGTTGGCACAACTTAGGCCCTCAGTGGCCCTTAGAGATGCAAGTGGATGATTCACCACACCTGCCTCTGCCAAAAAGTGTGACCTTTTAACCCTTTTCGCTGCAGCCACCAGGATTGTGTGAACACGAACAGGCAGCTGCACTGACGCCGATTTCCTCCACACACCCCTGGTACAAGTGCCCCCCACTCCTGCATGTCCCCCGCCATGTATTCCAGGCTCTGCTTGACGCTCTGCATTACTATACATCCAGTGGAGCCCAGAGAAGACATGCAGGGTCTTTTTAGACCCTGCATGTCTCATTAAAGAGAACCTGTCACTTAATGTGATGGGGGAAAAAAGGCTAAGCAAAAAAAAATATTTTTGCACATAAATAGTTACACCCAAGCACATAAGTACACACATGTATAAATGTAAAAGTAGGCATCAGCGGCACCTACATGTGAAAACGTTGATTGCAATAAAGGTTGCATATTGCCGCACACCTAAGTGAAAGCAGTAATTCTAGCACAAGACCTCCTTCGTAGCACTAAACTGATGACCTATAGGGGGCTTTTGAAGCCTTGCCTATAGAAAAAATGGGGTACTGAAGTTTGTCGCTATTTCACGGGGGCACACAAATTTTAAGGTTTGACATGTTGGGTACCTATATACTCGTTGCAACTTTGTCCTTTATATTTCAAATTTGGTTACTTTATTGCATTTGTTTGCACTAAAATAAATTTTAGTGTGTTGGGTTATTTTTACAGAAAATCTTGTGTTTCCTATATCTTTGCAGTAATATCAAGTGACATAAAAAATTTAAACTACCACTATTTTATTCTCTAGGATGCCTGCTTTTAGAAAATACATGTTTTGGGGGGTTTTATGTAATCTTCAGGCCTAAAATAATTTTTTAAACTTGTGCAAAAACTGGTAACAAAAAGGGTTAAACATTCCATTCAGTATTAATGAGAGAGAGTTCAAATTCAACAAACGATGAATCTATAATTTCTCTTATCACAATGCTATTCATTGTCCCCTACAATATCTTCAGCAGACTTTCATGTTTTGTGTAAATTATTATTTTCTTGTTTTTATGTTTAATTTTGTGACTTTAAAGTAAAATGCACTGTTGAGGGTTAACCATGGAAAATTGCTCAAAACCAAAGCCTTGCTGCAGCCATAGCACATATCCTGAGAAGCTTAGCTCTGTATCCTGATGATATTAAGAATGTAATTAAGTAATGTGGTTAACCAGAGATTTTCTATTTTTTCCATCTTGACCAAATACAAAGATTACATGCTCTCTTCCAGCTAACATTTATATACACTACAGTCTATAATAAGTTGTATTGAGAACATTTGAAACAATTCTAATGGTTAAATAATTTAACATTCTTGTTTTAATAATAATTTACACACGTAAATGTTGCTTAATGGATGCCGATCAATGTCTGTTAACATGGCTGGAAAGTTAATGTTTAACCCTGTTTTTTTACTATAATATTAAATTCCTTTCATTTAAGAACATCTGTATGTTTTGTATTCATAATTCCATTTACCTCCAAAAGCCAGTATTGCGACTTAAATTAACAGTTCCTACAGTATATAACTTGTATTCATTCTTTTAATTAAAGTATGTATGAACTTAATTTCCAGGTTGTGTGTTTTTTTTTTTTTTTTTTTAATTTCAAAGCTTTATGATCTGCATACTGCTTGATTTTTTGCATGTGACCCACACAGTTATATATACAGTATACAGCTGTAAGTTTGAGTCAATCTCTCCATGTACAGACAGATATGTTAACTGGCCAATTGAATCCAGTTTTACCAATAACCCTATGTGTAATTCAGGAGAAGACATTTCCTATAATGGTCCACTTATAACATGGTGGTTAATAAATTTACAAGTACAATTTTAAAGCCCAGGTAATCTTTTAGTTTAGAAAGTGGGAAAAACAACTGCGCTTATTATCAAAGAAAAACAAAAAACAATGTAGCAGCCAGCACACAGACAAACAAAGTCAAAGTGAACGTGGAGAAAGAAAGTGCAGCGCTATACTAATTACTTTTGTGAAAATGCTGCCAAATTCACATGACATAACAATGTGAAATCAAACAAAAATTGTATGTAAAAGCATAGTAAAAGACAATTGTACTCAACATGTGTGGAATACTGATATAGTCCATACATATGTTGGCAAACTGATGAGTGAAAAAACCAACCAAACAAAATAAACAAAAATGAATAGTTCATAGGTGTGTCCCAAATGGATGAATGAAATCTTCACATATGATGCCAGTTCAAGGAAATTGAAACAACAATGATGGCTTGTCTGTAGCAACCTTCAGACTATCAAAATCAATGGAAATGGATACTCTTACCAGCTGTGGTGGACTCACATGTTAGTACTAACAGCAAGTCAGATCAGGCATGGTGGTCACAGCGGACCCTGGGCTCTGTGCGTGAAAGGTTTTGCAGCGATGGTTACTCCAGCTGAGATGATGGATTCAATCTTGGTCGGATACCTCACTTCAGGGACAGGAACCCGGATAACAAAAGGCCAATGGAGGGATGGCCAGGCTCATGTATCAACACAACATGTGTGGCATGGGAAAAAAGAAATGCTCCCAATGGTGCAGATCAAAAAACCAATGAAGGCTTTATTAAAATAAATGAATAAAATCACGTGAAAAATATATCTAAAAGCAGTATGGGGTACTATGGATGTTACCCGACTAGTTTCGGCTCAAAGCCATCAACAGGGGCATCTGTCTGTACCCCCACACTGCTGAGTTTAAATAAGACAAGTAATCCAGAACTCCACCCCTGAAAGGGAGGAGACAGGAAGTGAACAATCTTGACAGGATATAGTACATCAAAACAAATGTTCTAATATACAAATATAAAGCAGGATCTGTCATACCAATGTTTGACATGATTGAACAATCAAAAAGGTAAACGTATAAAGCATATACAGTATATATAATGACATATAAATAGTAATAAGCATCTAATTCAAACTTTACCGAAACATATATCCCAATGGACAGCAAAGCAGCATACAATAAAACATACAAAAAAAACAAACAAAAAAAAAACATGCATGCCTTGATCAACTGCCATAAGCAACACTGAGCCACTCTAATGGACCAAGTCACTACCCCATACAAAAAGGTCCGCCCAAAACCTAAGTTAATGCAGTGCATGACAATAAAGAAACAGGAACCACATAGAAATCCGTCTGTTGGGGACACACAGAATAACCAATGAGAGCAAGGAAAGACTGGAGGGGCGGGTCCGGTGATGTAGGAAGGAACAACATCCAACCCGCATAGCTCGTAGCTAACCGCACCCCCATGCCTGCCCAATGTCATATGGAGAGCTAGACAATGGACAGCACAAAGATCTGTAGCCAATCCAAAGTAGGTGGGTGCGGCACCGATAACGTCATCGACACCGCCGCCCACAACCAATCCAAGGGGAACCGCATTCGTGACTGACAGGCTTCAGCAGCCAGACATGCAATCCAATGGGCGGGCGAGACGTCAAAAAACGTCATCTAACGTACCCATTGCATCCGCCCATCGGGAGGCACAGGCGCATCGCCGATCGGGAAGCGGGTAAAACTACCCACACTACCTGAACGTACATAGATGCGTCATTACGTCACCCTCATGGACTGAAGAAAGGGGGGGGGAGAGAGGGGTGGAAGTCCGTGTCTCCAGAGAAGGAACGCTCCACCCTGGGCTGTGAATTCCAACCCCAGGGGACACCCTCCCATAAAGGCCATAAGCAAGCTAATAATGACACCAGGATGTATTTATGGAAGAACAGTAATGTTAATGTATAAAACAACATAACGAGTTGTGCAAAAGCAAAACTTTAGTAACCTAGAAAAATAAGGGCAACCAGTGTAACACCTAGATGGGACATGAACGTCGCAACTGCCCAATAGATGGACGCATATCCACAAAAAGGGAAGAAAAAAAAAAACTGAAATGAGTAAGTAATTATATAATTCTTCCTTCTCTCCAAAGTTTGGACACATGAGCACAGGACCTCACGCCCGGTTAATGAAGCAATTGACATCCCAATCCACATTCATACCGTGGGGCGTGTAGCTCCTGAGCTCATGTATCCAAAAAGTCTCCAAACGGGAGACACCCCTAGTACAAGAGTCGCCCCTCCAGTGGGGGACAAACTTATCAATGACTTGGAAGGAAGTACCCCTGGGGTCACTGGCGTGGTGTTCCAAATAATGTCTGGAGACAGTGTGTTTAGGGCATCCCTTTTTGATCTTACCCAAATGTTCGTTAACTCGAATGGCAAAGTTCCGAATGGTTCGGCCCACATATTGCATTTTACAGGGACATGTGATGAGGTACACTATGTAACTAGTAAAACATGTGGTGAACTGTTTCATCTTATAACTGCGGTTAGTCACAGTAGAAATGAATGTGTCTGTTCTTCGTCTGCCTAAAACATTGACAATGCATGTGTTACACTTCCGACACGGATGATATCCTTTCGTTTCTGGAAAGAATGTGGCCTTTATAGGGGGGTCTATGACATTGGGTGCAATATCACTCTGTATAGATTTGGCTCCCCTAAAAATTAGACCTGCTTTCTCAGGTAGGCAAGGTCCCAAAATTTTGTCGCTACGGAGCACCTTCCAGTGCCTATTAAGTATTTTCTTAATGTCGTTATGCTGTACAGAAAAGTCGGTGAAAAAAGACCATTTGAACCTATCATTGTAGTTTTTCTTAGGTTTGTCAACCAATAGAGAAGACCTTTCTATATTGGATACAGTGTTGATGGCATCATCCAATTCACGAACTCTGTATCCTTTGTCTAAAAATCTATCCCTTAAGGTCTGACACTGGGACTCGAAGTCCTCCCTTCTGGTACAATTCCTCTTCATCCGAAGGAACTGGCCCTGAGGGACAGATCGCAGCCATTGGTGGTGATGGCAACTATCGACCGGAATGTAACCATTCCGGTCGGTAGGCTTGAAAAAGGTCTTAAATTCAAAATGACCACCAATGGCTGAGATCTCAAGATCCAAAAAATGGATGGAGGTTGAACTGACTTCGTATGACAACACAATCCCACAATTGTTGTCATTAAGGAAAGACATGAAAGAGTCAAGAGACTCTCTCGTGCCTTTCCAAAGGAGGAGGATGTCGTCGATATAACGTGCCCACAGGACCAATTCGGGTCTCTGTGGGGCATCAACGACATCCTCCTCCCACTGGGCCATAAACAAGTTGGCGAGGCTAGGGGCATATTTAGCCCCCATAGCCACGCCTTTGACTTGGGAAAAGAACTGGCCCTGAAACCAGAAGTAATAATGCTTTGTGGCAAAGTCTAATAACTCCATGATGAAGTTCCTCTGGATAACAGAAAGGGATGGATTGCGTGTAAGAAACAATTCCACTGCATCCAGTCCCAATTGGTGGGAGATGCATGTGTATAAGGCAGCAACATCTGCCGTTACCATCAGTATTTCTCCCTGATAATGAACAGCCTCCAGTCGTTTAATGGTATCCTTGGTATCCCTCAGATAAGAGGGAACCAATTTTACCAAGGGCTGCAAGTAGTGATCTATATACCTGCCGATGCGAGATGTCACGGAGTCAATCCCGCTGACGATCGGTCGCCCAGGGGGATTGACGGGGTCCTTGTGAACCTTCGGCAGGTAATAGATGACCGGAATACGTGGGGCCAAAGGGATCAAATAATCCGCCTCCTTCTTGTTCAAGATGTTAAGGGCCGAACCTTCTTTAATCAAAGCAGATAAGGCTTTTTTATATTTAAAGGTAGGATCCCCGGGGAGAATGATATAAGTGGTCTTGTCACTCAATAATCTATTCATCTCCCGGAGATACATTTCCTTATCTAATATTACCAGTCCCCCGCCTTTGTCGGCTGGGCGAATGATGATATTTTTATTAGCACAAAGAGTCTGTAGGCCCGCTTGGATAGCCGGATCTTGATGGACTCTCTTTTTAGGTAGCTTGTCCAAATCGCTCAAGACTAAGCTGCGGAACACATTAACAGAATGGGCTGTGTTAGCCGCTGGGTTGAATAAAGAGGGATTGGACAAGCCAGAGTGTATGGTCGCTACATTCGTAGTTGAATTTGAAGTACCGGGAGAGGGATTGGCTGGCAAAGCCAAAGACCTAACCTGTGGGGTGGACGAAGGTAGTGATAAAAAATGTCTCTGTATGTTTAATTTGCGAATGAATTTTTGCACGTCAATGAAGGTGGAAAAACTATTGAGCTTCCTGGGGGGAACAAATTTTAAACCCTTATCAAGGATAACCTGTTCCTCTTGAGAAAGCACTACTGAGCTAAGGTTGAATAGACCTAGACCTCTGAGATTTTTCTTTTTTTGTTGCTTAGCACGCCAGCCACCTCTGGTGCCTCGTTTGGTCTTTGGCTGTGAGGTAAGTGATACGTGGGAGGATGAAAGCCCTGAGGTCTGGGAAAACCCGGTTCCTCATACCACCCATCATGGGATGCTCTTAAATGGTCCTCGCCATCCCCATAATAGTGGGGATAAGGGCGGGAATCATAATGGGTCCCATGTGTTTCTCCAATGTATGGAGTATTATAATAAGGGGATCGCACTGGAGTGTGGTGGGCAGATCCTCTTCTGATTGAACCACTCTCGTGTGCCCATCTAGGGGGGCCCCCATCGTAATCTCCAGGGTATGTATAATTATAACCTTGTTGGGTATAACTCCTGTTACCCCGATTTTGGCCCCTCCCTCTATGTTGAAAACCCCTGCTATTAGAAGCAGAAGGGTATCCACCCCGAGCCTCTGTGTGTGGAGGTGGATTTCTAGGGGGATTTTTAATATTGACTTTTTTGGGGGGAGGTTTTGGTGAGGGCTGAGGAGGAGCCTCATAAACCAACGTCCTAGCTGAAATGGCATCAGGAGGTGCAGAAATTTCCATATCGGATTGAATATTTTCAGGATTACTGGAAATTTTCTTCTGCCAATTAAAGACGCTTTTGGCTTTATAATCAGTTATGTCCCGATTTATATTTTTTTTGTTTTTTGGTTCTCTGCTCTTTCTCCTCTTTTTCGAGCAGAGTTTTTAAACCTGCAGACAATGAGACATATTCAGGGGTGTGGGCTGAAGAGGTAAGTTTCTCTCTGATTTCCTTAATCTCTTGGTCTATTGTATTCAGCCGAGCTTTTTTACGTTCCATCAAAAAGGTAATGAGCTGCAGACCTGCCTCGTTAAAATATTTGTACCATGAATCTAGATCTAATTCTCCCTGTTGGGGGGATACATCCCACCGTAGACCTCGGGGGACCATAGATTCCTTTATATACTGTTCCAAAAACGCGATATCCCAATGGAGGTGAACCTCAGAGACCATGACGTTTTTTAACCTGACAAACACACCACTGATTTCAGTGTTGGGATTGTGGACTGTGAAAACACCATGAGTGTTAAAGGACCTAGAGATCCTATATTCAAATACGTCCATGACAGACACAAAATGTAGAGAGCAGCAATTGATAATGTGTCAAGTAAGTATGGAAAGTGGGAAAAACAACTGCGGCCAAAATCGGGGTAACAGGAGTTATACCCAACAAGGTTATAATTATACATACCCTGGAGATTACGATGGGGGCCCCCCTAGATGGGCACACGAGAGTGGTTCAATCAGAAGAGGATCTGCCCACCACACTCCAGTGCGATCCCCTTATTATAATACTCCATACATTGGAGAAACACATGGGACCCATTATGATTCCCGCCCTTATCCCCACTATTATGGGGATGGCGAGGACCATTTAAGAGCATCCCATGATGGGTGGTATGAGGAACCGGGTTTTCCCAGACCTCAGGGCTTTCATCCTCCCACGTACCACTTACCTCACAGCCAAAGACCAAACGAGGCACCAGAGGTGGCTGGCGTGCTCAGCAACAAAAAAAGAAAAATCTCAGAGGTCTAGGTCTATTCAACCTTAGCTCAGTAGTGCTTTCTCAAGAGGAACAGGTTATCCTTGATAAGGGTTTAAAATTTGTTCCCCCCAGGAAGCTCAATAGTTTTTCCACCTTCATTGACGTGCAAAAATTCATTCGCAAATTAAACATACAGAGACATTTTTTTATCACTACCTTCGTCCACCCCACAGGTTAGGTCTTTGGCTTTGCCAGCCAATCCCTCTCCCGGTACTTCAAATTCAACTACGAATGTAGCGACCATACACTCTGGCTTGTCCAATCCCTCTTTATTCAACCCAGCGGCTAACACAGCCCATTCTGTTAATGTGTTCCGCAGCTTAGTCTTGAGCGATTTGGACAAGCTACCTAAAAAGAGAGTCCATCAAGATCCGGCTATCCAAGCGGGCCTACAGACTCTTTGTGCTAATAAAAATATCATCATTCGCCCAGCCGACAAAGGCGGGGGACTGGTAATATTAGATAAGGAAATGTATCTCCGGGAGATGAATAGATTATTGAGTGACAAGACCACTTATATCATTCTCCCCGGGGATCCTACCTTTAAATATAAAAAAGCCTTATCTGGTTTGATTAAAGAAGGTTCGGCCCTTAACATCTTGAACAAGAAGGAGGCGGATTATTTGATCCCTTTGGCCCCACGTATTCCGGTCATCTATTACCTGCCGAAGGTTCACAAGGACCCCGTCAATCCCCCTGGGCGACCGATCGTCAGCGGGATTGACTCCGTGACATCTTGCATCGGCAGGTATATAGATCACTACTTGCAGCCCTTGGTAAAATTGGTTCCCTCTTATCTGAGGGATACCAAGGATACCATTAAACGACTGGAGGCTGTTCATTATCAGGGAGAAATACTGATGGTAACGGCAGATGTTGCTGCCTTATACACATGCATCTCCCACCAATTGGGACTGGATGCAGTGGAATTGTTTCTTACACGCAATCCATCCCTTTCTGTTATCCAGAGGAACTTCATCATGGAGTTATTAGACTTTGCCACAAAGCATAATTACTTCTGGTTTCAGGGCCAGTTCTTTTCCCAAGTCAAAGGCGAGGCTATGGGGGCTAAATATGCCCCTAGCCTCGCCAACTTGTTTATGGCCCAGTGGGAGGAGGATGTCGTTGATGCCCCACAGAGACCCGAATTGGTCCTGTGGACACGTTATATCGACGACATCCTCCTCCTTTGGAAAGGCACGAGAGAGTCTCTTGACTCTTTCATGTCTTTCCTTAATGACAACAATTGTGGGATTGTGTTGTCATACGAAGTCAGTTCAACCTCCATCCATTTTTTGGATCTTGAGATCTCAGCCATTGGTGGTCATTTTGAATTTAAGACCTTTTTCAAGCCTACCGACCGGAATGGTTACATTCCGGTCGATAGTTGCCATCACCACCAATGGCTGCGATCTGTCCCTCAGGGCCAGTTCCTTCGGATGAAGAGGAATTGTACCAGAAGGGAGGACTTTGAGTCCCAGTGTCAGACCTTAAGGGATAGATTTTTAGACAAAGGATACAGAGTTCGTGAATTGGATGATGCCATCAACACTGTATCCAATATAGAAAGGTCTTCTCTATTGGTTGACAAATCTAAGAAAAACTACGATGATAGGTTCAAATGGTCTTTTTTCACCGACTTTTCTGTACAGCATAACGACATTAAGAAAATACTTAATAGGCACTGGAAGGTGCTCCGTAGCGACAAAATTTTGGGACCTTGCCTACCTGAGAAAGCAGGTCTAATTTTTAGGGGAGCCAAATCTATACAGAGTGATATTGCACCCAATGTCATAGACCCCCCTATAAAGGCCACATTCTTTCCAGAAACGAAAGGATATCATCCGTGTCGGAAGTGTAACACATGCATTGTCAATGTTTTAGGCAGACGAAGAACAGACACATTCATTTCTACTGTGACTAACCGCAGTTATAAGATGAAACAGTTCACCACATGTTTTACTAGTTACATAGTGTACCTCATCACATGTCCCTGTAAAATGCAATATGTGGGCCGAACCATTCGGAACTTTGCCATTCGAGTTAACGAACATTTGGGTAAGATCAAAAAGGGATGCCCTAAACACACTGTCTCCAGACATTATTTGGAACACCACGCCAGTGACCCCAGGGGTACTTCCTTCCAAGTCATTGATAAGTTTGTCCCCCACTGGAGGGGCGACTCTTGTACTAGGGGTGTCTCCCGTTTGGAGACTTTTTGGATACATGAGCTCAGGAGCTACACGCCCCACGGTATGAATGTGGATTGGGATGTCAATTGCTTCATTAACCGGGCGTGAGGTCCTGTGCTCATGTGTCCAAACTTTGGAGAGAAGGAAGACTTATATAATTACTTACTCATTTCAGTTTTTTTTTTTTTTCTTCCCTTTTTGTGGATATGCGTCCATCTATTGGGCAGTTGCGACGTTCATGTCCCATCTAGGTGTTACACTGGTTGCCCTTATTTTTCTAGGTTACTAAAGTTTTGCTTTTGCACAACTCGTTGTTATGTTGTTTTATACATTAACATTACTGTTCTTCCATAAATACATCCTGGTGTCATTATTAGCTTGCTTATGGCCTTTATGGGAGGGTGTCCCCTGGGGTTGGAATTCACAGCCCAGGGTGGAGCGTTCCTTCTCTGGAGACACGGACTTCCACCCCTCTCTCCCCCCCCCCTTTCTTCAGTCTATGAGGGTGACGTAATGACGCATCTATGTACGTTCAGGTAGTGTGGGTAGTTTTACCCGCTTCCCGATCGGCGATGCGCCTGTGCCTCCCGATGGGCGGATGCAATGGGTACGTTAGATGACGTTTTTTGACGTCTCGCCCGCCCATTGGATTGCATGTCTGGCTGCTGAAGCCTGTCAGTCACGAATGCGGTTCCCCTTGGATTGGTTGTGGGCGGCGGTGTCGATGACGTTATCGGTGCCGCACCCACCTACTTTGGATTGGCTACAGATCTTTGTGCTGTCCATTGTCTAGCTCTCCATATGACATTGGGCAGGCATGGGGGTGCGGTTAGCTACGAGCTATGCGGGTTGGATGTTGTTCCTTCCTACATCACCGGACCCGCCCCTCCAGTCTTTCCTTGCTCTCATTGGTTATTCTGTGTGTCCCCAACAGACGGATTTCTATGTGGTTCCTGTTTCTTTATTGTCATGCACTGCATTAACTTAGGTTTTGGGCGGACCTTTTTGTATGGGGTAGTGACTTGGTCCATTAGAGTGGCTCAGTGTTGCTTATGGCAGTTGATCAAGGCATGCATGTTTTTTTTTTGTTTGTTTTTTTGTATGTTTTATTGTATGCTGCTTTGCTGTCCATTGGGATATATGTTTCGGTAAAGTTTGAATTAGATGCTTATTACTATTTATATGTCATTATATATACTGTATATGCTTTATACGTTTACCTTTTTGATTGTTCAATCATGTCAAACATTGGTATGACAGATCCTGCTTTATATTTGTATATTAGAACATTTGTTTTGATGTACTATATCCTGTCAAGATTGTTCACTTCCTGTCTCCTCCCTTTCAGGGGTGGAGTTCCGGATTACTTGTCTTATTTAAACTCAGCAGTGTGGGGGTACAGACAGATGCCCCTGTTGATAGCTTTGAGCCGAAACTAGTCGGGTAACATCCATAGTACCCCATACTGCTTTTAGATATATTTTTCACGTGATTTTATTCATTTATTTTAATAAAGCCTTCATTGGTTTTTTGATCTGCACCATTGGGAGCATTTCTTTTTTCTTTTTTCCCATGCCACACATGTTGTGTTGATACATGAGCCTGGCCATCCCTCCATTGGCCTTTTGTTATCCGGGTTCCTGTCCCTGAAGTGAGGTATCCGACCAAGATTGAATCCATCATCTCAGCTGGAGTAACCATCGCTGCAAAACCTTTCACGCACAGAGCCCAGGGTCCGCTGTGACCACCATGCCTGATCTGACTTGCTGTTAGTACTAACATGTGAGTCCACCACAGCTGGTAAGAGTATCCATTTCCATTGATTTTGATAGTCTGAAGGTTGCTACAGACAAGCCATCATTGTTGTTTCAATTTCCTTGAACTGGCATCATATGGGACACACCTATGAACTATTCATTTTTGTTTATTTTGTTTGGTTGGTTTTTTCACTCATCAGTTTGCCAACATATGTATGGACTATATCAGTATTCCACACATGTTGAGTACAATTGTCTTTTACTATGCTTTTACATACAATTTTTGTTTGATTTCACATTGTTATGTCATGTGAATTTGGCAGCATTTTCACAAAAGTAATTAATCTTTTAGTTTAAAGGGGTAGTTCACCCAAAAACCTTTTTTTTAACATTGATTGAGGCTCGTTTTGTCAAGGGGAATCGGGTGGTTTTTTTTTAGAATCAAAGCAGTACTTACCGTTTTAGAGATGCATTGTCTCCGTCGCTTCCGAGTATGGTCTTCTGGTCTGGGCGTTCCTATTTGATTGACAGGCTTCCGACGGTCGCATACATTGCGTCACGAGTAGCCGAAAGAAGCCGAGCGCCGTGTGGCTCTATACTGCGCCTGCGCACCGTCGTTCGGCTACTCGTGACGCGATGTATGCGACCGTCGGAAGCCTGTCAATCAAATAGGAACGCCCAGACCCGAAGACCATACCCGGAAGCGACGGAGACGATGCATCTCTAAAACGGTAAGTACTGCTTCGATTCTAAAAAAAAAAACACCCGATTCCCCTTGACAAAACGAGCCTCAATCAATGTTAAAAAAAAAGGTTTTTGGGGGAACTACCCCTTTAAGGTGTCAAAAGTCCAGTGGTTTGTTTTCTTTATGAAGCAGCCACAGCTTGACAAAAAAAAAAGTCCTGTTTCCGGCCAACATGCTGCAGGAATGGACTTTTGCTCACCATCTTGAATTGGAAGACTACAGAGGCCCATCATGCGCACTGATAAGTCTGGCATACAGCTCTGCCATCAACAAAGCTCACGCTCCCTGCTAATTGGAAAGCTTTCGCTCAGATTTCTGCTGCCTCCCAGCGAGGGTCCTTCTATGATGTCTTTTTGCAGGGGACAAGATTTTCTACTCAAGCTGTGGCTGCTTTTAAAAGAAACTTTTTTGTGAGATTTAAAATACTTTTATTTTGATGCACCTGGAATGTATTTGGCTGATTATAAACAAACCGCTTATCTACGCTTTAACATATAGTAGAAGATTGGGGTCCGTTTAGGAACTATAATTTATTTCTGATGCTGACTCTTTGGGAAATCTGCCTTGTGTATTTTTTATTATATATGTATCTGTAGCCTTTTTTTTTCCTTCATTTTATTTTGCAGTTGTTTTACAGTCAGTGGTTCCTTTTCAGCTGGTATTCCTTTCATAGCAAGGCTTCCCTTTAAAGGGAAAACAGTGCTTTTGGTTTCATGGGTGGTAATTTTTGACTCCTTTTTGGAGGTTTTATTATGTTCATGGGACCTTTTTTATTAAATTTGTATACACTACTTGTTACTGTCCATGTATTATTTCCATTGCCCTTTGTTCACAGCATGCCACTGCATTGTTTGGGGGGCCTGTGCACCTAAACTGTCACATATTGTATCACTTGCTGCATCCCCTTATCCCCATTCGTAAAATAATTTGGGCATACACTAGTTGAGCCTAGTATCCATTAAAATGGCCCTGTTGCTGGTCACTTTTACAGTGCTTTTATTCTCTTAATATCTTAATTTCTGTAGTAAATTGCTTGTACTACTTATGCCCTGTACACACGATCAGTTCGTCTGATGAAAACGAACCGATGGATTTTTTTCATCAGATATTATTATTATTATTATACAGGATTTATATAGCGCCAACAGTTTACGCAGCGCTTTACAATATAAAAGGGAGACAATACAGTTGCAATACAATAAAATACAAGCGGATTAAGAGGGCCCTGCTCAGAAGAGCTTACAATCTAATAGGGTGGGGGTCAGATGAAGCTGACTTTCATCAGTCTTGCCTACATACCATCGGTTAAAAATCTGATCGTGTTCAATGCTTCCGAACATGCGTCGACTTGATTCTGAGCATGCGTGGATTTTTGACCAATGGATGTCCCCACAGAAGATTGTTTTTTTTTTTTTTCTATAGTTTTTTAACCATATGAAAATTTTAAAACTGGTTCTATTTTTTTTCTCCAAGGATGGGGGGAAAAAAAAACTGATGGGGCCCACACACGATTAGTTTGTCTGTTGAAAACGGAGCAATGGACCGTTTTCAGACGAACCGGTCGTGTGTACAGGGCATTAGAATTTACTCATTGAAATGTAGTTAATTATCATTAAAAATGTCCTAACATAATTTAGAAGAAAAGCTAAATGGAAACTGGTCAGTTTTGCATCAACAAGGACAGCTACAGACAACTACTGGCCGCTTTCTTTCTGCCAGTCAATGTGCCTATTACCACTTGATGAAAAACTATGACATTCCTGACTAGCTGAAAAAAGGCCTTTTTTATTTATCAGATTGGGGTCCTTCTGCTGTATGTGAGCCAAACTGTTTTACATTGAGAATATACATATTTAATATACATTTTCACAGCCTTATATGAGCTGCCCGTGTACACTGTTGCTGAGACTGTCAGTAAAAATTATACTGTTCTGTAATGTGACTTACAATTTTAAAGCATCCACCAAATATGCTTATTTAAAGAATTTGTATCTTTCCAATGTTGCCACATTTAAAGACCCTCTGCCTGCTGTACCGTATTTCTTTATCATACATCCCAGAACACAGGTTATCTTCATCTCCATTACAATAGGATTATGCTGCCACCTTTAGATGATTGGACACAAATAAAGAGACATAACTCCTCCAACTAGAAAAGCTTAGGTGAAGGTCATGTCTGCAGCTTCTCAATGGTTCCATATGGGACTAGGAGGCTGACTTTTTCCTCCTTGATACTTTTACTTGCAGCTTTTCTGTGCTTAGAGGAATGGTACCTGGATATGCAGGGATGGACTGTATTGTTACTGGTCACCACTGGATCCTGCGCAATGATATATTACCTTGCGAAATGGAAGAGTCAAAGGTCGAGGGCAGTGATCCCCAGCTGGAAAGTTGAGTTCCTAAAGGCCCTTCTGGCAGCGCCTGTAGTGATGGGTAAAAATTAGACCTCATACGATGGTCTTGCTGATTATAATTGTGAGTGCCCTGGGGTATTCCCTGCTGGTACCCCTATCCTATCTGTGCTGCCTATTCCCATTCTTTTTAATGGTGGCGCAGAATTTTTTCTTTTTTTTTCTTTAAACTGATTGTGTGATTTTCTTACTCTGACCTCCAGGACCACCTTGAGTGCTACCTGGCAGTAATGGAGTAATGGCCCTGCATTCACAAGTGGCGGTGCCATGCATACACATGTGCATGACAACTGGGGTCAGAGTGCCCTGGCAGTGGCTGTCTTGGCTTCCCAATGTGAGCGGCAGAGCAGGCTGTCTGGGGGGGGGGGGGCTACAGGTCACAACAGAATTTTCTTTACTGGGACAGCAGGTCACAGCAGCGCAAGGGTTTTTCTACTGAAAGTTGCAGCAAAATGATTACTGTTGTGCGAAGAAGTGTGGGGGATTTCCCATGTACTCTTGGCTTCCCAGTGGATGCCTTGAATGACTCCATCAAGTTCTAATCTAGGAGACTTGTTCATACAAACGTGCAATTACCCTGCTTTGTATTATTACTCACAGAAGGGGACTCTGGGTAAGCGCACTCTGTTACCCACAGCTGAAACCTCAGTCCCAGTTCTGCCAAAAGCCATCTAAGCCAGGGGCAAGTCCTTTTCATAATGAAAAGGAACCCCCACTCACTTGAGTATGGGAACGTTTGAAGACCTTTGTGAATGTTTGGTGAGGAAGATTGTGGACATGTGGGTCTGCAACGTAGTGGCTTGTGGCTACCTGCTGGGATTTGAGCCTTCCCCTTTCTGCATGTTATGCTTTTTAAATGTTTCTTTGCATCCACAAAAGATTAGCTCTTTTACAATCTCTCGATCATCTTCCATCTCAAGGAGTGATCATTTCAGTTCCAAAGGCCAAAAGGTCCCATCTTGGATTTAAAGAGACTCTACAAGTGCATAAGTTCCAGATGGAATTGGTTGCGACTCTCCAGCAGAAAGATGTCCTGGCATAAGTGGATATCGAAGCAGCTTACCTGCATATTTTTATCTTTCCACCTTACCAAAAGATTTTTGCAGTGATTTGTTCTGACACGATCGTTTTTTTAACCGATGGTGTGTAGGCACATTAGACCATCAGTCGGCTTCATCGGTTAACCGATGAAAAAAGTCCTTCGGACCGTTCTCATCGGATGGACTGATCGCGTGTACGCGGTCTGGTTCATACTTTTACAAATTGTTACTAAGTGGATGTTTGAGCTGCATAGGATGTTTGCCTCGTGCTCCTAAAATGGCCAAATTTGCCAAACAACCTGAGCAGATTTGTCCATCACTGCTTTTTCTATTAGTTTTACAGTAACCGTTCTAGGAAATAAAATAATATGCTGTAATAAAAATCACTGAAGTCAAATCAGTTGGTATAGGTTCTGGGATTATTGAATAGTTAAGCCGAATGATTGTGAAGCAGCAGCTCTTTTACTGATTAGAGATCTAGCTTCCCAGTTCATCGTAACATATGGCTTAGAACTCTTTGTCTGTTGCTAAGCCTAGAATTGTAAAAGTACGTAGCTGCAGATTAGAATTTAATTTCTTTCATTGGCTCCACATTCACAGGAGATTTATCCAGATTATTCATATAACAGTTGGCAAAAAGACAACATAAGCTCTACAAAAACAGATTACTGAAATCCATTGAAGGATCTTGTTAGTGAATATTTGGTTTACATTTCTACTTTATGCAGTAGTTATGTGTGTCCAATCATGGCTGATCACGATATAAACACTTGTGTCTGACAGATACAAGTAGAGGAGAACTGTTTGGCTCCTGACAAGGGGGTCTGTGCTGATGTGTTCATCAGTGCAGCCCCCCCCCCCTCTGATGCCTGCCCAGGACCACCTGGATGGCCACCACACTGGACCACCAGGTATGCCACCCTAGACCACCAGGGAAATGCCAATCGGTGCCAATGCAAAATGTGTGCCAGTGCCACCAGTGATGCCTATCAGTGCCATCTCATTGGTGCCAACTTATTAGTGCCTATCAAAGAAGGAGAAAACGTACTTCTTTACAAAATTTTATAACAAAAACAAAAACTTTTCTGTCTTTTTATTTTTTTATTCATTTAGCAAAAAATAAAAACCGCAGTGGTGATCAAATACCACCAAAATAAAGCTCTATTTGTGTGAAAAAAATAATAAAAATTTACTGTAGTTTGGGTACAATGTAGCATGACCGCACAATTGTCATTTAAAATGTGATAGCACTGAAAGCTGAAAATTGGCCTGGGCAGGAAGGTGCGAAAGTGCCCAGTATTGATGTAGTTGATATTGAAAAAGTCACTCCCATTTAGATTAACTCTGCACATACAGTAGGGATGAGCTTCGCGTTCGACTCAAACCCATGTTCGAATCGAACATTGGCTGTTCGATTGTTCGCTGAAATTCCAACAAAACTGGTCGTTTGCGCCAAATTCGAGTGACGCTTCACAGCCCATAATTCACTGCTGCATTGCGCACTGATTATTGGCCAAGCATGCACTATGACCCGCATGCTTGGCCAATCACAGTGCTCAAAAAATGGAGAGACATAATTGGCCAAAGCAAGGGTGGCTTTGGCCAATTATGGCTCAGGGCTTTAGCACACGCCCCACACTATAAAAGGCCGCCTACTGGGCGGCCTCGTGTAGTGTGTTGCGGCGGTGTTAACGAAAAGATCAGTCCTAGAGAGAGACCGTTTCTTTTTTTACTAGATAGAGCAGGCTGCCTAGTCAGTTTAGTTAAATTTACAGTGTGTAGAGTGTATATATATATATATATATATATATATATATATATATATGTGTATGTGTGTGTGTGTGTGTGTATATATATATATATATATATATATATATATATATATATATATATGTATGTATATATACATCCCAGGAGTTGTACATATATTTATACACTGTATAGTTTAGCTAGATCAGCTATTACTATTTGTCAGGCAGTTGATTGTGCTAGATGCAGTCTTCTCACGTGTTGTATTGCCCCTGTGCTGTATAGTTTGCACTTAAACATACCAGGTGTTTACTGCACTTGTGCTGTATAGTTTGCACCTAAACCTACCAGATATTTACTGCACTTGTGCTGTATAGTTTGCAGCTAAACCTACTTGGTGTATACTGCAAGTGTGCTCATTAGTTTGCACATAAAGCTACTTGGTGTGTACTCCACGTGTCCTCTGCAGTTTGCACCTAAAGCCACGAGGTGTGTGTACTGATTTTTGTCCTCTGCAGGCCATTATAATGTCTGGAAGGACAACAAAGAGGGGCAGAGAGTCACAAGGGCAAGCAGGCACTGCATCTAGAGGCAACAGTGCTGGTGGTGGACACGGTGCATCCTCTTCAGCACGTGGCTGTTGCACACGCTCGTCCTTTTCGCGAGCTGGCCTTGTTGAGCCTCAACATGTAGACAAATTGGTAGAGTGGATGACCAAGCCATCCTCATCCTCTCTCACCCAGGCTCAGGGTACTTTGTCTGGAAAATTAGCTGCCAAGGCTTCCTCTTCCCTCTGCTCAATGGCATCACTTACTCCCTCCCTAGTCCCACCATGTCCTCCTGAGGAGTCCCCTGAACTGTTTCACCACAGCGTTGGGTACATCCTGCCTGAAGATGCGCAGCATTTTGAAGGCTCCGATGATGGCACACAGATAGAGGAAGGCAGCAATGTGAGCCCAGAGAGAGGGAGTGCCCGAGAGGGACAGCAATCTGGCAGTCATGTTCCCCCAGCTGCAGCATACTGCCAGGTTTTCGACAGTGATGAGGAGGGAGGGGATGATGAGGTCACTGACTCTACGTGGGTGCCTGATAGGAGAGAGGAAGAGGAGGAGGCACAGGCACATCTCCAAATAGGCAGGATGCCCTCCAGGGCACAGCTTAAGGGCAGCACACCAACTGCATTACATCGCAGAGCTACGCCTGTGCAGGGCGCTGCTGTGTCTCGGCGTTACTGTAAAAGTTCTTAGGTGTGGGCCTTTTTTGAGACATGTGCATCAGATCGCATCATTGCTATTTGCAACATATGTCTCAAGCGTATCCCGCATGGCCAAAACATCACCTGCTTGGGCACCACATGCTTGACCAGACATATGTCGACCTGCCATGCAGTTCGTTGGCAAGCATACCTGAAAGACCCACACGAAAGAACAAAGTGGACCTCCCCTTGCTTCTAATCAGCTGGGATCTCCAACCCCACTATACCCTCAGTCCTCTCTGAAGCCAGCACTGATACGACTGAAGGTGTAGAATTAGGTGTGTCACAACCTAGTAGTACATGCAGGAAATCTACTATCGGTACACCAAAATTGCTACCACTTCAACTGCTGCCTTTTCAGTTGGTAGATTCTGCCCCCTTCCATGAGTTCGTGGAATATGCGGTACCTCAGTGGCAAGTTCCCAAACGCCACTTTTTCTCACAGAAGGCGATTTCGGCTCTCTACCGCCATGTGGAAGGCAATGTCTATGCCTAGCTGGACAGGGCGGTCAGTGGTAAGGTTCATATTACTGCTGACTCATGGTCCAGCAGGCATGGACAGGGGCGTTACCTCTCTTTCACGGAGCACTGGGTGACTCTGCTGGCAGCTGGGAAGGACGCAGAGCAAGGTACAGTAGTTTTGGAGGTTGTTCCGCCACCACGCCTCCAAAACACCACTACTGGTTGTGACACACCTCTCTCCTCCACCCCCTCCTCTTCGTCTTCCTCTGTGGCCTCTTCCTGTGCTGATGTGTTCTCGGAACCAGCCGTGCTCCGTAGGCGTACGATGGGCTAAGCAGGAATGCAGGCAAAGAGATGCCATGCGGTGCTAAAGCTGGTGTGCTTGGGAGACAGGAGCCCCACTGGGGCCGAGGTTCTGTCAGCTCTGCAGGGGCAGGCTCAGAGGTGGTGACGCCATGCCAGCTTAAGCCTGGAATGATGCTAAGCGACAATGGCACCAACCTCCTTTCTGCCCTGTGACAGGGAAAACTGACCCATGTGCCCTGTTTTGCTCATGTCCTGAATTTGGTGGTGCAGCGGTTCTTGGGCAGGTACCCGGGCTTACAGGATGTCCTGAAGCAGGCCAGGAAAGTCTGTGTGCATTTCCGAAGGTCATATAATGCCAGTGCTTGGCTGACAGACCTCCAAAGGGAATACAACCTGCCCAAGAACCGCCTAATCTGTGACATGCCCACCAGATGAAACTCTACATTGGCCATGCTGCAACGGCTGCACACTCAGCAGAGGGCCATCAATGAGTACCTGTGCCAATATGGCAGCAGAACTGGGTCAGGGGAGCTTGGTTTTTTTTTCCCCCGACGCCAGTGGGTCTTGATCAGGGATGCATGCACTGTCCTGTCACCATTTGAAAAGGCCATGTGGATGGTGAGCAGTGACAGTGCATGCATCAGTGAGACTGTCCCTCTTATTCACATGTTGGAGCACATGCTGCGTGGAATAATGGACAGGGCCTTAGAGGCAGAACAGAGGGAGGAAGAGGAGGACTTTCTAACCTCTCAAGGCCCCCTTTATCCAGACAGTGGTCCTGCTTGCTCGCCTAGCACACAGGAAGAGGAGAAGGAGGATAATGATTGTATCATCAGCATGGAGGTGTAGCCTCGCACTCAGCATCAGCACCAGCAGTCTTCAAGGGATCATTTACAGTCCCAAGGAGCCCATGGACTTTTACGTGGCTGGGATGAGGTGGCTGCGGATCCTGTCGTCCTCAGTGACCCAGAGGACTGTGCCCCGAATGCCTCAGCAAACCTACGCTGCATGGCCTCCCTGATCCTGCAAAGCTTGCGTAAGGATCCTCATATTCGTGGTATCAAGGAGAGAGGGATCATTACTGGCTGGCAACTCTCCTTGATCCACGGTACAAGGGTAAGGTTGCGGACCTTGGGCTAGATTCAGGTAGGAGAGCCTATCTTTAATTTGGCCTAACGTATCTCATTTACGTTAGGCCGCCGCAACTTTTTCAGGCAAGTGCTTTATTCACAAAGCACTTGCCTGTAAAGTTGAGGCGGCGTAGCGTAAATCACTCGGCGGGTAGGGGGCGTGTATCATTTAAATGAAGCGCGTCCCCGCGCCAAACTAACTGCGCATGCGCCGGCCGTGATTGATTTCCAGTGCGCATGCTCCAAATCACGTCGCTACTTGTCAATGAAAGCGTCGTCAGCCTAACTGACGCCCAGCTCAATTGTGAATGGACTTATGCAAACAACGTAAATTACGTCGGTTCCGACGTCCATACTTAACATTGGCTGCGCCAGCTATAGCAGGGATAACTTTAGGCCATGCGTAAGTCTTACGTAAACGACGTAACCAAATACGCCGGCCGGGCGCACTTTCGGGAATCGGCGTATAGGCTCATTTGCATATTAGACGGGAACGCCACCTAGCGTCCAGCCTAAAATATGAAAATAAGATACAATGGCGTAAGAGACTTAGGCCAGTTGGATCTTATGGAAATCTATGCGTTACTGATTCTATGAATCAGTCGCATAGATAGGAGGGTTCAGACGCAGAAATAAGACGGCTTATCTCCAGAATCTGGCCCTCTTATCTTGCCGTTGCAGAGGTAACAGAAGATGAAAAATCTTCGGGAGGCCTTGCAGAAAGGTCTGTGCAAAGTGTTCCCAGAACCTGGGGGATTACCAAATCCTGGTGCTGGACACGTGTTGCTGAGGCTTCGGTGAGTCACAGAAGAAGCGGTGGAGAAGGTGGTCATCTGACCGATGCATTCAGACAATTTTTTTAGTCCGCAGCCCCAAGGTATGACCAGCACCAGCAACGATCGCCAGCGTCTGGTTTACATGGTGCGGGAATACCTAGGGGCAATATCAGACTTGGACACCTTCCCCACTGAAAAATCCTCTGGCTTACTGGGTCTTGAGGATGGATCACTGGCCAGAGCTTGCACAGTACGCAATTGAGCTACTGGCTTGTCCTGCATCCAGCGTTCTTTCAAAACGCACATTCAGTGCTGCTGGAGGCTTTGTGACCGATCACAGGGTGCACGACTCCGTCGATCGACTGACCTTCATAACAATGAATCAGGCTTGGATCTACACCAGCTACCAAGCACCTGATGCTGATGTAACTGAATATTTTTTCGGAAGTGTCAGATCCCTTGGAGACTGCTTATGCTAATGCCGAGTGACTATCCTGTTATGCTGACTGAATATCCTTTTCCTCCTCGATGATCTTGCTGATTGCTAGTATGAATATTGTTGGTTCTGGGCATCGTCACAAATGCCTAAGGCCCAATTTTTCTGCCTCTGTTTAACAGGGGCGTGTAATAACAATTTTTGATGCAATACTTTGCATGTGGCTCTTTGCTGCATTCCAATTACAGTATCTGTGAGGGGTTGCAGTGTTGTGGCACCAGCACCAGTGCCTAGGGGCGTGTAATTACAATTATTGATCTAATATTTCACAGCAGGGCGTTCCAGCGCCCACCAAGAGTATATACATCAGGCCCCTACTTTCAAACATCCAACTTACAAACGACTCCTACTTGCAAACGGAAGGAGACAACAGGAAGTGAGAGGAAATCTACCCCTAGGAAGGGAAATTCTCTTCTGTAAAAGGTGTCTCCTGTCCACTGAAGCTTTATCACCAATCCTTGTTTCACCAAAAAAAAAAAAAATCATTTATCAATTGGGACAGAAAGTGAGGTTCAATCTTCTGAACAGATGCACACAGACAGCAAAACAAATGTTACAGGTGTGATAATAACCCTTCTCTCTATGCTTTTAGAAAAGCTTAAAAAAAGATTTTATGGCTTAAGCTACACTTTAAAGGGGTAGTTCCCCCAAAAACCTTTTTTTTAACATAGATTGAGGCTCGTTTTGTCAAGGGGAATCGGGTGTTTTTTTTTTAGAAACGAAGCAGTACTTACCGTTTTAGAGATGCATCGTCTCCGAAGCTTCCGAGTATGGTCTTCGGGGAAGGGCGTTCCTATTTGATTGACAGGCTTCCGACGGTCGGATACATCGCGTCACGATTTTCCGAAAGTAGCCGAACGACGGTGCGCAGGCGCAGTATAGAGCCGCACTGGCGCTCGGCTTCTTTCGGCTACTCATGACGCGATGTATGTGACTGTCGGAAGCCTGTCAATCAAATAGGCACACCCAGACCAGACGATCATACCCGGAAGCGACGGAGACGATGCATCTCTAAAACGGTAAGTACTGCTTAGATTCTAAAAGAAAAACACCCGATTCCCCTTGACATAACGAGCCTCAATCAATGTTAAAAAAATTTTTTTGGGGGGAATTACCCCTTTAAAGAAGTACCAGTTGAAAATTACAAACAGATTCTACTTAACAACAAACCTACAGTCCCTGTCTTGTTTGCACCACCTGTATACTGCTGTGCAAAGTATATAGGGCCAAAGGGGCTTGTAATGACCTGGGGGGAGTGGTGGCGGGGAAACCCATGCTATTTTTTTCAGTGATTTTTATCTATATTGCAGGGACCAAACATTACATTAAAGCCGCAAGAAGTCTTAAATTACTTTTTTCTTATAGTAGTCTCATTTTGTGCAGGGACAGTTCTAAACACGTGCCACTACTATAGACACCCAGCAGGTACGATATTTTAAGGAATTTTTCATTTATTTTTTTCACTTTAAGCATCATTAAAATCGCTGCTCCAGAAAAAAACGCCTGTTTAAAAAAAAAAAATTACATTGATACATGTTCCCTGGGGAAACACCCGGGTCCCCAAATCCGATTTCTCACAATAACATGTTTATTGAGCTTTAAAATTATGATTTGAATTTGAATGTTTGAGTCCCATTGACGTCAATGGGGTTCGATATGTTCGCGCGAACGTTAGTCCATTCGAAGGTTCCTTGCAATCTTCTTTCTTAGAATAAGTGAGTGTCTCAATTAATTTGAACATTTTAGAAATGGAGGGATGACTTAATTGACATCACGGAGGATGACTGTACATGTAGCTATATCACATAAATGATCTCTGCTAAAGACAGATTCAACTGAAATTTCTTCATTAAAGCGGAGCTCCAGCCGCGAACATTTTTTTTTTTAAAGTCAGCAGCTACTAACAGTGTAGCTGCTGACTTTAAATAAGGACACTTACCTGTCCTAGGCGCCCGCGCTGATGGCCCCCCCGATGCCGGTCCCGCGATCGCTCCGGGTCCCGCGCCGCCATTCAAACTATGGGAAACAGGCAGTGAAGCCGTACGGCTTCACTGCCCGTTTCCTACTGTGCCTGCGCGAGTCTCACGCTGGCTTGTGAATGGGCGCGCTGCTCTCTGAGAACACACACAGTTCCCAGAAAGCAGCGCGCCCCATTCACAAGCAGAAGGACAAGAAGAAATCGGACCGCGGTGCAGGTGAGGCAGATTACGGACTTCCGCATAGCAACAGCTATTTCGGGTGAGTATTTTTTTTTTTTTTTTTTCAGTTTTTTTTTTTTTTTTAAACAACATGGCAAAATGTTGTTTTCATGGGTGGAGCTCCGCTTTAAGTTTACTATTCCCCTTAGAGACTCGCTTATACCAACCCAAATTTTTGCCTCCTATGCACACCATGCTGAGCCCTCCACAGTAACTGCCACCAAATGGTGTTTTAGAACTGCATTTTTCTGACTATAGGACTCCTTGCTAGACCTACCTCTGATATGTCTAATAAGCTTTCCCCCTCTTCACTCTCATTTTTTATTTTTTTCCAATCCCCTGCCTTACCTCCCCCACCCTTTTTTTTTTTTTTCTATGCCCTATTTATCAAACATTTCTTTCTGATTAAGCAGATATATTGAATGCATATTTTGTGTAAGAGCTGTATTTTTATGTTAAAAATGCATTTTACACCTCAGACTGGGTTCACACCTACGACAATTGGATGTGGATTTCTTCGCACATCTTGGCTGCAAACTTGCACGGTCCTGTGCGCCCTTAGGCTGTTTCGGGGTCTGAATTCAGCCCAAAATTTGATGAAAGAATTCAATGATTTGCAAATATCATAAACCCATATTTTATTCACAATAGAAAATAGAAAGATGTTTAAACTAAGAAAATGTACACTTCTCAAAAAAGTTTGGCACAGCGCCATGTTTACCATGGTTTAGCATCCTCTCTTCTTTTAGTTCAATCGAATTATGTTGCAAGAAAGCAAATACGAATTGCAGGTATACAATACAGATTGAGTACAGAGGTAACATTCAAGTCTTCCATTATTGTTAAGTCACTCACATTGGCAGGACAACATAGCATATTGGGGGTTATTTACTAAAGGCAAATCTGAAAGTGCAATTGGAAGGGCAGTTGCTGTAGATCCGAGGGGGACATGCAAGGAAAATAAAAACAGCATTTTAGCTTGCACATGATTGGATAATAAAATCAGTAGTGCTTCCCCTCATTTCAGATCTACCCCTCGGATTTAGAGCGACTGCACTTCCAAGTGCACTTGTAGTGCAAAGTGGATTTGCCTTTCATTAATAACCCCCTTTGTGTCTGATTGAGAGACAAAAAGAAGGACCAAATATAAATAAGTACCATGGGCTTAGGACATCCAGAGTGTGACTATTAAAGCTAAAAAAAATCTGAAATATTGCGATGTCCTAATCGAGATATTAAATGGAGGGTATAAGAAAATACTGGCATACGTACCCCACCGTGATGTAAAAACATACAAGAGCAAGTGTCAAAGTAGAAAAGAGAAGGGAAAGCCATAAAGATGAAAGAAAACAGAAATAGGTAAAGGTGGATAGAGTGGGAGAAGGGTGATATAGGATCACTCCATCATGGCTGACTTTGTTCAGGGCGTTCTTCCTTCATAAATTAATCCTGAAATGCTGATGAATGTCAAAGCATATACCTGGAGGTCCAGTTTTTTTAAAAATTGTTTTGTCATTTTCCTGCAACAACAGACGATCTAGGTTCCTGATAGTGTCACTTGCGCCCATTCAGCAAGGGAAGGTATGGTGGTAGTTTTCCACCGGCAGGGAATAACCATTCTGATGTCTGCCAGGAAATATCTTAAGGCCCATTCACACGATCAGACTTTTTGACAACAAATGTCCAACGGAGCTGTTTGATCGAACAATTCGACCGTGTGTACACTCCAACAAAGTTTTTGTGTTTTTCATCGGACAAACTTTCCGGCAACAAATGTCCTACGTCCGCTAATCCGATCATGTGTACACAAGTCCATCGGACCAAAGTACAAATACGCATGCTCAGAACCAATGCTAAAGATCAAACAACAAAAGCAGAGGTTGCCCACAGAGCGGCGCTAAAAAGCTGAAAAACCAAGTGATTTGGTGAAAATTGGCTGAAAAAGTCCTGCCGTGTGTATGCAAAACAAGTTCACGGCCAACGCCCTTCAAACAAAAATCCACGGAGAAGTCTGATTGTGTGTATGAGGCTTTAGGGTGTCCTTTTTGGCAGACTTAATCATTTTCAAAATTACTGGGAGGTGTGCAATGGTAGGAGAGAATGTAATTTTGGTTGCCCTGAGCCTACAATAAAGATTAAGCATTACCACCAAATGTGGAGCAAGATGCCTTCAGAAGTATGGCACCCCTTTTACAAATACCTGGAACTATGTAGTCAAACTGATATAGGTTTGAGGGATATCTGTACCACCTGGGGTTGAGTTTGAACCCTTTTTTCTGCACCTTAGCCACAGTTGACAATTTATGGGTCAGGATAAAACATTTTTCCCAGTCCGGGCAATAGTGGTCTGGAGTTCTTTTTCCCATGATAGCATACGAAGGAGGATAGAGTACAACTGAGAAATAGTATGTGTAGGGGATTCATTCTGTAAGAGTAGCGATTTTTAACCACTTAAGGACCGCCGCATGTACATTTACATCGGCAGAATGGCACGGAGAGGCTCATCAATGTACCTGTACATGGCTGCCTTGATATGGGTCGGGGGTCCGATCGGGACCCCCCCGGTACATATGGCGGTCTGGTTTGCTGTACGAACGATCCGTGCTGAGGGGGCGACTGTTTGTTTTTGTCCGCCCCCTCCGGATCGCTCCCAGCCAATGCACGCGCTCCCTGCAGTGTCACTTCCTCCTCCTGTGTAAACACAGGAAGAGGGAAGTGATGTGATCTCTACTCTCGGCTTTTTTTTTAACCGCCGCTGAGGAGAGATCACATCACACTGTAAGTCTGCACAACACTACACTGACACCAGTACACCCAGGCACATTAACCCCTTGCGATCACCCACCCCCCTGTCACAGTGTCACTGAATGCAGTGATCACTGCATTTAGTGGCAGTGTGACAGGCAGTTAGTGTTAGGTCCAGGGTAGCCCCCGTACCCCCCCCCAATAAAGTTTTAACCCCTTGATCACCTCCCTAGTTAACCCTTTCACTCTCTATTGCCAGTGTCACTAAGCGATCATTTTTCTGATCGCTGTATTAGTGTCGCTGTTCCCGCTAGGTAGCTATTTTTTTTTTTTACTAAAGACATGTGGCTAAATACATTTTGGCCTAAATGTTTAACTAAAATTTAGTTTATTTGATTTTTCTTATAGCAAAAAATAAAAAATATATATTTTTTTTTTCAAAAATGTCGCTCTATTTTTGTTTATAGTGCAAAAAATAAAAATCGCAGAGGCGATCAAATACCACCAAAAGAAAGCTCTATTTGTGGGAAAAAAAGGACGCATATTTTGTTTGGGAGCCACGTCGCACGACCGCGCAATTGTCTGTTAAAGCGACGCAGTGCCGAATTGTAAAAACCCCTTGGGTCATTTAGCAGCATATTGGTCCGGTCCTTAAGTGGTCAAGTAATGCAGTGGGTATAGAAAATAATCGCTCCTGAAATGAAGACAGACACGGTTTTTGTTTTATCCAGCTGTATTTACTCAGTGCAACTTTTAACATCCAAGTGAAAGTTATAACATCAATATGTCAGAAAACCATTTAAAAACAGAATCACTGAGTTGGGAAAAGGATCACCCCTCCTAAAAATGACTTGTAAACTCAATCAGGTTTATCTAATCACCTTCTCAATGGCACACAAAGCCATTTGACTTTCAACGTTGATCAGCTGTGGTCATTTTGATAAGCTCAGCATTAAAAGAACTTTCCTTTTTTTAGAAAGTGGAAGGTATTTGGTACAACACAGACTCTCCCTGGATCAGGATGTTGCTCCAAACTGGATGAAAGAGCCAAGAGGAAACTGGTCGGAGAGGCTACCACGAGAGCTACAGCAACTCTGAAGCAGTTACAGGAATTTGACAAAGAGGTGGTCATTGTGTGTAGGTGAAAAAAATATCACAAATTGTCCACAAATGTAGCTTGTACGGGAGGGTTGCAAAAAAAGAAAAGGCACTCCTCAAGTAAGGCCACATGCAGTCACTACTGAACGTTACTTAAACACTCCTTGTAGATTCTGAGGCCAGATGGAAAAGGATTTAATGGTCAGATGAGACTGATGCCGCGTACACACGGTCGTTTTTTGCGATGAAAAAAAAAACGACGTTTTCTGTGAAGTAAAAAACGAAGTTTTTGAAACGTCACTTTTCAAAGACGATGTTGCATACACTCCATCGTTTTTTCACAAAAAGCGAGGTTACGTTCACCACTCTTTTCCATTGAAGCTTGCTTCATAACTAGCTTCTGGGCATGCGCGGGTTGAAAAACGTCGTTTTGAACGACGTTTTTGCTACACACGGTGACTTTTTGTGAAACAAAAAACGACGTTTTGAAAAACGACACAAAAAATTCAAACATGTTGGAATTTTTTTTTTGGTCGTTTTTTTTAAGACAAAAAACGACGTTTTGCCCACACACAATCAATTTAAATGACGTTTTAAAAAACTTCGTTTTTTTTCATCGCAAAAAACGACTGTGTGTACGCGGCATAAGATTTGAATTATTGGGCCTCAACACCAAACGATATGTCTGGTGGAAATCCAACACAGCTCATCATCCAAATAACACTATTCCTACTGTAAAGCATGGAGGTGGTAATATCCTGTTATGGGCATGTTTCTCTGTAGCAGGGACTGGAGCACTTGTCAGGATAGAAGAAAAAATGGATGAGGCAAAATACTATCAAATTCTTGAGGAAAATCTGATGCCCCCTGCCAGAAAGTTGTCAATAAGAAGGTTTACTTTTCAACATGACAATGACACAAACTGCGAAAATGACCACATACAGTGGTTGAAGGAGAAAAAGGTTAATGTCTTTGCATGGCCTAGTCAGAGCCCAAACTTAAACCCCATTGAAAATCTGTGGAATGACTTGACTTCAGTCCACAAACTGTCACCATTAAACTGAATTAATCTTGAGCAGTTTGGCAAAGAAGAGTGGGCAAATATTGCAAAGTCTATTGCCGCGTACACACGGTCGTTTTTTGCAATGAAAAAAAAAAAACGACGTTTTTTGTGAAGTAAAAAACGACGTTTTTGAAACGTCACTTTCAAAGACGATGTTGCATACACACCATCGTTTTTTTCACAAAAAACGAGGTTATGTTCACCACACTTTTCCATTGAAGCTCTCTTCATAACTAGCTTCTGGGCATGCGCGGGTTGAAAAACGTCGTTTTAAACAACGTTTTTGCTACACACGGTGACTTTTTGTGAAACAAAAAACGACGTTTTGAAAAACGACACAAAAAATTCAAGCATGTTGGAAATTTTTTTTGGTCGTTTTTTTTAAGACAAAAAACAACGTTTTGCCCACACACGATCAATTTAAATGACGTTTTAAAAAACGTCGTTTTTTTTTTTCATCGCAAAAAACGACCGTGTGTACGCGGCATATATGTGCAAAGATATTAGAGACATATCCCAACAAACTAAAGGCTGTAATTAAAGCAAAATGTGGTCCAACAAAATACTGACATAAGGGGGTGGTCCTTTTTCCAACTCAGTGATTCTGCTTATGAAGTATTAATTTTTTTTCTGACATGTTGGTGTTCTATTTTTCAGTTGGATGTTACAAGTTAAATTGAGTAAATACAGCTGGATAAAACAAATGCTGTCTGTCTTTATTTCGGGCTGTAATGCAAAAACATTGGATTGTTTTAAATGGGGTGATTCTTTTCTAATCCCACTGTAAGACCTCTGAAAATATAAGAAAGTTTACTGATGGAGCATACAGTAAACAGAGCATCCGGAAAGTGTTCACATTGTGCTTTTGTGCTTCACTTTTTACATATTTTGTGGCCTTTTTCTAAAATTGATTAAATTCATTATGTTCCTTAAAATTCTACAAACAATACCCCATAATGATGTGAAAGAAGTTTGTTTGAAATCTTTGCACTTTTAAAAAAAAAACTCACATGTATATACAGCCATTTACAGCCTTTGCTGTGAGCACTTTTGATTTTCATGTTCGTGTCCCATAGACTTTAATGATGTTCGTGTGTTCGAACAATTTTTTTTCCCTGTTCACATGTTCTGCGGGGGGTTGGTGGGGGGGCTGTTCAGGTCATCCCTAGTGGTGATTAAATACCACCAAAAGAAAGCTCTATTTATGTAAAAAAAATATATATATATCATGTAAGTACAACGTTGCATGACTGAGTAAATGTCAAATCGGCAGCAATTGCTGGCAATGGCACCGTCTGAATCTGATTTTCAAAAGTTGCTCCTGTACTACTTTTGGCGACTTTGGGAGGTGATTTGTATAGAGGTCTGTGAGGAACCCGCATAGATGTCTGTCAAATCGCCCCCGAAATCAGACTGCATTGCCGGGTTGAATTCATGCAAGTTCAGCTGAACTCGCACAATTTCTAACCCGCAGCAATATGAACCTTAGCTTAAAGTGTTTGGTATGGAAGTGGTTAAAGTTTTGAGTCAAAGCCAGCCTGCTACCATTTTAAGGCAACAATAATACGTATTTTTCCAAATCTTGTTTTGTGTTGTGAGCTCTAAATCCACAAACGTCCTTCCCGTAAGGGATTCTATATATGGTTATCAGATAAAACATTTCAGAAATGTATACCATAAACAATCTGTGTTTTATAATGTAGCTGCCTCGTTTCTTCCTTTAGTAACAGTGAGTATGTATGTGCGTAATCTCAGCAGGAACATCTCAGCTCTGTGTTGTTGGGTCTCAGGTTACACGGACTGGGTTTTGGCTGCAACCTAGAAAATGACATACACACACTCACATACACACACACACTCACTCATACACACAGGGTGCTTGAAGGACATAGAGAGGACAGAAGGCAGCAGCTGCAGTTCTGTATGCTTGTTGGTAGAACTGGAAGATCTTTGGAACAAAAAAACATAGAAAACAGGTAAAGTTTCAATAATCTTAAGAAGAGCACTTGTACTTTTTGTTGCTTTGTTTAAAATCACTTAATATGCTATGTGGTGACATTACTTTGAACAGCAGTTTATGTATGCAAACATTGTAGAGTACCTGTTGTTATACATAGCTTTTTATATTATTGCACCTGCTTAGGAGTATATTGGTGACTTCAGTTTGTCTTGTGAACGTAGAATACATTTCGGTGGTGTCCTTGGTCTGTGCATTGTCTTTCAGCTGACCTTTAGGAAAGAAATTATCTGGAGCCATAGTGCAGAATTTTAATGTATTTTATTTTTTAATATATATTGAAGGCCATGCAAATGACTAAATGCACAGCTAAAAACATACAGTTTACAGTATGTGAACTCTATTCCCTGCTAAAGAATTTCTAACTTTTTCCTGCCAGACTGCATCACCAGGTTGGTCACTTATTCTGTACTACAGTTAAAGTGATTGTAAATGAACACCGTGTAAAACAACGTATTCAAATTAAAATAGAAGTGAAAATCAAAGTATTTGTGTACATATTAAAAAAAAAAATTATATTTTTTCCCCTTTTTTCATAAGTGGTCACATTTTCTCTGTTTTCAGCTGCATAAGAGCTGGGGAGGAGACACAGCAGCACACTTAACTTACCAGTGAATGGCTGTGCATAGATTGGGGGGGGGGGGGCAGAACATGTCTGATTAGTGGGGGAGAGCAAGCTGAGTTCCCAGTACAGCTAGAGAACTGACCACGGCGTATTCTCCTGCCTAGTGTAGTCAGTTTTTAATAGGAAAACAGAGAGACTTGCAGGAACTCCGGGGATTTCACACAACGGAACCAGAATTCCAGCCAAAACTTTGCATCTGGTTTTGTGTAATGTAATATCTGCCATGTTTTATTTCTTTTATCTGTCCTTTATTGGTGAGATTTCCCCTCACCTGTCCTTGTGGTAAGGTACAGCTAACGCGGCTGGTAAGGTACAGCTAAAGTTGTCCCTAGAACAGGACTAGAGGGGGAATCTTCTGATAAGGATGAAAATTCCTCTTACTTCCTGTTTTGCTTCCAGAATAGGAAATGAGTAAGGCCCCTGGCACACGGGCATCATAATTTACTGATGTTTAATCAGGAACTTGTTGACAGAAAGTCCCTGAGTAAAAAAACTGTGTGTAAAGACCTTGAGTATTGAGTATAGACGTGTAATCGTGCATAAGCATATAGATGAGTAAAATTCTTCTTCATTGCTGCCAGTATTGTAATATACTAATTTATATATGCGTAAAGATGCATAAACATGTGTATGTGCATAAATTCTCAACTGTAAAATCTTCTATTTTTGTTTTATGGCTCTGTACTCATCGCTGTTTTACTGAAAGGTGAAGTCCAGCCTGAGCTTTTTAGGCTAGGCTTCTCCTATGGGTCACAGGAGTGGAATTCGTTTTGCACTCCTGTGACCTGTTTTCAGCAGAGTGTCTCAAGTCCGCTCTCCACTGACGTCACTGCGATCAGTCGGGGCAGCGCGTCAGCACGACTTCCCAAGTCGGGATCCGCTAGCTGCCCTGATTGATGGCAGTCTCAGCGAGACAGCCGCTCCCCGCCCCTCCACTGCTCAGCTCTCCAATGAGCGTGGAGATGCAGAGAGGAAAAAGGCTGACTGATAGTCAGCTTCTTTCCTCTCAGGGATCTGCGAGAACCGAGCCAGCGGCGATGTTCGGTGGATTGGTTCTCAGTGCACAGACGGCGGGGGATGGGGACGAGGGTCTGATGCTCCATCCACCGAGGTAAGTATGAATAGCCCAAAAACGTGAACACCATACTTCTCCTTAAACTTTACTCAGCTGTTTGCAATGTTCCACAGACAAGAATTCATCTAATTTCAAATCAGTAAAAAACGTGGTGTTTTTTTACTCCTGTGTGCAAGAGGCCTAAGGCCTCATTCACTGGGGTGTACCTATGCCTTCATCTGTGTGAAGTGGCATCTTTGCCCACACAGGATGCACAGGTGTTCAGTGCAGGCAGTCCCATTCAAGTCTATTGGGACGCAGCAGCTGCATGGACACAGCCGTTTGTCCCAATTTGACATCCGTGCGGGTGCGCATCCCTGGATGTACACAGCTTCCCTGTTATCCACAAAAAGTTTTGGAGAAAATTCCTCTTTTCAGCAGTATAGCTTAAGGCGTATGTCAGAAAAGCACGGATTTACCAAATTAAGTTTGCCAAAATCCATGCACTGAGTAGAGCTGACCTGAAGACAGGGCCAGACTGGGCATAAAAACCAGCCCTGGAAATAATTTCATAGCAGCCCCAGTGGCGTAGCATGGGTTGTCGGCACCCAAGACAAGTAATTTGCACCCCTAACCTGTGAACATTTTGCACTCCGAGTCCCTTCCATTCGTACAGTATTAAACCCCTTATGGTACCCCTTAGGATGTACCACTCATTCCCGTTGTTCTCCTTTATTTCCCTTTTATCTCTCTCTATCCTAATGTCTTTCTTTTTTGTTCCCCTATCTATCACTCTCTATCCATCTTTCATGTTCTTTCTCACCCGTTTTCTTTGTTCCTCCCCCCCTCTTTTTATTCCTTCTCTTACTCCTTGTTTTTTTTCCTCTCTCTATTTACACCTATATGTATTTTGTACCCAATGAATGATTGTTTTTTGGGGGAGGGTGGATTCCAATGTGAAATGTTCCTTGGCCATAGCGCCCACCATAAAGCATCCTCCCTCTGTACGGGTCCAGGACTGCGGGCTGTAATATACTTCTGCTGTGGCAGATGGGGAAGGGTGTACAGTGTGTGTGTGTGTGTGTGTGTGTGTGTGTGTGTGTGTGTATCATGTGTGTGCCCTCTCCTGCAGGGATTGCAGACACATTACTGAAGATTGTCAGAGAGTATAACCATATTACAGGAGATGGTCAGAGAGTGTAGCCATATTACAGGAGATGGTCAGAGAGTGTAGCCATATTACAGGAGATGGTCAGAGAGTAACCATATTACAGGAGATGGTCAGAGAGTGCAGCCATATTACAGGAGATGGTCAGAGAGTGTAGCCATATTACAGGAGATGGTCAGAGAGTAACCATATTACAGGAGATTGTCAGAGAGTGCAGCCATATTACAGGAGATGGTCAGAGAGTGCAGCCATATTACAGGAGATGGTCAGAGAGTGCAGCCATATTACAGAAGATGGTCAGAGAGGGCAGCCATATTACATAAGATGGTCAGAGGCTGCAGATATAGTACAGGAGATGGTCAGAGAGTAACCATATTACAGGAGATGGTCAGAGAGTGCAGCCATATTACAGGAGATGGTCAGAGAGTGTAGCCATATTACAGGAGATGGTCAGAGAGTAACCATATTACAGGAGATTGTCAGAGAGTGCAGCCATATTACAGGAGATGGTCAGAGAGTGCAGCCATATTACAGGAGATGGTCAGAGAGTGCAGCCATATTACAGGAGATGGTCAGAGAGTGCAGCCATATTACAGGAGATGGTCAGAGAGTGCAGCCATATTACAGAAGATGGTCAGAGAGGGCAGCCATATTACATAAGATGGTCAGAGGCTGCAGATATAGTACAGGAGATGGTGAGAGACTGCAGCCATATTACAGGAGAGATGGTCAGAGCTTGCAGCCATATTACAGGAGAGATGGTCAGAGCTTGCAGCCATATTATATGAGATGGTCAGAGAAGGCAGATATAGTACAGGAAATGGTCAGAGACTGCAGATATAGCACAGGAGATGCTCAGAGACTGCAGATATAGCACAGGAGATGCTCAGAGACTGCAGATATAGCACAGGAGATGGTTAGAGACTGAAGACATAGTACAGAAGATGGTCAGACTGCAAACATAGTACAGGGGACAGTTAGGGATTGCAGACATGACTGATTCAGGAGATGGTCAGAGACTGCAGATACAGTACAGGAGATGGTCAGAGACTGCAGATACAGTACAGGAGATGGCCAGAGACTGCAGACATAGTACAGGAAATGGTCAGAGACTGCAGATATAGTACAGGAGATGGCCAGAGACTGCAGACATAGTACAGGAGACTGCAGATATAGTACAGGAGATGGTCAAAGACTGCAGATATAGTACAGGAGATGGCCAGAGACTGCAGACATAGTACAGGAAATGGTCAGAGACTGCAGATATAGTACAGGAGATGGCCAGAGACTGCAGACATAGTACAGGAAATGGTCAGAGACTGCAGATATAGTACAGGAGATGGCCAGAGACTGCAGACATAGTACAGGAGACTGCAGATCTAGTACAGGAAATCGTCGGAGACTGTAGATATAGTACAGGAGATGGTCAGACACTGCAGACATAGTACAGGGGATGGTCAGACATTATACAGGGAACGGTTAGGGATTGCAGACATGATTGATTCAGGAGATGGTCAGAGACTGCATTTAAAGCTGAACTCAGTGTACAGGTATATAGTATTGCAGGGTTATAAAAAGGAGAAACTAAAGCGCTAGCCAACAGTGAATAGACCCAATACGAGAAATAATTTAAACTAATTACATGCAGCTCAAATCTAGTATGTGCTAACAACAAGAATAAGATATAAACGTGTAATGATGAGCGCAAACTTAAACTAAACTAAATAATCAATCCCAAACAAACAAGTGAACATCACTATAAAAATGGTGATTAAAATTAATATCCAAATATGTGCAATACAGTACAGCAGCAAATGTCCCAAATTAGTAAAATCCAGTGGGGAGACAAACGTAAATCAATCAGTGATAAGGCTTCTATCCATGTAACAACAAACTCATCCAGATGAGACTTCACAGATGAACGTGCTCACAGAGCGCTTACCTTCCACAAGGAAGAAAGGGGCATCAAACACATGCAATGATGATCCTGTAGGCAGCCGTCTCCAATGCAATCCTTAAGCCAGTCTCAGCCACATTCGACGTCTGGTCGAAAATGTAACGGATGTTCCAAAGAACAAATGAAGCTCACATAGTGAAGTACGTAAACTTAAAAATGGTTTAATAAGGTAAAAACCTTATTAAACCATTTTTAAGTTTACGTACTTCACTATGTGAGTTTCATTTTTTCTTTGGAACATCCGTTACATTTTCGACCAGACGTCGAATGTGGCTGAGACTGGCTTAAGGATTGCATTGGAGACGGCTGCCTACAGGATCATCATTGCATGTGTTTGATGCCCCTTTCTTCCTTGTGGAAGGTAAGCGCTCTGTGAGCACGTTCATCTGTGAAGTCTCATCTGGATGAGTTCGTTGTTACATGGATAGAAGCCTTGTCACTGATTGATTTACGTTTGTCTCCCCACTGGATTTTACTAATTTGGGACATTTGCTGCTGCACTGTATTGCACATATTTGGATATTAATTTTAATCACCATTTTTATAGTGATGCTCACTTGTTTGTTTGGGATTGATTATTTAGTTTAGTTTAAGTTTGCGCTCATCATTAGTATTGCAGGGTTGCTCCACTCTATTTAACCACTTGCTTACTGGGCACTTAAACCCCCTCTTCTGCCCAGACCAATTTTCAGCTTTCAGTGCTGAAGCATTTTGAATGACAATTGCGCAGTCATACAACACTGTACCCAAATGAAATGTTTATATTTTTTTCCCCACAAATAGAGCTTTCTTTTGGTGGTATTTGATCACCTCTGCTGTTTTTATTTTTTGTTAAAAAAAATAAAAATACAGATTTTTTTTTAATTATTTTTTTTTAATAAAATGTTGCAAACGGGTAATTTTTCTCCTTCATTAATGTACGCTGATGAGGCTGCACTGATAGGCTGCAAAGATGGGCATCGTTAAAGGCGGGACTGGTGGGCACCGATAAGGCAGCACTAATGGGCACTGATAAGGCGGCACTGAGAGGTGGTACTGATGGGTGGCACTGATAGGTGGCACTGGTGGGTACCGAGAAGTGGCACTAAAAGGTGGCATTGATGCGTGGCAGTGATGGGCACTGATGGGTGGCAGTAATGGACACTGATAGGCAGCACTGAGGAGGCATTTATAGGTGGCACTGAGGAGGCATTGATAGGTGGCACTGGTGGGCATTGATAGGTGGCAGCCAGTGATCAGCTTTTTTTTTCTCCTCGCGCTGTCAGCGCGAGGAGAAAAAAAACTATTGCCACCTTTTGTTTACATCACGTGATCAGCTGACCACGTGGTAAGGGGCCAGGACCGGCCCCTTACTCGGATCGGTGATCACCCGAGTCTCAGTGACTCGGGTGATTACAGTGCGGGCGGGGAGCGAGCGAAGGGGCAGACGTCTATTGACGTCCTCCCGGCATTTGGGATCCACGCTGTAGCCGTCATTCGGCTATGCCGCGGGCGCCAAGTGGTTAAACCATCTCAGCAAGATGAAGTCAGTAATTTTCCTTTGAAAGTAGAACCAAGTGACAGAAGAAAGCATCACATCCAATTTGCAAAATATACATTTCTTTCTCGTACATCACGGGACACAGAGCGGCATATTCATTACTATATGGTTATATGGAGTACCTTCAGGTGTGGACACTGGCAATCTCTTAGGTGTTGGTCACGGAATAGCTTTGCTCCACATCCTTGGGATTAAGGGCGGGCTAACCGGATCTGTCCAAGGAGCCTCAGTGCCAAAGTGGACAGTACCCGGGCCCCAAACCGTGGGGTTTTGCCTATAATGCTCCTCTTTGGAGGGCTGGACCCTGGGCCCAGGACTTGGAGTTCATAAAGAACCATAAGTTCCTGTTTGCCAGGGTGCTATATAGGTCCAGGACAGTGGGTACCTTCATAGGACCCCAGGGCCTGAAGGTCTACTACGCTACCCACGGAGATGGGAGAAGATTGGATCGTTTTGCTGGACAAACATCCTGCAGCATGGAGCAGGTAAGAGGGGAGCCTGCGGGACTTGGTTCGACAGCAGGCTCTCCGGGGTAACCTAAAAGGGGGGTAGCCTAAGTATGCTCTGCATTGGCAACCTTGCTCACTATGTCTGAGAAAGACAGGATGATCCCTTTTTCCCCCATCACTAGGTTCCCCTGTCTAAGAATGGTGTTGCTAGCTACCTGCTGCTTTCTTCCTAGGACTGGTAAGGATCCCTATGGGGCCTTTTGGAGAGTCCTACCTGGCCGGGGGTTTGAATCTGCCGCCTGATACTGCAGTCCTGGGTCTCCAGCAGCGCGGCTCCTCCATGTTCCTCCTGCTCCGGCATACGCGCGCGCGCGCGTGCGCGCGCACGTCTTATAGACGTTTTTCGCGCCGTTCGGAGAGGAGGGCGGGGGGGGGGTGCCTGCAGCGTCATACAGGGGCGCGCCTTGTGCTGTTATAGATCAGCAGGCATTGTCAGTGCTCAGTCTGAGGCTGATCTCAAAGGGAGAGGACGCAGAGCGGCAGAACAGTGACTCCCGGTGGCGGAAGAGGGGTAGTACATGCTGGACTTTGTTCCAATGCCTTTTTGTTAAGCCAAAAAATTCCCCTTTTTGCAGCAGGTTGGAGGCTGGCAAACTAAGTTTGGGGTCACTGTATGTTTGGAAAAAAAAAAAAAAAAAGAAAGAGACTTATATATATTTAAAAAAAAAAAAAAAAACATACGGGGCCCCATCAGTTTTTGGGCATTAGTGATCTATTGTCCCCTAAACTCTAGTTTTGTACTCCTGGCCACTACAGTCTGTTGTTGTTGGCGGAGTCCCTCGATTTTGTATTATGGCTTCCAAAGGTTCGGGGTCAAAGGGTACAAAAAAGACCAAAAAACAAAGGGGTTCCCCCTCTGAGTCTGATGATATGCCGGTACTTTCCCCGCAACTTATTCCCATAAAGGTCGCCTTGGATGAGCCATTAGGGGGGTCTGGTGCGGAGGCTGGCCCAGATCAGCCCAGCCCTGTGTTTATCACAGAGGAGATGCTAGCTGTATCCCTAGGGGGGCTAGAAGAGAGAATAGCAGCATTGATCGCTAGAGCTATTCCTGGCAAGAAACGGGTTAGATCCCCATCACCAAGAGGTGTATCCTCAGATGCTGAGATTCTCTCTCCGGAGGAATTGGAATCGCAGGAGGATCAACTAGACCTGAACCAAGAGAGTTCAGGGATTGAGGGATCTACCTCTGAGGAACCATTTTCAGACTCCCAGACAGAGAGACTGTGGGTGCAGTCTTTGACGGACATGGTCCGCTCGGCATTTAGTTTACCATTGCCAGAGCCTCAGGTTCCTCCGGTATCCTCTCTGGGCTCTTTGAAAGCTCCGTTAAGCAACGCAGTTTTTCCGGTCCATCCTCTCTTGGAGGAATTGATCTTTCGGGATTGGGTACGGCCGGACAGGATTTTTCTGCCACCAAAGAGATTTGCGGTCATTTACCCCATGGAGGAAAAATTCTCCAAGAGGTGGAGGCTCCCAGTGGTGGATGCAGCCATCTCATGTGTGAATAAATCACTAACTTGCCCGGTGGAAAACATACATATGTTTAAAGATCCGGTTGATAAACGGTTAGAGACACTTTTAAAAGCATCCTTTGCTACGGCAGGAGCAGTGGTACAGCCAGCTGTGGCTGCAATTGGAGTTTGTCAGGCGTTAAAGGACCAGACAAAAGAAATGTTAAAGGACATGCCTACCCAACAAGCAGAAGAGTTTTCTGACATTCCCAGAGCTCTGTGTTTTGCTGTAGATGCTATAAAGGATTCCATCCAGCAGGCCTCTCGTTTATCACTATTTTTGGTGCACATGAGAAGGCTCTTATGGTTGAAGAACTGGGCGGCGGAGCCCCCATGCAAAAAGCTTCTGGCAGGGTTTCCCTTCCATGGAGGACGACTCTTCGGGGAGGATCTGGATAAATACATTCAGACTATTTCAAGTGGCAAAAGTACCCTTTTACCGGTCAAAAAGACATTCCTGGGTCCTACATTTAAAAGGCAGCTCTTTCCTGTCTCAGGGCCCTCAAATTCCAGGCAGTATCGACGGCCGCCCGCACGATCCAACGTTAACAGTAGATCGCAGGGACAGGCCCCTGGGGGTAAGAGGCCATGGTATCGCAAGCCGACAAAGACAGCCCCTAAGTCTGCCTTATGAAGGGGCGCCCCCACTCTCGCGGGTGGGGGGAAGGCTTCGTTTCTTCTCAGAAGTTTGGGAAGCCAAGATCCCCGACAAGTGGGTCCGGGCGTCTGTAACCGCAGGCTACAGACTGGAGTTTCTAAACTTTCCTCCGCCTCATTTTCAAGAGTCAAGGCTACCAAAGGATCCAGCAAGGAAGGCCTCAATGCTGGCAGCTTTGGATCACCTGCTTTGCCAGGACGTAATAATAGAGGTGCCAGCCCAAGAGCAAGGGCTAGGTTTCTATTCCAATCTCTTTGTCATACCAAAGCCCAACGGCGATGTCAGGCCAATCTTGGACCTAAAGAGGTTAAACGGTTACCTAAGGGTTCGTTCCTTCCGGATGGAATCCATCCGGTCAGCAGCCGCCGCGCTTCAGAGGGACGATTTTCTGGCTTCCATAGACATAAAGGATGCTTACCTTCATGTACCAATCTTTCAGTCGCATCAAAGATTTTTACGCTTCGCGGTGGGGCAGCGACACTTCCAATTCAGGGCGCTCCCCTTCGGGCTGGCCACGGCCCCCCGGGTATTCACGAAGATCCTAGCCCCAGTTCTGGCCAATTTAAGGATCCAAGGGGTCACAGTCCTAGCGTACTTGGACGACCTTTTAATCATAGATCACTCACGGCCGTGTCTGCAACAGGCAGTAAACCTCACGGTTCAGTACCTCGAAGGATTCGGCTGGGTCCTAAACCGGGAAAAGTCAGCGTTCCAGCCTACAAAGCAGTTGGATTACCTCGGCATGAGGTTAGACACAGAACAGCAAAGGGTGTTCCTGCCCCTTGTAAAGATCGAGGCTATCAAGGGGTTGGTTCAGTTGGTTCTAAGCAAGAAAAAAACAACTATTCGCCTGTGTATGCGATTACTAGGCAAGCTAGTGGCCACGTTCGAGGCAGTACCATACGCTCAGATCCACACTCGCGTCCTACAGGCAGCCATTCTAGCAGCCTGGGGCAGGAGAGCACATGCCTTAGAGTCCCCTTTGACGCTATCATCAAGGGTCCGACAAAGCCTGGCCTGGTGGTTGAACCCTCAGAATCTTCTAAAGGGAAGATCCTTCAGCCCTGTTGTCTGGAAGGTAGTTACCACAGACGCCAGCCTGGCAGGCTGGGGGGCGGTCTTCGAGGGGTTCTCTCGCCAGGGAACTTGGGTGAAAACAGAGAGGCAGCTCCCCATCAATATCTTGGAGATCAGAGCTGCTCGCCTAGCCCTTCTGGCATGGACCTCCAGATTACAGGGGTTCCCGGTGAGAATCCAGTCAGACAATGCCACAGCGGTGGCATACATAAACCACCAAGGGGGAACCAGGAGTCAGGCCGCTCAGAGGGAGGTGAGCTTGATTTTTCAGTGGGCAGAGGTTCATGTACCCTGCATTTCGGCGATATTCATTCCCGGAGTGGACAACCTGCAGGCAGACTTAAGTCGCCAGAGTCTGTTGCCAGGGGAGTGGTCTCTGCATCCCCAGGTCTTTCAGACAATCTGCCAGAGGTGGGGAATGCCAGACGTAGATATAATGGCATCCAGGTTCAACAAGAAACTAGACAGGTTCGTGTCTCGAGCGAGGGACCCTATGGCCTGCGGAACCGATGCGTTGGTTTGCCCTTGGCATCAATTCAAACTTCTATATGCATTCCCTCCGCTACAGTTACTTCCTCGCCTGTTGCGCAGGATCAGAGTGGAGCACAAGCCGGTCATTCTAGTAGCTCCAGCTTGGCCCCGGAGGACATGGTACTCACTAGTCCTGAAGATGGCAGTGGGAGACCCTTGGACTCTTCCTCTACGACCAGACCTACTCTCACAAGGCCCGATCCTCCACCCTACATTACAACGTCTAAATTTGACGGCCTGGAGGCTGAATCCCTGATTCTCAGGGGTAGAGGTCTGTCTAGGCAGGTAATTCCTACCCTGATTAGGGCTAGAAAGCCGGCCTCCAGGGTGATTTATTACAGGGTGTGGAGGAACTACGTAGGCTGGTGTGAATCCAAAAGATGGAATTCCCGCAAATATACCATTGATAGGGTGTTAAGTTTTCTCCAGCTAGGAGTGGATAAAGGCCTGGCTTTAAGCACAATCAAGGGACAGATTTCAGCTCTGTCAGTGTGGTTTCAGAGGCCGCTGGCCACCCACTCGCTGGTAAAGACCTTCATACAGGGGGTCTTGCGTATTAATCCTCCTGTCAAGTCACCAATTTGTCCATGGGACTTAAATCTTGTCCTGTCCACTCTACAGAGACAACCCTTTGAGCCGTTGGCTGAGATTCCTTTAGTTTTACTGACAAGAAAGTTGGTTTTCTTGGTCGCCATAGTTTCGGCCAGGAGAGTGTCAGAATTAGCAGCCTTATCTTGTAAGGAACCATATCTCGTTCTACATAAGGACAGGGCAGTTCTCCGGCCCCATCCTTCCTTTCTACCAAAGGTTATATCCAATTTTCACTTGAACCAGGATTTGGTACTTCCATCCTTCTTTCCGAAACCCACATCTAGAAAGGAGGGGTTGCTGCATACCTTGGATATTGTCCGGGCCATGAAGGCCTATCTTAAAGCTACAGAAAAGATCCGGAAAACAGATGTGTTGTTCGTTCTACCAGATGGCCCCAAGAAGGGGCAGGCAGCTGCAAAATCCACCATCTCGAGATGGATTAGACAATTAATCATTCAAGCCTACGGTTTGAAGAGGTTGCCTCCTCCTTTGTCGGTAAAGGCCCATTCTACCAGGGCCATGGGTGCCTCCTGGGCAGCACACCATCAGATCTCTATGGCTCAGATATGCAAGGCGGCGACGTGGTCATCAGTCCACACGTTTACAAAGTTTTATCAACTAGACGTGAGAAGGAATGCGGATTCTGCCTTTGGACAGGCAGTACTACAGGCTGCAGTTTAAGATCCTCGGGATCAGGGGCACCCTTGGTTGTAAAAAAAAATAAAAAAAAAATAAAAAAGTTTTTTCTTGACTAAGTTGGAATTATTATTATTATTTGAGTATACCTCTAAATTGAATCCTTCTTTGGAAGATGTCTCCCTCCCCTCATTAAAGCATTGCTTTCGGACATCCCATATAGTAATGAATATGCCGCTCTGTGTCCCGTGATGTACGAGAAAGAAAAAGGGATTTTTAAATACAGCTTACCTGTAAAATCCTTTTCTTGGAGTACATCACGGGACACAGAGCTCCCACCCCTCTTTTGGGTGAACATTTTGGGAGGCATACTGCTTGCTACAAAACTGAGGGACTCCCTCTAGGGGAGGGGGTTATATAGGGAGGGGACTTCCTGTTTGAGATTGCCAGTGTCCACACCTGAAGGTACTCCATATAACCATATAGTAATGAATATGCCGCTCTGTGTCCCGTGATGTACTCCAAGAAAAGGATTTTACAGGTAAGCTGTATTTAAAAATCCCTTTTTTCTTGCAAACACTGAAGTGCTCAAGATTAGCGGAGGACAGCAACCAGTTAATGAGTCTGTAAAGCTTTTAGCCAACAGTAAATCCTCCAACAAAAAAAACTCCAATTAAACAATTTGTGCAGCACACACAGAGCTCTGGCTAAATAGCTGATTATCAGCTGAAATGATTAACAGCCATGTGTCCCTGGTCTCTTGATTGCTGCTTCAGCTTCTTCCAGAGATCTTATCAGTGTGATCAGACAATGTGCAGGTCAGGTTAGATCAGACAATGTGCAGGTCCTGTTTTTTCCATTCAGCCAGAGTTGTGTGTCTTGCAGAACTTGCATTGTTGTAGTCCATACCTCCTTGCATCTCCCTCCTGGTGTCAGGAAAGGATTCACCCGTTGGTGGCGCTGTTGATCTCCCTGTGTATGACCCCAGCCTGGCTTTTGTTTACGATTTTGGTATCTCCCATTTATTGTATATACTATTTTTTGTTTGTGGGTCTTGTGGTTGTGCACTGTTTGTATTCCCTTACTTGTCACCTATCTTAATAAACACCATTATCATTCACTTACCTGCATTATCCTCCTGCACACCACAGACCTGCCTGCCGCACGATAGCCACATGCTCCTCCAGCCCTCCGCTGCCACAATTCATTTCCTCAGCCAGTCCTGTCTCCTGTTCACAGCTCTTAGCTGACAGCGGCCCCAGGGCAGCCAGCCTACCGGGAAACTTCCTGCTATCCCAGTAGGTCAGTCCGGCCCTGCCTGGAGAATTTCTTAAATCGTCAACATAGGTGAGCAATGTTTTAAAGCAGAACTCTAGCCAACAAAAGCAAAGATGACTATTCTACTTCCTTCACAAGAGCATCAGAGCAAGCAGAGGAAGCATGAAGTGCTCTAGAATTCCCTGGTAGAGGACTGCGCTGACTGTGGACTTGATAAAACACAGTGGACCAACACTAGAAGATGACATGGCTCCCCAAATCATCACTGACTGTGGAAAATTTTGCATTTCATTTGGGAATCAGGTCCAAAGTCAGCACAGCCTTCTACCAGAAATTTTAGAGCATTTCATGCTTCCCTTTGCTGACCAGATTTATTGGGATTCTGATTTCATTTTCCAGCAGGACTTGGCACCTTCCCACACTGCCAAAAGTAACAATACTTGGTTTAATGATCATGGTATCACTGTGCTCCATTCTAATATGAACCAGAGAGGACATATGCAAAAGCATCTGGTGTCTGCTACCTATCCCACTAATTCTGACACCACTAACTGCAGATGAGCTGAAGGCCGCTATCAAAGCAACCTGGGCTTCCATAACACATCAGCAGTGCCACAGGCTGATCGCTTTCAATGCCAGGCCGCATTGATGTAGTACTGTGCATCCGTAAAGTATTCATATCACTTAACTTTTTCCACATCTTGTTATGTTACAGCCTTATTCCAAAATGCATTAAATTCATTATTTTCGTCAAAAACAATACCCCATAATGACAACGTAAAAGAAGTTTGTTTGAAACCTTTGCAAAATTATTTAAAAAGAAACCTGAATAAAATCACCTGTACATAAGCCTATATAGCATGCACATAGCCTATACATAGCCTGTACATAGCCTTTGCTCAATACTTTGTTGAAGCACCTTTGGCCCCAATTACAGCCTCAATACTTTTTGAGTATGATGCTACAAGCTTGACACACCTTTTTTTGGGCAGTTTCTCCCATTCTTCTTTAAAGAATCCCCCAAGCTCCATCAAGTTGGATGTGGATCGTCGGGCCACAGCCATTTTTTGATCTCTCCAGAGATGTTCAATCGTGCTCAAGTCTAGGCTTTGGCTGGGCTACTCAAGAACATTTACAGAGTTGTCCCGTAGCCACTCCTTTGTTATCTTGGCTGGGTGCTTAGGGTCATTGTCGTGTTGGAAGATGTACCTTCACCCTAGTCTGAGATCTAGAGCGCTTTGGAGCAGGCTTTCAGTGTAGGGGTCGGTGTGCAGTGTAGGGGTCGGTGTACAGTGGTCGGTGTGCAGTGTAGGGGTCGGGGTTAATAATGCATCCACTGACACCAGTGCTGGTGGTAATAATGCGTCCGCTGACACCAGTGCTGGGGGGTTAATAATGCGTTCGCTGACACCAGTACTGTTGTTTTTGACCCATGGGATATGAAAACTCGTCTTGTGGCCCTCAGGTAATTTGAGTTTGAGACCCCTGGTATAGTGCATGCTGTACTTTAGATTTACATACTTTTCAGTAAGCCAACATTTATTTTTTATTTTTTATTTATTGGTTTTATTTAATATTCTAATTTTCTGAGATACTGAATTTTGAGTTTTTACTAGCTGTAAGTCATAATCATCAAAATTAAAAAAAGAAATGCTTGAAATATATCACTGTGTGTAACGCATCTATATATAATATGAGTTTTGCTTTTTGAATTGAATTACTAAAATAAATTATCTTTGTGACAATTTTTTTTAGATGCACCTGTATATTCCTAATTTCTTAACCCCCAGTTCTCCGCCCTACCATTTTTTCTACACCTGTTTTTTTTTTTTTTTTGCGCCTGAAGTCCCTAGCTCTTCTCTCTTGCTGTTCCCTAACCTTTCACACACTTGGGCTATATCCAACTCTCCTCCGTGGATATAAACTTACAAGTTGTGTTGCTGCTGCAAGGGAATGTTTGAGGAGCAGGCAAGTGCATAGGGAGCATGTTAACCAGAGGAGATATTTATTCAAGAGCTTGTAACTTAGCTAGACATAGTTCACTTGGTTAAAGCCTGGAGTTATTTTTAAACTCGTCTGTATTCAACAAATGCAGTAAAAAAAAAATGTATCCTGTCATAATAAGATCATATCAATCATATTGCTGAGGGCATAGTGGAAGCCATTCTTTTTTGTTTTTATAACCTAACTTGAAGACATGTATGTGTTTTAAGTTTCTGTTCACAATTTTTGTTTGTTTGTGACACAATTCTATACTTGTGACATAATGTGATCACATGTCTCCGGGCAAAAAGGTATTATGAAGATAATCCTAAACTGTTTTGTCCAATGGTGTGATGATGCCTCTTTACTGCAGGCCATGAATTGACACTTTTATGGCTCATTTACACTAGCATTGCCCATTTTCAGAAGGAATTTAACAGGCAGCAAGGAAGTAATATATCACCTCCCCACTACCTGTTTTACCCCTTAAAAGCCTACACTGCTGCTCCTGAGGGTCTGCCGAATTTCACGGAGGAATAACAAAGCAGTCACGGCTGTGGTATGTGTATACCCCTTTACAAATACCATTGCGTAGTGCAGCTAGAGGAAGGTACAACTGCTTTACTACCCACCGAAAGTACAAGTGTAAACTAGGCTATATGGTATTAATGATGGGCACCTTCTGTCCAAAGAGAGTTAAATGTCAGTTTTTGTGATGCCTTGTACAAATCGGCACTATATTTTGTATTTTGCTCTCAGAGGTGAAACTACCTTCATGCAGCTGCTGTGGGGCCAAGGTGTGAGGGCCCAATATGCTATATTTCCCCCCTCTGCTTCATTCAGGTAGCACCAACAGTAAACTTTGCAACCATGTATTTATTACAGGTGTATAGCATTGTCAGTTTATGCAAATCTTTACATACTATTCATTAACATCAGTCTCCCCTCTTAGGAGCTTACAATCTAAGGTCCATATCTCACATTCACACATACATTTTAGGGTTGATTTAGACAAGAGCCGGTAAACCTACCTGTGACGAAACCATCCTACACTCTGCTTGAGTGCTTCTGTCAGTATACTGCTTCCTCCAGTCTGAACATAGATATCAGATATTATAGCCGCATATTGCAGAACTAGACGGGACTAGCTCAGCTGCAAAACTGGAACTTTTATTGAACAAACTCACACAGAATATATACCCCCAGGAGAACAGTCCCCTCCTGATCATATTACCCTAACAATACAAAATGTAACCTGAAACATTATTAGCATGTGCTAATTAACTAGTGACCTAAACCAGCCTAGGCGACTCAATGCCCACCCAGACAATGTTGTGATTAATCAGATATTCCCACTTAAGGTAAGGCTGGCTGGCACCGAGCTCACAAAGTACACACTACACATTATCATAAGTTCAACATCCCCACAGTAGTTTGCTAGCAGACAATAGGTGAGTTAATTAGCCTAATTAACAATGCAAACTGATCTCACCCCACCTCAGACTAGTAGACAACAGAAGTCCCAGGGCTTTCCAGATCTCATTAATCAGCTTTATTTTCACATACATCTGTTTACTGAGTTTCAGGTTGGCAGAGACCATCGTGACTTCCTTAAGGCTACTTTTACTTTTTTTGTCCGCTAGCATTGCAGTTTTAACCCCCGCTAGCGGCCGAAAAAGGATTAAAACAGCCTGCAAAAACGCCTTTTTGCAGCGTTTTGGAGGCGCTACCCCAGTGTTTTCAATGGGCAGGGGCGCTATAGGAGCGATAATTTTACTCAAAGATGCGCTGGCAGGACTTTTTTTAGCGTCCCGTCAGCGCAACGCTCCAGTGTGAAAGCCCTCAGGCTTTCACACTGGATAGAAAGGAGCAGCTCTTTCCAGACACATTGCAGGCGCAATTTTTAGCGCAATAGTGCCTGCAAAGCGCCTCAGTGTGAAAGCAGCTTAATTGTTAAATGTAATCATATCCTTTTGCATTATATAACAGAACATCTTCCTAAATGCCAGGGTAGGCAAGAGGCTAGCATTCAGTCCCCTCTAAAATCCTCTGTCCCGGGTGAGTCTGTCACACTACCAATATGTCGTTGGAGTGTACCCAGAGAAAACCCACAGAAGCACGGAGAGAACATGCAAACATCATGCAGATCATGTCCTGGCTGGGATTTAAGTTAGAACTATAGACAAAACTTTTTTTTTTCATTTTGTATAGCTTAAAGGGGTTGTAAAGGATTCCCCCCCCCTAAATAGCTTCCTTTACCTTAGTGCAGTCTTCCTTCACTTACCTCATCCTTCAAATTTGCTCACTTGAAATGCTCACTTCCGGTTCTTCTGTCTGTAATTCACCACCGAGGCGAGGCTTTCTTCCTGGGGTGGAGAAAGCCTCTTGAGGGGGGAGGGGGCGAGCAGGAGTGTCAGGATGCCCACTAACACACAGCTCCTTTCTCTATCTGCAAAGTAGAGAGTGTCCTGACCTGCCTGCTCGCCCCCTCCCCTCTCAAGAGGCTTTCTCCACACCAGGAAGAAAGCCTTGCATTACAGTGGTGAGTTACAGACAGAAGAACAGGAAGTGAGCATTTCTCAGAAGAAATAAGGACGTTTAAAAGCAAAATTGAAGGATGAGGTAAGTGAAGGAGGACTGCACTAAGGTAAAGGAAGCTATTTAGGGGAAAAAAAATTCCTTTACAACCCCTTTATTTATAATCGCTGTCAAGTGTTTATTTTTGTGCCATCTATGTCCTTTTGGGAAGCTTTACTTTCACTTTCTGTCCCATAGCCAAAACAGGAAGTAAGAGGAAATCCCTGCAAATTAACCACCTCAGACCCGCCCCATAGTCAAAATACGTCATCAGCTGCTGCCACAACCGAGATATCCATCTCTTCATGGGGCGGATCTGTACACGATAATGGCGGTCTCCGCGGCGGATTCGGTGGCGGGAGAGGGTGCCCCCCCTCCCGCCGCTCTCCCACGCCCTCTGCCGCTTACCGGAGCCGTTGGTAGCGGCGGAGGCAATCGGGTCCGTTCGGCTCCTCAGCGGGGATGCGACTGAGGGAAAAATTTCCCTCATCTGTCCCCATAGCTCTGCTGGGCGGAAGGGACGTCAAAACGTCGGTCCCGCCCAGCGTCTTAAAGAAACATTATTTTTTTCCTGTCATTTGAAAAATGACAGTTGAATTTTTTTTTCTTTTTTTGCATTCAAGTTTAAATATGAGATCTGAGGTCTTTTTGACCCCAGATCTCATATTTAAGAGGACCTGTCATGCTTTTTTCTATTACAAGGGATGTTTACATTCCTTGTAATAGGAATAAAAGTGATCATTTTTTTTTATTTCAGTGTAAAAAATTAAAAACTAAATTAAAACAAATAAGAAAACACAATTTTTTTTTTTTAAAACGCCCCGTCCCGACGAGCTCGTGCGCAGAAGCGAACGCATATGCGAGTAGCTCCTGCATATGAAAACGGTGTACAAACCACACAAATGAGGTATCGCCGCGATCGTTAGAGCGAGAGCAATAATTCTAGTCCTAGACCTTCTCTGTATCTCAAAAAATGCAACCTGTAGAATTTTTTAAACTTCGCCTATGGAGATTTTTAAGGGTAAAAGTTTGACGCCATGCCACGAGCGGGCACAATTTTTAAACGTGACATGTTGGGTATCATTTTACTCGGCGTAACATTATCTTTCACAATATATAAAAAAATTGGGCCAAATTTATTGTTGTCTTATTTTTTAATTCAAGAAAGTGAATTTTTTCCAAAACAAAGTGCGCTTGTAAGACCGCTGCGCAAACACGGTATGAGAAAAAGTATTGCAATGACTGCCATTTTATTCTCTAGGGTGTTAGAAAAAAAAATATATAATGTTTGGGGGTTTTAAGTAATTTTCTAGCAAAAAAAACTGTTTTAGTCTCGTAAACACCGAATCTGAAAAACAGGCTCGGGTCTCAAGTGGTTAAGGGAGTCCACTGGGGCCCCCCAGGTCACCAGAGTGAGTGTTCCCAAAATTTGGAATTTTCTTTTATCTACACTTTCAATGATATTGGTAAACAGGACAAATAGAGAGGGGCAATCTCCCTAACAGGGGCACAGACAGCAATACAACCTCACTGGGGTTCTAACCCCTCTCCATGCTGTCTAAAAGTAAAAAAAGTTTTGCCTTTAGTTATACTTTAAATCAAGGACCTGACTGCTGCAAAAGTGCTAACAACTAAGCCACCATGCATATTTATGAATTTAGTTATTGGCCTGTAAACATTTATTATGTTCTATGAAACAATAATTACACTGAGCTTTTCTAGTCTAGTTCTAGATTTATCTAGTTTCCCTGTGAGTGTCTGGATAATTACTAGGTAAAGGCGCCACTTCCTGCTGGATTCAAGCTTTCATGTTCTCATTAACTGTTCCTGAGCTCCCACTCCACCCTTAATATTGTTACTGTATGATGCTTGGTAGGCAGGTCAAGCAAAACAGTATGATTTGTATAGCTACTAGAGTGGTTAAAACAGCTGACAGGCCCTGATGTTCTATTTTACCCAAGCTATCAGCTAGTGGTGCTCCTGAAAAATGTTGGGAATTAATCTGTGTAACGACATCCTGAGTATGAAAGGGGTTAAAGTCGTTTAGGACATTCCATTCCTGAACACAAAGGCAGCTACCGAACACTCCAACCAGCCGAACAAGAGACCCATACGAATAATTCTCCCCCAAGTACTAGACAAGGCTCTGTGTTGAGGGTCAAGCAGGAATCAGATATTAATAGGACCAGACTACAAGTCTTAAATACAGTGAAAGAGGAGGCGTATACCTCCTGCTCATATTACTCTGAAAATACACATGTGACCAGAACCCTAATTAACATGAGCTAATTAACTGATCCCTTTAGGTAGCCTGGTCATTGTTATAATAAATCAGGATTTCACTACAGGTTTAGACTTGTTGTCACCGAGCTTCACACAGTAGATGATACATTATCATAAGTTTAAACACATGACATATTCTCACAATAGCAGGGGCTCCAGTAGAAGTCGGCCATCTCCTACATTGTACCCAGTTCCATGTGATCAGCTCTTTCAATCAACATGTTGAGTTCAGAATCAAACAAACCAAGAATAGTCTTTACATATATCCTGGGAGATATTGTGGATAAATATCACGGTCCCATTTTAAGTAATCCAAGATATATTTTCTCTGTCACCCTGTGCCCAAAAGGGACTCCCTTCACAATCTGGCATTCTGCTTTATAAATTACATTAACCAACAAATCCAGCAAAGGTGAAAAGTGCTTTTCTGGGATGATGATTTAGCGTAGAAAATATTAGACACATATAATACAAAGGATATGATATACTCACACACTGTATATCTGTGTGTTACGGCAGATAAGTCTCTTTTAAGATCCAGGTTTCCTCATGCCAATCTGACATTTTGCATGTTTAATAAGGTGTAAAATAGGACACTTCAACCTTGATGTCATCATCTGCGTGAAAAATGTAGTCATGTGTTACATTGCCAGGTTAGCTGTGACATGCTTACATTTAAATTGTCTGTAATCATTGTTAGTGGTTAAATATTACGTTCCAGGGTCATACTCTATATTTCCTCATTCTTAATGGCAGTGAAGGGAGACAATAGATTTTAAGTAGAACTATAGGCAAAACTTTCTTTTTCATTTTGGATAGAGTAAGGGAGGGTTATAACCCATCAGATTATTTTTTCACCATCTGTGTTCCATTGGGGAGATTCACTTCCTTTCCCATAACCAAACAGGAAGTAAGAGGAAATACCTTTGGGGACCCCCAGGTCACAAGAACTAGCATCCCCATTGGAAGATTTCCCCTCCATTACTTTTCTGGGGACAACCCAAAATTTGGGATTTTCTTTTACTTTCACTTTCAATGATAATGGTAAACAGGATAAATAGAGAGGGTGAATCTCCCTAACTGGGGCATAGACAGCAATAAAAACGGGCACACGTTCTAATCCCTCTCTACTGTATCCAAAACTGAAAAAAAAAAAAGTTTTGTCTTTAGTTATACTTTAGTTCTGCTGTTTAACTGGGAAATCATTGCCATAGACTGGAATGTGTGACAGATGTATTTGATCATGATAACCATTCAGAAGTATGTTTACAGCCTTTGCTAAAGTAATTCATGCAACTCTTTCTCTGAAGAAGACAAGATGGCAGAAGCTCACCAGGCTGTGGCCTTCCAGTTTACTGTGACTCCTGATGGTATAGATCTACAGCTAGGACGTGATGCTCTCCGACACCTCTACCTGTCTGGACTGATTGCCTGTAGGAAACGACTCATCACTCTTAAGGTGAGTGATCTATTCTCTTAAGGTGAGTGATCTATTCTATGTCATATACTGTATATCTGGAAATGTGATGAAGCAAAAGTAAGTAAGTAGCTAAAATAGGTATATGCTGGATGTAAAATCTCCAAATTTATTCAGGGGGATGGACAAGCCATGCATAAAAAACTGTTGCATTACCACAACACTTTATCGTTTTTGTGGCAGTTTTGCATCCAGTACATAGTGTATTTGGCTACACGGATTTCTTTAGGATTGGAGGGAGAAACTCTAAAGACTATCATTAACCACTTCAGCCCCAGAAGGATTTACTCGCTTCCTGACCAGGCTATTTTTTGCGATACGGCACTGCTTCGTTTTAACTGACAATCGCGCGGTCGTGCAAATCTGTGCCAAAAAAAAAAATGTATGTTTTTTTTTCTCCACAAATAGAGCTTTCTTTTGGTGGTATTTGATCACCTCTGCAGTTTTTATTTTTTTGCACTATAAACAAAAAAAAAGAGGGTCAATTTAAAAATAAAAATATAAAATTAATTAAATCACCTGCCAGGTTTTTATTGCTGTCTGCCACCCTTTCTACTAATTCCAAATATTGGGTTGTGCTCACAGGAACAGGAATAGAGGATAAATCTTCCAATGGGGACACTAGTTCTGTGACAACCACAGATTCCCTAACTTTGTAGGAATTTCCACTCAGTTCCTGTTTTGGCATTGGGAAAAGAAATTAATGGAAATTTCCCTAATGGGACACAGATTGGCAAAAAAAAAAATGGAAAGGTTACAACCCTCCTACTCTATCCAAAATGAAAATAAAAGTTTTGCCTTTAGTTCTACCTTAAAGGGATTGTAAAGGTTCGTGTTTTTTTTTCACCTGAAAAAAACAACCTGGCAATGACGGCCCCCAGCCCCCCGGCTTCACTTACCTAACCCCCGAAACTCAGTGGGCTCATCCCCGCGACGGTTTTCCCCAGCTTGAGTCGGCTTGTCATTGGATATTGATAGCAATGCAGCCATTGGCTTGCGCTGCTGTCAATCATATCCAATGATGCGTCGCGTCGGGGGGCGGGGCCGAGTGATACAGTGAGAGGCTATAACCGCCGGCTGTATTACAGGAGCACGCCTGCAATAACCTTCCACCATGGGAGAGAGCTTGCATGAAGGTGGAAAGTTCTTGCTGGGGGAGAGGGGCGCTGAGACAGCTGCTGAGGGACACCAGAAGACCAGGTTCGGGACCACTCTGTGCAAAACGAGTGGCGGTAAGTATAACATGTTTGTTATTTAAAAAATATGTAATTTTTCTCTTTTGTGTTCCTTTAAGTCACCAGCCACAAGCATATATGCAGATGGATACTTAGGACTTTCTCTAACTTTCCTGATCTACATATGTGCTATAGATTAGTAATTTAGAAAGTACAGAAGACAGTGGGTCAGGCAAACAGCTAATGAAATAGCTTTTATTGAACCAGGCCATACATTATGCAACTTTCTTACATTTTCATACATTATTGCTTGATTCATCAGTGCTATTGTGTTATGCAGGCCCTGCCGACAGAACACAATAATTAGTGTAGCCAGTGGCACTAATCATTTCGGAAAAACCCAGACAGGCTAATTGTACACAAGTCAATTGATGGTTCGATATAGATTCAGAGTCCCCATATATGGATTGAAATTTGTCAGGTCCCTGCTGAATTAGACAAATTTAAATCCATGTATTTCTGCACTCCATATTGCATACAAGAGTGTCAAAATTGTATAAAACATGCTTATTATACAGACACTAGCAATACTACTTACATTAATGCTTGTTCTGATAGCAGAAATTAGTGATCATTTGTGCCCATTGTGGCCAGCGGTACACATGAAATGGGAAGAGAGATTATTTAGGTGATAATATAGCACATTCCAAATTTTCTAGGTTGATGAAAGCTTAAAACTTTCTTTTCTCCTATTTAGAGCTCAGTGCTGAGTGGAGTGTACCCTGCCAGCCCTTCTACATGGTTTGCTGTGGTAGCTGTAACTCTTGGCTCCCTATATGGAAAAGTGGATGTGTCATTCGGACTCATAACGAAGATAAGCAGCCTCTTACCTGGACAGTAAGTAGTAGAATTATACTGTTTGCTCTTAATTGTGAGTAGGACAGAAATCTGCTTTAAAAAAATATTGTGATAACTCAAAAGTAATCCTCTATAAGCAAAATTATGAGCGCTCTAATAGTGGAATGTGGGTGTCTCTTGATTCATAAAAGAATATGGGACACAGTTCTCTTTTGTTATTTGAGTGTAGCAGCACACAACATTTTGGGGATGCATTTCCTTAGTTATGCAAACTCATTATCTCCTTATTTTGTGTCGTACTTCTAGCAGTCAAGAAAAGGTGAAATCCCCAATTGGCCATAACTAAACACATCAATTTTAAGCACAACTACTGTAATGTTCTGCTGTCACAAACTGCAAGCAGGCAGGCTCTTTATTGCAGAAGAACAATAAAACCACCCAAGTAAGCCGTATAATGATGCCAACATTCCTAATATATAGACAAAAAATATTTTGGGTAAAGACAACAGTTACAATTCAAAAGATTAATATATCAAATTTTTATTACATAATATATAAAACTGGTGTATACATCACCAATAAAAACATGAATATATAAACATATGCAAGCCGACTGTACTAGCAATCTGGATCTTTCTCTTATGCGTCTCGGAACAAGTTAAGTCTTTTCATCAGGGGTTGTACATAGAAGATCATAAGAGGTTCTATTAGAGAGAATTCAAAAAAATTAGGACATATAACAGAGAAAAAACAAGCATATTTGAATTTCTTTTTTTTCATTTAAATTTAAGTTTATTATAATAAAATAAAGAGCATACAGAGTAATAAACGTAATACAATAAATGCATCAGGAAACATCGTGTTGACAATTATAGTAGTAAACAATAGATTACATTTCTTAACTAGATTTCCCCTTCTCCTCCCTCCCCCCCCCCCCAATGTCCCAACTATATACCTGGTAAGTCTAACATGGGAGTGTAAACGTGTATAATCAGGAGGGATGGGAATCAGTAGAGGTAGCGACAACATTTTAGGGCTAAAATTCCCTGTTTACTAAGCAATCTATAAAACTTATAAGCTGAGATCATAAAACTAAAATATATGTAAGGAATAAATCATACCGAACCGTGGAGAGGATAGGTTTCCGGGGACATCCCCTCCCCCCGACACCCCCACCGGGAGCAATCTGTGTCGAGGAGGGGGGGCAGCCCCCCCTGATGAAGCATATTTGAATTTCAATAGAAAAAAGCAAAATAACCATCAGCATATCAATAGAAATATGCCCTGTACACGCGATCAGTTCGTCTGATGAAAACGGACGAACAGATCGTGTGTGGGCCCCATCAGTTTTTTTCCCATCGGGGAAAAAAAATAGAACCTGCTTTAAATTTTTCGGATGGTTGAAAAAACGAACGTCTGTGGGGAAATCCATCGGTCAAAAATCCATGCATGCTCAGAATCAAGTCGACGCATGCTCGGAAGCATTGAACTTCATTTTTCTCTGCACGTCGTTGTGTTTTACATTACTGCATTGGACCCGATTTGGATTTTTAACCAATGGTGTGTAGGCAAGACTGATGAAAGTAAGCTTCAACGGATATCTGATGAAAAAATCCATTGGTTCGTTATCATCAGATGAACCGATCGTGTGTACAGGGCAATAGTCCGCAATGGATGACTGTTTATTGCACAAGAAACATGCAATGTCTCCTCTGCAATAAAAAATAAAATACCTACCTGCCTGCGCACAGAGTTCTCCAGCATGTAAACTGAGCTGTGTATGTAAGCAAGTACTTCCATAGGGGTTTATTGTTATGTGTGTTTTCTATTTTTTATGCTTTGACTACTGCATTGTGTGGTTTTGATTACCTTGCTTTCATTCTCAGTATTACTGTAAATTGCACTGTGTGTTAGGCCGCGTACACACGATCGAATTTATCTGCTGAAACTGGCCCGACTTTAATATATATACCGTATTTTTCGGACTATAAGATGCACTTTTTTCCTCCAAAAATCTGGAGGAAAATGTCCCTGCGTCTTATGGAACGAATATACATTAGGCCACGCCCCCCGCCGCTGCTGGTCCCGCCCCCCCACGGCCGAACGTCATGAGAAGTAAGTGAGGGGCACAGAAATAAGTTCCTGTCTGTGTAAATCCCATCACCTGCTCCTCTCCTCCCTCCTCCGTTTGCAGCTCCGTCCTCTTCCCTCTGTCACTGTGTGCAAGACAGTGCAGCTGATGGCTCGTGAAGTGTAGCTGTCCTACATGAAGAGGATCCAATCAGCACACTGCTCTATCCAACTCCACCAAGCCTGCAGCCTGTCACGACTGAGAAGCTTCACACATCCCTTCTCTCACCCCTCCCTCCTTGCTTGTGTGTTCCGTCTGTGAAGGAGGTGGGCGGGAAGATTAAAAAGAAGCAGCAGACAAACATGGATATACTACTGAATAAGCCAGAGAGCCCCCAGGAGACTGTGAGTGTGTGCACTTCTCACCAACCCCCTCTATTCTCTCTCTTTTCCTAACCCAGCTCAGCATAAAGAACATCTTTTAGAAAATCAGCCTTTGCAGGGATAATGAAGTTGTCTCTCATTTCCAGGAGCACATATTCAGGGACAATCTCTCCTTCCTTTTTTGTGCATGTTTCCAACCTTTTTCAGCACAGTTCTACCTTGAAATCATTTGAAACAATGCATTTCTCTGTGCTGTGCAGAGCTGTACACTGATCAATGACTTGTAATTTCTCTTCCTGCAGGCAGCCAGTAAATACCTTTGCAGCAAAGTGCACTTTTTTTACTTAAATTAAATGGCAATTCATTATTCATTAATGGCACAGGTCAGGCTGCATTTCATGGGCACTGGTAAAAATTTTGGTACACCATTTGGTTCTGAATTTTTTTTTCTTGTTTTCCTTCTCCAAAACCTAGGTGCGTCTTATGGTTAGGTGCGTCTTATGGTGCGAAAAATACGGTACATCCTATAAGGACTTTATTGTTGTATATGTTTATTGGCGCAGTTTTTTTCTCTTTTATATGGGCCGTTTCAGCAGACATCTCCGATCGTGTGTACGGGCTAGCGGACATGTTTTACCAGCGGACAAATTTCAAAGCATGCTTTGAAATTTGTCCGCCAGAGACATGTCCGTCGGATATGTCCGCTGGTTAGTACACTCACCAGCGGACATAACTGTCTACGCATGCGTCGAATGGATTCGACGCATGCGTGGAAGTATTTTACTTCCTGGAGTGGTGACGCGGCGGCGTTAACGTCACCGCGTCCTCAGCCCGAGGGGATTTTCGTCCGTTGGTGTGTACACGCCATCGGACCAAAATCCGATGAGACATGTCCGCTGCAAACGGTCCGTCGGACATGTTTGAGCGGACATGTCTCATCGTGTGTACGCGGCCTAAATTGCACTATTTAGTTAGATTGCCCCACTGAGCTTATAAGTCTTAAGAAGCAAGGGTTAATACTGCTGGCCATGTTTTCCTGGGCTTTTTAGGAAGTACTGCTCTCTGCTGGGGCAAACATATGAAAAGGGAGGAAACCGTATGATCAATGCATATGCATAGGAAGGAAACATGAGCTGTGCCAGGATGTATTTGCTATTTAGCCTTGGTTCCAGGAACATAGACTCATGCTTTTAATTTACCAGGACACTAAAGACTTTCACTACAACTAAGATATGACTACCTCCTTGAGCATGGGCACCGAGGGGCACTCAGAAGGCACTTTGTATAGGAATTATGTTAGAGAACTGTCAAGCTGTAATTGTTTATTTATACTTCAACAACTTTAGTTTGCCCACCCTACTTCCCCTAGGGGCCTCTAAATTCCCTGCATGGTTCTCAATCTACCTATTTCCTGTGGCCAGAAACCACATTACATATTTAGGTATATTTACGATGGGAAACTTCCATCCTCCTTGTATTCTCATAACTATCCTCTAATTTAAAAAAATTCTAGGTGAGCTAGAGGACTGGATGGACCGTCCCATCTCACTCCTGGGACAATGTCATCTGTACACAATAGTGAGTTTTGCTCACCTATTTTACTCACTTTAAACCATCCCACTCTTGCTAAAATACAAAGATATACAATCCTTGAACAAAGTGATTACAAGTGAGACCATGCAGCGCTCTGTCAAAACGATATCTTCTAAGAAATTAAAGGGGGCACGACGAATCTACCTAATGTCAGGGTATGTACAGTAGGTAGCCTGACCTGTCTGCTACGTATAGGCCTGGATTAGATATCCTACTCCTCACATTATTCTAATTGCACTCTAGAGTCAGAAATGGTTCATCCATATATCCCAGAGGCTCTCACAGCAGAGTGAAGTTCCTACCCCCTAACCTTCTACACAATTATATTTATGGGGGACACTATAATAGCATGGAGGGAGATTCAGAGATACAGAGATTCCTTATTTGACACTATGGCTTGTATGTTTTGCAAAACCCAATAAAATGTATTAAAAAAATATCTATTTACTGCTCATTTGTGCAGGAACTTTTTTTCCTTACCTAATGATCCAGAAAACTTTTACGGTCTGTGTTACGGTCATGTGAATGAGGCCTTAATATGGAACCATAAACCTATTGATTTAATTATTTTTCAAAATAGTTACATTTAAAGGGGTTGGAAACCCTTAAGGTTTTTCACCTTAATGCATTCCATGCATTAAGGTGTAAAACCTTCTGTAGTGCAGCAGCCCCCCTTTCTTTCTCGTACATCACGGGACACAGAGCGGCATATTCATTACTATGTGGGTTATATGGAGTACCTTCAGGTGTGGACACTGGCAATCTTCAAACAGGAAGTCCCCTCCCTATATAACCCCCTCCCCTAGAGGGAGTCCCTCAGTTTTTTCGCCAGTGTCTTAGGTGTTGGTCACGGAATAGCTTTGCTCCACATCCTTGGGATTAAGGGCGGGCTAACCGGATCTGTCCAAGGAGCCTCAGTGCCAAAGTGGACAGTACCCGGGCCCCAAACCGTGGGGTTTTGCCTATAATGTTCCTCTTTGGAGGGCTGGACCCTGGGCCCAGGACTTGGAGTTTGCAAACCATAAAGTTCCTGTTTGCCAGGGTGCTATATAGGTCCAGGACAGTGGGTACCTTCATAGGACCCCAGGGCCTGAAGGTCTACTACGCTACCCACGGAGATGGGAGAAGATTGGATCAGTTTGCTGGTCAAACATCCTGCAGCATGGAGCAGGTAAGGGGGAGCCTGCGGGACTTGGTTCGACAGCAGGCTCCCCGGGGTAACCTAAAAGGGGGGATAGCCTAAGTATGCTCTGCATGGGCAACCGTGATCACTATGTCTAAGAGAGACAGGATGACACCCTTTCTCCCCCCATCACTAGGCCCCCCTGTCTAAATATGTGTTGCTAGCTAACCTGCTGTTTCTTCCTAGGGCTAGTAAGGATCCCTAGGGGCCTTGAGAGAGTCCTACCTGGCCGGGGGTTTGAATCTGCCGCCTGTTTCTGCGTGCCTGGATCTCCAGCAGCGCGGCTCCTCCATGTTCCTCCTGTTTTCCGGCATACGCGCGCGCGCGCGTGCGCGCGCACGTCTTATTGACATTTTTCGCGCCGTCCAGACAGGAGGGCGGGGGGGGGCGGGCCTGCGGCGTCATACAGGGGCGCGCCTTTGTGCTGTTATAGACAGCAGGCTTTGTCAGTACTCAGTCTGAGGCTGATCTTTCAAGGAGAGGACGCAGAGCGGCAGAACAGTGACTCCCGGTGGCGGAAGAGGGGTAGTACATGTGGACTTTGTTCCAATGCCTTTATTGTTAAGCCAAGAATCCCCCTTATTTTGCAGCAGGTTGGAGGCTGGCAAACTTAAATTAGGGTCACTGTATGTTGTCAAAGAAAATATATAATATATAATATATAATTATTTAAAAAAAAAAAAAAAGAAAAAAAAAAAAAAAAAAAAAACCAACATACGGGCCCATCAGTTTTTGGGACACTAGTGATCTATTCTCCCCTAAACTCTGAAATTTGTACTCCTGGCCACTACAGTCTGTTGTGTGGGCGGAGTCCCTCGATTTTGTATTATGGCTTCCAAGGGTTCGGGGTCAAAGGGTACAAAAAAGACCAAAAAACAAAAGGGTTCCCTTTCTGATTCTGATATGCCGATTCTTTTCCCGCAGCTTATTAATTTAAGAAGCGCCTTGGATGAGCCATTAGGGGGATCTGGTGCGGAGGCTGGCCCAGATCAGCCCAGCCCTGTGTTTATCACAGAGGAGATGCTAGCCGTATCCCTAGGGGGGCTAGAAGAAAGAATAGCGGCATTGATCGCTAGAGCTATTCCTGGTAAGAAACGGGTTAGATCCCCATCACCAGGGGGTGTATCCTCAGATGCTGAGATTCTCTCTCCGGAGGAATTAGAATCACAGGAGGATCAACTGGACCTGAACCAAGAGGGTTCAGGGATGGAGGGGTCTACCTCTGAGGAACCATTTTCAGACTCCCAGACAGAGAGACTGTGGGTACAGTCTTTGGCGGACATGGTCCGCTCGGCATTTAGTTTGCCATTGCCAGAACCTCAGGTTCCTCCGGTATCCTCTCTGGGCTCTTTGAAAGCCCCGTTAAGCAACGCAGTTTTTCCGGTCCATCCTCTCTTGGAGGAATTGATCTTTCGGGATTGGGTACGGCCGGACAGGATTTTTCTGCCACCGAAAAGATTTGCGGTCATTTATCCCATGGAGGAAAAATTCTCCAAGAAGTGGAGGCTCCCAGTAGTGGATGCAGCCATCTCATGTGTGAATAAATCACTAAGTTGCCCGGTGGAAAACATACATATGTTTAAAGATCCGGTTGATAAAAGATTAGAGACACTTTTAAAAGCATCCTTTGCTACGGCAGGAGCAGTGGTGCAGCCAGCGGTGGCTGCAATTGGAGTTTGTCAGGCATTTAAAGACCAGACAAAAGAGATGTTAAAGGACATGCCTACCCAACAAGCAGAAGAGTTTGCTGACATTCCCAGAGCTCTGTGTTTCGCGGTAGATGCTATAAAAGATTCCATCCAGCAGGCTTCTCGTTTATCACTATGTTTGGTGCACATGAGAAGGCTCTTATGGTTGAAGAACTGGGCGGCGGAGCCCCCATGCAAAAAGCTTCTGGCAGGATTTCCCTTCCATGGAGGACGACTCTTCGGAGAAGATCTGGATAAATATATTCAGACTATTTCAAATGGCAAGAGTACCCTTTTACCGGTCAAAAAGACATTCCGGGCTCCTACATTTAAGAGGCAGCTTTTTCCTGTCTCGGGGCCCTCTAATTCCAGGCAGTATCGACGGCCGCCTGCACGATCCAACGTTATCAGTAGATCGCAAGGACAGACCCCTGGGGGTAAGAAGCCGTGGTATCGCAAGCCGTCAAAGACAGCCCCTAAGTCTGCATTATGAAGGGGCGCCCCCACCCTCGCGGGTGGGGGGAAGGCTTCGTCTCTTCTCAGAAGTTTGGGAAGCCAAGATCCCCGACAATTGGGTCCGGGCATCTGTAACCACAGGTTACAGACTGGAGTTTCTAAAATATCCTCCGCCTCATTTTTAAGAATCAAGGCTACCAAGGGATCCAGCAAGGAAGGCCTCAATGCTGGCAGCTTTGGATCACCTGCTTTGCCAGGACGTAATTATAGAAGTGCCAGCCCAAGAGCAAGGCCTAGGTCTCTATTCCAATCTCTTTGTCATACCAAAGCCCAACGGCGATGTCAGGCCAATCTTGGACCTAAAGAGGTTAAACGGTTATCTAAGGGTGCGTTCCTTCCGGATGGAATCCATCCGGTCAGCAGCCGCCGCGCTTCAGAAAGACGATTTTCTGGCCTCCATAGACATAAAAGATGCTTACCTTCATGTACCAATCTTTCAGGCGCATCAAAGGTTTTTACGCTTCGCGGTGGGGCAGCGACACTTCCAATTCAGGGCGCTCCCTTTCGGGCTGGCCACGGCCCCCCGGGTATTCACGAAGATTCTAGCCCCAGTTCTGGCCAATTTAAGGATCCAAGGAGTCACAGTCCTAGCATACTTGGACGACCTTTTAATCATAGATCACTCACGGACGGGTCTGCAAAAGGCAGTAAACCTCACGGTTCGGTACCTCGAAGAATTCGGCTGGGTCCTAAACCAGGGAAAGTCAGCATTCCAGCCTACAAAGCAGTTGGAATACCTCGGCATGAGGTTAGACACAGAACATCAAAAGGTGTTCCTGCCCCTTGTAAAGATCAAGGCGATCAAGGGGTTGGTTCAGTTGGTTATAAACAAGAAAAAACCAACTATTCGCCTGTGTATGCGATTACTAGGCAAGCTAGTGGCCACATTTGAGGCAGTACCATACGCTCAGATCCACACTCGCGTCCTACAGGCAGCCATTCTAGCAGCCTGGGGCAAGAGGGCATATGCCTTAGAGTCCCCTTTGACGCTATCATCAAGGGTCCGACAAAGCCTGACCTGGTGGTTGAACCCTCAGAACCTTCTAAAGGGAAGATCCTTCAGCCCTGTTGTCTGGAAGGTAGTTACCACAGACGCCAGCCTGGCAGGCTGGGGGGCGGTCTTCGAGGGGTTCTCCCGCCAGGGAACTTGGGTGAAAGCAGAGAGGCAGCTCCCCATCAATATCTTGGAAATCAGAGCTGCTCGCCTAGCCCTGTTGGCGTGGACCTCCAGATTAAAGGGGTTCCCGGTGAGAATCCAGTCAGACAATGCCACGGCGGTGGCATACATAAACCACCAAGGGGGAACCAGGAGCCAGGCCGCTCAAAGGGAAGTGAACTTGATTTTTCAATGGGCAGAGGTTCATGTACCCTGCATTTCAGCGATATTCATTCCCGGAGTGGACAACCTGCAGGCAGACTTCTTAAGTCGCCAGAGTCTGTTGCCAGGGGAGTGGTCTCTGCATCCCCAGGTCTTTCAGACAATCTGCCAGAGGTGGGGAACGCCAGACGTAGATATAATGGCATCCAGGTTCAACAAGAAACTAGACAGGTTCGTGTCGCGAGCGAGGGATCCTATGACCTGCGGAACCGATGCGTTGGTTTGCCCTTGGCATCAATTCAAACTTCTATATGCATTCCCTCCACTACAGTTACTCCCCCGCCTGTTGCGCAAGATCAGAGTGGAGCACAAGCCAGTCATTCTAATAGCTCCAGCTTGGCCCCGGAGGGCTTGGTACTCACTAGTCCTGAATATGGCAGTGGGAGACCCTTGGACTCTTCCTCTACAACCAGACCTACTCTCACAAGGTCCGATCCTCCACCCTACATTACAGCGTCTAAATTTGACGGCCTGGAGGCTGAATCCCTGATTCTCAGGGGTAGGGGTCTGTCTAGGCAGGTAATCCCTACCCTGATTAAGGCTAGAAAGCCGGTCTCCAGGGTAATTTATTACAGGGTGTGGAGGAACTATATAGGCTGGTGTGAATCCAAAAGATGGAATTGCCGCAAATATACTATTGATAGGGTGTTAAGTTTTCTCCAGCTAGGAGTGGATAAAGGCCTGGCACTAAGCACAATCAAGGGACAGATCTCAGCTCTGTCAGTGTGGTTTCAGAGGCCGCTGGCCACCCACTCGCTGGTAAAGACCTTCTTACAGGGGGTCTTGCGTATTAATCCTCCTGTCAAGTCACCAGTTTGTCCTTGGGACCTAAATCTTGTCCTGTCCACTCTACAGAAACAGCCTTTTGAGCCGTTGGCTGAGATTCCTTTACTCTTACTGACAAGAAAATTGGTTTTCTTGGTCGCCATAGTTTCGGCCAGGAGAGTGTCAGAATTAGCAGCCTTATCATGTAAGGAACCATATCTTGTTCTGCATAAGGACAGGGCAGTTCTCCGGCCCCATCCTTCCTTTCTACCAAAGGTTATATCCAAATTTCACTTAAACCAGGATTTGGTACTTCCATCCTTCTTTCCAAAACCTACATCTAGAAAGGAGGGGTTGCTGCATACCTTGGATATTGTCCGGGCCATGAAAGCCTATCTTAAAGCTACGGAAAAGATCCGGAAAACAGAGGTGTTATTCGTTCTACCAGATGGCCCCAAGAAGGGGCAGGCAGCTGCAAAATCCACCATCTCAAGATGGATTAGACAATTAATCATTCAAGCCTACGGATTGAAGAGGTTGCCCCCTCCGTTGTCGGTAAAGGCCCATTCTACCAGGGCCATGGGCGCCTCTTGGGCAGCACACCATCAGATCTCTATGGCTCAGATATGCAAAGCGGCAACGTGGTCATCAGTCCACACGTTTACAAGGTTTTATCAACTAGACGTGAGAAGAAATGCGGATGCTGCCTTTGGTCAGGCAGTACTACAGGCTGCAGTTTGAAATCCTCGGGATCAGAAACACCCTTGGTTATATAAAAAAAAAGAAAAAGGTTCTTCTTTCTTGACTAATTTGGAATTATTATTATGATTTGAGTTTATCTCTAAATTGTATCCTTCTTTGGAAGATGTCTCCCTCCCCTCATTAAAGCATTGCTTTCGGACATCCCACATAGTAATGAATATGCCGCTCTGTGTCCCGTGATGTACGAGAAAGAAAAAGGGATTTTTAAATACAGCTTACCTGTAAAATCCTTTTCTTGGAGTACATCACGGGACACAGAGCTCCCACCCCTCTTTTGGGTGACCATTTTGGGAGGCATACTGCTTGCTACAAAACTGAGGGACTCCCTCTAGGGGAGGGGGTTATATAGGGAGGGGACTTCCTGTTTGAAGATTGCCAGTGTCCACACCTGAAGGTACTCCATATAACCCACATAGTAATGAATATGCCGCTCTGTGTCCCGTGATGTACTCCAAGAAAAGGATTTTACAGGTAAGCTGTATTTAAAAATCCCTTTTTTACTTACCTGAACCCAATCTTTCCATCAACAAGAACAAGCCCTGCAGCTGCTGTCTCAGGTCCTTATTGTATAGTTTGATAGCAGCAGTAGCTATTGGCTGCTGTCAATCAAATCCAGTGACACAGAAACCAGGGGGCTGTCTGTGTCAATAGACGCAGCAGGACTCAGGAGCACATCCGCATTGGATGCCCCTTTGGGATGCGGGTCTCCCAGGGGGCACTCGATGCAGGGAGGAGCCAAAAGCACCACTGAGGGATCCCAGAAGAGGAGGAATGGGGCCACTCTGTGCAAAACCCTTTAAGGCATGCTGTGAATAATACCTGTTTTTTATGAGTGCTTTTGCTCTAAATCGAACTGTCAAGCCATAAAATGTCTAGTGTCATAACAGATCACATGTGTAGCACTATGGCACCTGCAGATCAAACAGAGGCGGCTTCCTTGGCAGTAAAGGATAGGAGGGTTTAGTTCCACTTTAACTGTAATTTTTCATCTTATTATGGTTAATCTTTTGTCCAATATTTGCTGTATATTTCTCAGTTTCTTTTACCATTTGATTCCAGGTCTGTCATCACACCTGTATCCCGTACTGTAGTGAGCGCTGTTCTCTTCTCTTCTGGAGTTTGGGTCTCTGGAATCCTTCTGTATCGCCAAGTTCTGCGCATGCTCCTCTCATACCATGGCTGGATGTTTGAGCCACATGGAAAAAGAAGTTTGAAAACAAAACTTTGGGGAGTAAGTCTTCTATTATTCGCACAGGATTACTAGATTTTACACCATCTTAGTATCGCACCTTACTTTAAGGTACTGCAATCTTCTCATCATCTTTGTAAAGATACCCTGAGTGGATTATTTGATAAATTGTATTTTAAAAATTATTTGAGTAGATAGAAATACATGTTGTTTCTATATTGCACATGAATGTTTAAAGAACTGGTCAAAAATGTAAGCTTTAAGAAAATGAAAACAAAGAAATTTGACCAAACTGTATCCCACATTGTTTTCCTATTCAGTCTTATAATTTTTTGTTAAACAAGGATTTCAGTTTAGTCTCCACTTTTTACCCAAAACTTTTATCAAGATTTACACCAAGTCATAGCATGCCTACTGTATCATTAAAAAAATGTAATCAACCATTAAACAAAAGGATAATTTACCGTAATTAATCTCTTGCTTCTCTTAAAGACACAGAACTTTTTTCTATTTGAATTTTCACTACTTTCTACCTCTTACTTTCCGTTCAACATTTTTAAAATGAGTTTGTGACTGTCACAGGGCTGTATGAAGGTCATGGCCAGACGGCAGCCCATGCTCTACAGTTTCCAGATGTCTCTTCCAAGGTTGCCGGTGCCATGCCTAGAGGACACAATAGAGAGGGTAAGAAAACCTTGAATGTTGTTACAAAAAGGTATCGATAGTGCTGTGAATTTGATAAAGAATTAGAGCTCTGTACAGGCTAACCTGTAGGTACCAATACTCTGATGAACAAGAAGGTTTTACACCACAAGATCATGTTAATAACCTATGAGGGTTTATTTTGAAGTTTACCATCATAAAGCATAGTTAGTTACAGCAAACACTTAAGGCAGAGGCATAACTAGAACCTTCAGGGCCCCAGTGCAAAAAAACATGAAGGGCTCCCCCTAACTCCCCCCCTTCCATCTGAGCCTCAGGCTTCCAGTTCTGTGAGGGAATCCATGGACATCCTCCAAGAACCCTACCTCCCACATGCCCCCTGGGGTGCACATCCAGCGCATCCTCACACAACGATGTGTCTGTGTGAGGAAAGGAGAACCGTTAGACGGCAAGGCTGACAGTACATTGTTTACACTGATAATCAGGGCAGCCCCATCAGTGTCTATAAATGTTGCCAACCAGTGCCACTTATCAGTGCTCATCAGTGCTGCCTATCTGTGCCTCCTCAGCAGGAATCTGAGTTTAGACCATCTCCAGCAGCTATATGATCAAATTCAGCTGCTTAGCTTCACACTTCCCATGGTGCACACAGGATGAGAAGGGCAGAAGAAGAAGAAGGAGCAGACTGGCTTTCTCCTCTCCCATCTGGAGGAGAAAGGAGGAAGGGGAAACTGTCAGTGCAGGCTCTAGGATGTATGAGAGAGACACTCTCAGCTCAGAGCCTTGCACCCAGAAACCCTGCTGGGGCCCCCCAAAAGTGTTGGAACGCAAGGGCTAAGTCGCAATTGTGACCTTTGCGACCCTGGCAGTTCCGCCACTGACTTAAGGCTATATTTATAAAGCAGTGTATGTGACATTCCTCAAGCATTCACTTCACATCTTCCTAGTGCGTGTGTTTTAAATTACAGTGATAGATTCACCTTTAGTGAATGTTTGATTGTCACATTCACACATTTATTACTTAATGTAAATGGTAATAAATATTTAGTAATATGAAAACAAAAATGCAGAGCCATAATCACTCCAAAGTATTTATTTTATAGTCTCTCCTCACTTAACATCCAGGTTCCGTTCCAATGACCAGGTTGTTAAACCAGGAGGCACAAGTAATCAATATTTTAAGCATTCTTAAATACTGTACTGTACTGTATTGTAAAAAAAAAGGTCTAAGCACAAAACTCCAGCTCAATAACATTGTTTTAATTTGCATAAGTACAAAACACAAAGTAAATTCTGTACTGTACTGTACAATACAATGATGTATAGCGGGTCATTAGGGTGGGGAGAGCTGGTCGTAAGTCCAAGTTGTCGTTAAACAGGTAAGTCGTTAAACAAGGAGTATCTGTATTAACAAATTGACATATTAGATCTGCCCCTTTTACTATATTATGGCAATGATTCCTCTGTGTAGGCTGATCATTTGTTTTCTTTTTCTGATCGTTGCACTTCAGCCTCAATATGTTAACAATGAAAGCAGTATTAAACCCAAAAGCAAACATTTATTATATTGCAGCTTATGAATTCTTATGCCGCGTACACACGGTCGTTTTTTGCGATGAAAAAAAACGTCGTTTTTTAAAACGTCATTTAAATTGATCGTGTGTGGGCAAAAGGTCGTTTTTTGTCTTAAAAAAAACGACCAAAAAAAAAATTCCAACATGCTTGAATTTTTTGTGTCGTTTTTCAAAACGTCGTTATTTGTTTCACAAAAAGTCACCATGTGTAGCAAAAACGTCGTTTAAAACGACGTTTTTCAACCCGCGCATGCCCAGAAGCTAGTTATGAAGCGAGCTTCAATGGAAAAGTGTGGTGAACGTAACCTCGTTTTTTGTGAAAAAAACGATGGTGTGTATGCAACATCGTCTTTGAAAGTGACGTTTCAAAAACGTCGTTTTTTACTTCACAAAAAACGTCGTTTTTTTTCATCGCAAAAAACGACCGTGTGTACGCGGCATTAGATGTGATGGCTGCATTGTTTTTTGTTTTTTTTTGTCTTTCTTTCCTTTATTTTCACCTGGTGATCTGGCCAGTAAGTATTTTGTTTCTCAACACACCGCTCCAAAGTTGCTGCTGGTAGGACTTTTGGAGCGGTCCCGCCAGCGCATCGCCTCAGTGTGAAAGCACTCGGGCTTTCACATTGAGAATGCAGTGCAGGAGTTTTTCAGGCAGTATTTAGGCGCTATTTTTAGTGCTAAACCACCTGAAAAACTCCCCAGTCTGAAATGGGCCTTAGAAAGTTGAGACAAACTATTTCCCTCTGAGAGTGGTGCTTACAATGATCTGCTTTTATATATCCATGTAAAACCTATATCCCAAAAGGAAAAAAAGTTTGGTGTAACTGCTTATAAAGTGTTAGGGCTCTTTCACACGGAGCGCCCGTTCAGATCCGCCTGCCGTTTTTATGCGGACCTGAACGGGCGCTCTGTGCTCCTCTATGGAGCCGCGGATGTCAGTGGTGACATGCCCGCTGACATCCGACCCGCTCCGATCTGCCAAAGTGTGACGTCTGGGGGATCGGATCGGATGAACATGGACAGACGGTCCGTGTTCATCTGATCCCCCCCATAGGAGAGACCGGAGAAAAGACAGGGCGGTCCCTGTACAGTGTGCGGGGACCGCCCTGTCATCCGCCGGCTCAGTGGGGATCAACGGAGCGATCCCCTTGAGCAAACGGAGGTGTGAAAGAGCCCTTAGTTGGAGTTTGGCTTCAATGTTTTAGTCTATCTAAATATGCTAGTATATCTGCTGTCCAAATGTGCCCCCTGTTCTCCTCCATCCAGAGTGGGGGCACTCTAAGGCCCCATACACACGATCGGACATATCCGATGAAAACGGTCCGCGGACCATTTCCATCGGATATGTCCGATCGGGAGTTTGATCCGATGGCGTGTACACACCATCGGATCAAATTCCCCGCCGCCGGACGGCGCGGTGACGTGGCGGTGACGCGGCAGTGACGTTGACGCCGCCGCGTCACCGCCACGTCACCGCACCAGGAAGTAAAACACTTCCGCGCATGCGCCGAATCCATTCGGCAGCGGCGCGGCGGCGGTGGGGGATGACATGTCTGCTGGTAAGTGTACTTACCAGCAGACATGTCGGGCGGACAGATTCCCACCGGATAGATTTCAAAGCTTGCTTTGAAATCTGTCGGGTGGAGAAATCTGTCCGCTAGCCCATACACACGAGCGGAGATGTCTGCTGAAACGGTCCATCGGACCGTTTTCAGCGGACATATCCCCTCGTGTGTACGCGGCCTAAGGCCTCGTACACACGAGTAAATCTATCTGTTCAAATCGGTCGGACCGACCGATTTGAACAGATCTGTCTGCTGGCATTTTGGTTTGCTTGCGTGTACACACAAGCAAACCAAAATCCCCGCCAGCAGACAGCGCGCTGACGTGTCGGTGACGTGGCGGTGACGTTGACGCCGCCACGTCACCGCACCAGGAAGTAAAACACTTCCGCGCATGCGTCGAAATCATTCGGCGCGTGTGCGAGAAGACATGTCTGCTGGTTAGCATACTAACCAGCAGACATGTCGGGCGGACGGATTCCCAGCCGACAGATTGGTAAGCATGCTTTGAAATCTGTCGGGTGGCCAAATCCGTCTGTTTGCCTGTACACACGATCGAATCTGTCTGCTGAAACAGTCTAGCAGACCGTTTCCAGCAGACAGATTTGATCGTGTGTACGAGGCCTTATACATGAGGTGTGTTACTGGCCAGATCACCAGGTGAAAACAGAGGGAAAGAAGCCTAAGAATAGAAAACAAATGCAGCCACAACATCTAATACTACAATATATTACATTTATGGTTTGGGGTTTAATACTGCTTTAGTGTACATGCAGTATAGTTTGATATTTCACGTTTTCATATACTTTTTATGCTTTGTTTCCTTTCCACGACCTTGCTACTAATTACTGACTGGTGCTTTTGCAGTACTTGCAGTCCGTGCAACCATTGATGGATGAGAAAAAGTTCAGTGGCATGAAAAGCTTGGCTCATGACTTCCAGAAAGATCTTGGTCGAAAGTTACAGAAATACCTGCATCTCAAGTCTTGGTGGGCAACAAATTATGTAGGTGCAGTACATATTTAATTCATGCTCAATGGCTTAAACAAATTTCTAGGTTTTGAGAAAGAGGGACAGCTTTTTAGCAGAAAGTATGTGGGCATAGGACACACCCACTCTACATATTAAATGCAATATTATAGAGACTGGATTAAAGATTTATTGTTGTATAATGTTTTTGGTATAATGCATTTTCTATAAAGACCAAAAAAGAAGGACGAATAAGAAGGAAAAGGGGATTTGGTTCCAAAATACGGAATGTCCCTCCAAATCAAGGACAGTTGGGAACTATGACATAAAATGCAGTTAAAGTTCATATTACCCTAAATATTTTGAGTGTGTGTTCACACATGTATTTTATAAATCATTTCATTTTCAAGTACTTCTTCCATCTGAAGTACCTGGTTGATCCTTCCAGTCACCTTTCTTCCCTGTTCTAAACTGACCACACAAAGCACAGAAGCTGATCTGCGTTTGTGTGATTAGTTTTGCATCCTTTGGCTGGCCATTCAGAGGTACAAGTTACTGTGTAAACACACAGCATGCATGTATGGGGTAGTTCGTTCAGGCATCACACCCCCTGACCAATCACAGCCTGCCTCTGGCACATACCCCCTCCAATCACAGCCTGCCTCTAGCACATTCCCCCACCAATTAGAGCCTGCATCTTGTCTGCACGATGTCGTGTGACTCCACCCCCACTATCCAATGCTGTATCCTGGCCTAGGCCAACAAGGCCCAGGCCTAGGGCAGCACTTTGCAGGGGGGCAGCACGGAAATAGTCCCCGCCGGCTTCAAACTAATAGGGTGTGCAGTACCACATTTTGCCAGAGGTGCGGGGGCACCGATGACACTTGGCGCGGTTCAGAAATATTGGGAATTGCTCAGAAATACTCCATTCTGGAGTATTTACGAACCTTTGCAAGATCAGCCGAGCTCTTCCCAAGGCTCTCCGGTGCCACCCACCTCTGGCCACATGCGGTATTGCATGCAATAGAAGTCAATGCGGAACAAATTATCTTTGTTTCCATTGATTTCTATTTGGAAACTCGCTTTGATATGCGAGTGCTTTAAATTACAAGCATTCTCCTGGAATGGATCATACTCGTAATCCAAGGTTCCACCGTATAGTTAACACTTTTTTTTTCATTTTGGATAGAGTAAGGGAGGGTTATAGCCCCGGTCAGTTTATTTTTTACCATCCCTGACCCATTGCAGAGATTTCCCTTCACTTCCTGGCCCATAACTAAACAGGAAGTGAGTGGAAATCTATGCAAATTAAGGGAATCTATTGCTCCCCAGGCCCTAAGGACTAGTGTCCCCACTCGAAAATGTCAGGGTGGGACTTAAACAGAAAGGTGTGTGGTCTTGACATAAAGAGGTGGGTCTTATTTAAATTAGTGCATGAGTTTGGTCAGGCCTAGGGCAGCACAAAACCTAAATACACCACTGCCACTATCAGAAAGAAGAGCTGCATTGTCACATGACACAAACTTTTAACCTTGTCATTCCTGAAACTAGGCAAAAACAGTTATTGTACCTTTCTAGTTATATCTGTATTAGAAAGTGTCTATAACATTGTATGGTCACAACTATATTAATATTGTATATATAGTAAATGTTTAATAAAAAAAAAACCAGGTGGTTAGGTAATAGACCCCTTCCACACTGAAGGCGCATTTCAGGGGTTTTAGCACTAAAAATAGCACCTGGAAAGCACCCGAAAAGCGCCTCTCAAGCCTCACCAGTGTGAAAGCCTGAGTGCTTTTACACTGGGGCGTTGCGCTTGCAGGACAGGAAAAAAAGTCCAGCAAGCAGCATCTTTGGGGAGGTGCGGCAGCAGTGTATACAGGCACTCCCAAAATGCCCTGCCCATTGAAAAGAATGGGCAGCGCTGTCAAGCGATTTGGCAGAACCGCAACACAGGCACTTTTAACCTTTTGTTTGGCCGCTAGCAGTGGTTAAACGCACCCTGCAAGCGACCGAAAAGTGCAGCTAAAATGACAGTAAAACGCTGCTAGCTAACACGGTGCCGCCCCAGTGTAAAAGGGGTATTAATCTTCTATAATACAGTCAACCGTTGTTATTTAAAGATGCTCTACTGTTGTTCTATTTGTATTTAAAATATTTCCACATTTCTTTTTTTATTTAAGTTTGAATTTTGGTTTTTAGTTAGCATGGGTTCACACTAGTGCAAATCTGATGTAGGTTTTCATGCATTCAATTCGCATGTCAGGAGTATGTGAGGGGCTCTCTATGGTGGCTGCGGAATGGATTTCACAGGAGTCTTCTGCGTCTTTGACTCACGCAAAAATTTGTCCCTAAAACTAAGAACAGGGACGCACCGAACCCCTGCTGAGAGCCGCATGCGGCTTACATGTGAACCCGGCCTTAAATAGTATCTTTAAATTACTTTTCATTTATTGAGAATGCTGTTTTGATAACTGTTGGTACATGTCTATTATGTAAAACTTTTACAGGTGCATTATGTGTCAGAAAAGGGCCACTTAACAGTGTAAATGCAATTCATGGTATACTCTTAGATCAGGGGTCTCCATACTTTTCAAGCAAAGGGCCAGTTTACTGTCTTTCAGACTTCAGGGGGGGCCAGATTCTGACCAGTCTGAATACAAAATGCTCCAGGGCCGAGTATCAGTGAGCATAAACATGGCCCCAGTGTGGGCAGTAGGAGGAATGGTGCTCCATCATTGCCATTAGTGTAAGAAATAGTTCCCCATCGTTGGTGTCATTGGGAGGAATAGTGCCTCATATTGTGGGGCGCAATACTGCCCAAAGGGCCGGATAAAGGCTAGCAAAGGGCCACATCCGGCCCTAGGGCCGCAGTTTGGAGACCCCTGTCTTAGATCATGGTCAGCTCTATTAAGCATAAATGTGGGGTTCAGAGTCTAATATATGCATTTTTTTTCCATACTGAACGCACATTTGATGGCACTGCCAATGGCCTTTGGTCATATGTGTGTGCAGCCCATTGCATTAGGGCATGCACCCCAAAGCTCAAACACACATGCATGTGTGTGTGTGTGTATATATACAGTGATTAAAATAAAAACTGGACACGTCACACATAAAAAGCTCTGCCGCCCACAGTGTTGTCTTCCTTCCTGTGATAGGGGTTGGTACACGGTGCCACTCTGCACGTCGGATGCTACATTACTAATTTCTGTGCTGGAACACAGAGTTCCATCGTCCGGCACCCCACTGCCACTCTGCGTGTTGCGCACAGGGTAATTAGAGTGTGCGCTTGCCCATGCCTTTGGTATACTAGTTGTGTGTTATAAACTGATTTAAAGTGTATTTTCAACCAAAACTTGTTTGTGGTTTTGAAAGAGTAGGGAAAATTTCGAACCCCTAAGTTACCTTTGCTATCATAACATGTTGTATGATGAATACATTTATTCTATAGTACATTTTTATTACTATTTTTCAGGTCAGCGACTGGTGGGAAGAGTACATTTACTTGCGTGGCCGAGGACCAATTATGGTGAACAGCAACTATTATGCTATGGTGAGATCAACATTTTTACTTTTTCCATGGTTAAAGGAGTTAATGCTATGCATTAAAATAAAAAGCCTTATGTGTGTAGAAGCCCCCCTAACACTTACCTGAGGTCCCATCTCTGTCTAGCGATGTCCACGAGCCCCTGAGAGACAGCAGCAGCGCCATTGGCTCGCACGGATGTCAATCAAAGTCAGATAGCCAATCAGGGAGAGAGGGGGCGGGGCTCCGTATCTCAATGGATTCAACTTGGGTGCCCCGGTCCATAGCAAGCTGCTTGCCCTGGGAACACTGAACAGGAGGGAGGGACCAGGAGAGCAGAAGAGGGACCCGAAAAGAGGAGGATCCGGTCTGCTCTGTGCAAAACCACTGTAAAAGAGCAGGTAAATATAACATATTTTTATTGAAAAAAAAAAACAAGCATTTACAATCACTTTAAGACCCCTTTCACACTGAGGTGCTTTTCATGCGCTTTTGCACTAGCTACTGAAAAAACCCTGAAAACTCTGCTTCCCATTCATCTCAATGGATGCTTTCACACTGGGGCTGTGCGCTGGCGGGACAGTGCAAAAAGTTCTGCAAGCAGCATATTTGGAACATGTTTGGAGTGCTTTAAAAAACCTCAAAAACTCCCCTGTCCATTTAAATGAATAGGAAGCGATTCCAAAGCCCTGCAAAACATCTCATCTCACCAATAAATCATTTTCAGATGACTTTATATTATATTTTTATTATTACTTTATATTATCAGACATTGTATTTCTATGTCAAGGCTTTGAAGGCTGGGTTCACAGATATGCGGCCACAGTTTCAGCGTGGGAGTGCACTGCGGATCTGTTCACTGGTTTAGGTGTCAATTTTTACCTGAAATCGAACCTGAACCAGACTGAAAAATGCACAGGACTCTTTTTAAATCCACACCACGGCTGCTTCGCACATGTATGAACTGGCTGCCTTGAGAAGGCTGCCGGTTCACATGTTATGCGAATCACATGTGGTTCAAAACGCATCCAATTCGCATATATAGGAACGGGGAGATTCATGCCTCTACCTGGTACTTACCACAGTTATCCTACTGACTTCAAAGAGTGTAGAATATGTCAAACAGATTAAAAAAGAAAAGCTCAATGAAAATAGGCTTATTAATGTGTAGTAATGTATGCAGAACAATTTATTTAGAATTTTTTATATAATTAATACATTTATTATGATTTTTTTCCTGCAAACCAAGCTATTTAAAGCCCAACGAGACCTTTCCAATTTACTACTGTAATGCAGCCAGACAGCATATACAGTAATACATCTTTTTACTTTTACTGGCAGTCCTAAGTGCTTCAGCAAGTGTTCAAATGGCCTGTGCTGCAGCACCGTGGCCCTCTCACACAAAGCAGCAGCCTGCGGCGTGACAAATTCCCTGGACACTGCCCCAATATACGCTGCCCCAATACTCAGCAATGCTTGTTCATTGGTGCACTGTTCAGGATGAGGGGGTCACATTTTGAAGTAAATGGCTTGCTGCTATGCCTGGTACACAATAAAAATATTGGACAAATTATTATTATAATTTTTTTTACACGTTATGCCGCGTACACACGACCATTTTTAATGGTCTAGAAAAAGCAACGTTTTTTTCAACCCGATTATTGTTAAGCCGGCTTTGTCGACACACGATCACGAAAAAAAAAATGCTCTAGCAAAGCGCGGTGATGTACAACACGTACAACGACACTATAAAGGGGAAGTTCCATGCGGATGACTCCACCCTTGGGGCTGCTTTTGCTGATTTCATGTTAGTAAAATATAGTGATGAATGTGCTATCTCCATTACGAGCGCTAGTTTTACCAGAACGACCACTCCTATCTCATAACTTGCTTCTGAGCATACGTGTTTTTTTCACGTCGTTAAAGCCCACACACGATCATTTTTTACGGCGTTAAGAACGACAACGTTAAAAACGACGTGAAAATTTAGAGCATGTTTGAAATTTTTAATGCCCATTTTTTATGTCGTGAAAAATGCTCTAGAAGCCCACACATGGTGCCAGATTTTTAAAAGAGATACGCCGGCGTTTCGTAGGAAACACCGTCGTATCTCTCTTTTTTTACTGGGCATCTATGCGTGTGATTCCTAGAATCACTTACGCATAGATACAGTGAAGATCAGACAGATGTAAAAACAATTACACCGTCGGATCGGAGATGTAATGACATCGCTGGCCGCTAGGTGGCCTGTACGTTGATTTCTCATTTGCTTATGCAAATGAGCCTAATCCAACGATTCCCGAACGTTTTTACGCCGCCCCGTCGTAGTTTACGTCGTTTCCGAACGCGTAAGGCTACCCCTGCTATATGAGGGGTAACCTTACGAAGTTCCGTCGTATGCCATGTTAAGTATGGCGTCGGGTCAGCGTCGTCTTTTTCCGTCGGATACGTTGTTTTACTAAGTCGTTCGCGAATAGAGATTTACAGAAACGACGCTCACGTCGGTTTCATTCACTTTTTCCGACGTGAGCTGGAGCATGCGCACTGGGCTATTTTTAAAGGCCGGCGCATGCGCAGTTCGATCGACGCGGTGGCGCGCTTAATTTAAATACAAGCCGCCCCCTTGGAATTACGCGGGGATACGTAGAGCCATTTATACTACGCCGCCGCAATTTACGGAGCAAGTGCTTTGGGAATACGGCACTTGCTCTGTTAAATTGCGGTGGCGTAGTGTAAATGGCTTACGCTACGCCACCGGCAATTCTACGGGAATCTGGCCCATGATCTTTTTTAATGACATTAAAATGTTTTATTTTTTACATCCCGAAAAAACGGTTGTGTGTACGCGGCATTAGTCTCATATCGAAAATTAAGAGTTTACTAAAGTTACTGAATTTCTTGTACAACAGACTAGAAAATTCAAAAGTAATTTAATGTGTTGTAGTGTACTTGTATTGTATTTTTGAATGACAATTATACTGATTAAACAAAAATCGTGCCATCTGGTTTTATAAGATAAAAAGTTTTGTGCTTATCCCTTTGGATAATTTCACATGAATTGTCATGATCATCTCTCCAAGGCTGTGTACTAATGATCAGATTATAGTACGGTCGATTTGAAATCGGTATTTTTCAGATGATTTTCTGATCATGTCTACAGTTAAGAGAACTGTGGTTTGACTCTCCAGGGTGCTGCAATATTTTATAATTTATCAGAAAAAAAGTTAACTGTAATTTTTATTTTATTTTTATTGCGCTACCCACGCAGGAGCCGCTGGTTAGATTTGGGATTGGCGTGTTACCTCTGTAATGCGTCTAGGGGTATGATGCTGAGTAGATGATGTGAGCAATGACGGAATGTCCAAATAGCAGGGTGTCGTTTTCTGTGCTTTTATTCTCTTGCCCAACACGGCAAACAGTTAACTTCAGGTAGACAGAGAAAGATGGTGAAAGGAGAAGTTGCAGATTCAGGCCTTAACTATGCAGAAGCAGTCCTGCTTCAATGGTATCTTTGCTTCGTCGCCACTCCAGCCAGAGTGGGTGTAGTATACCCGGACAGTCTCTCCCACAGAACTGGCAGCCGGAGTATCACTCGGAACTTTGAGAAGGAAGACAAGCCTCTGCCACAGACTTGGCTCAATGGAAATTTGGAGCGGTGCCTCTGCCACAGGCCCTTGCTCTGGAACGCAGTTTAATGGAGCAATTCCTTCTCAATAAAAGTGGTTTTCCTAAATCTCCCTCAGGTAGCTCTTGATTTTGGTGACCGACTGACAGGTTGCCATTAGACAAACTCCCAATGTCCGGTACCTCGATCCCCAATGGTTCGTCCAAGCCCTATTGGATCGCGTGCCTCCGGGCTCTCCTCAGACTGACTCACCACTAGGGTTGCCACCTCATCCCTTTAAACCCGAACACATATGAATTACACAGGTTCTGAGGCTAATTTAATGCAGGTAAAGCACCAAGTGAGTTTAATTACCACCTTAATTAGCCACAGAACCTGTGTAATTAATATGTGTTCGGTTTTAAAGGGAGGTGGCAACTCTACTCCCCACCGAACAGCACAACTCGCTTGGGATCTTCTCTTAAGATGGCTGGGGACCCAATAGGTCACTGGGTCCTGTTGTAGCTTCAGTCGCTCCTGGTCAACATGGTCCCAGAACCAAAAGTGTGGCACGTGCGCCCCGGCCTGGTAGGCCATCGCGGGGGCCCGTGATGTGCGCACACCCTGAAGGTGGGTGCCGCACTCGGATTCACCACAAACTCTCTCCCGCCAAAAATGGCGTCTAACCAGAAGTACCCTCCCCCAGCATGCCCCGCAAGGGTAAACCCCCTCTGATTGGCTGCTGGCAAGAAGGCACTCCTATCTGAACCTCACTGCCGCCCTCTGTCACCCCGAGGTGGTAAGGCACCTTTGGAACACAGAATGAACTGACAGCACAGCACAGGAGCTAAACTTATACAAATCACATAGATGAGAGCTACATAACTCTCTCATCCCCCTCTAAATTTAAATAGCGTCCGTACTGGAAGTACAGGGGCGCTACATTCATAATAATTACTGTTCAAATATTAAGTAGTACAATGTTTTTACATCCTTGTGTAACCTTCTGACATGATTATATTTTCATTTTAGGATTTCCTAACTGTGAGTCCGACCACTGACCAAGCAGCAAGAGCAGGAAATGCCATCCATGCAATGCTACTCTACCGAAGAAAGCTTGAAAGGGGTCTGATACCTCCTGTGAGTGTATTTAGTGAGCGATGCATCAGTGACACGACAACCTGTAATGTATAATGCTCTGCCTAGTAAGACAATGAGATATTCACCATCAAGTGTATAACATTAAGGACCCGCTCACGTATATATACGTTGGCACTTTAAAAATGGATATCTCGGTAACAGGAGCAGCTGCTGCCACAACCGAGATATCCATCTTTCCTGCGAGCGGTCCTCTAAACGATAACAGTGGTCTCTGCGGCGGATTTGCAGCAAGATCATCGTTATCGGCCGCGGGAGAGGGGGCCCACCCGCGGAAACGATCGGTCCTTCGTCCTGCATTGCTGGCATACGAGTGAGGGCAAGATGGCCCCCACACGTCTCCATAGTATAGCAGGGCAGAAGCGACGTCAAAACGTCACTTCTGCCCATGCTCCTTAAAGGCATATTTTCCTGTTGTAATTTTTTCAAATTACATTTTTTGTTATAGGAATGAAAGTGACCCATTTTTTTTAAACAGTGTAAAAATGAATAAAAGAAAAAAGAAAACAAAAAACATATTTTTCAAAAAGCCCTGTCCCGATGAGCTTGCGTGAAAAAGCGAACGCATACGTGAGTAGCGCCGGCATATGAAAACGGTGTTCAAACCGCACAAGTAAGGTATCGCTGCGATCGTTAGAGCGAGAGCAATAATTCTAGACCTCCTCTGTAACTCAAAAGATGCAACCTATAGAATTTTTTAAACGCCGCCTATGGAGATTTTTAAGAGTAAAAGTTTGACGCCATTCCGCGCAATTTTGAAGCGTGACATGTTGGGTATCATTTTTATACCAGTCCAACAGCATAACATCATTATCTTCTTGTTCATAAAATCGAAAACCATGCATTTTAAAGCACAAACGTGTAAAAGCACATAGGGCTTTATATATATATATATATATATATATATATATATATATATATATATATATATATATATATACACAGTGCGGAAAATAAGTATTTGAACACCCTGCTATTTTGCAAGTTCTCCCACTTGGAAATCATGGAGGGGTCTGAAATTGGCATCGTAGGTGCATGTCCACTGTGAGAGACATAATCAAACAAAAAAATTCCAGAAATCACAATTTATGAATTTTTAACTATTTATTTGTATGATACAGCTGCAAAGAAGTATTTGAACACCTGTCTATCAGCTAGAATTCTGACCCTCAAAGACCTGTTAGTCTGCCTTTAAAATGTCCACCTCCACTCCATTTATTATCCTAAATTAGATGCACCTGTTTGAGGTCATTAGCTGCATAAAGACACCTGTCCACCCCATACAATCAGTAAGAATCCAACTACTAACATGGCCAAGACCAAAGAGCTGTCCAAAGACACTAGAGACAAAATTGTATACCTCCACAAGGCTGGAAAGGGCTACGGGGAAATTGCCAAGCAGCTTGGTGAAAAAAGTTCCACTGTTGGAGCAATCATTAGAAAATGGAAGAAGCTAAACATGACTGTCAATCTCCCTCGGACTGGGGCTCCATGCAAAATCTCACCTTGTGGGGTCTCAATGATCCTAAGAAAGGTGAGAAATCAGCCCAGGACTACACGGGAGGAGCTGGTCAATGACCTGAAAAGAGCTGGGACCACCGTTTCCAAGATTACTGTTGGTAATACACTAAGACGTCATGGTTTGAAATCATGCATGGCACGGAAGGTTCCCCTGCTTAAACCGGCACATGTCAAGGCCCGTCTTAAGTTTGCCAATGACCATTTGGATGATCCAGAGGAGTCATGGGAGAAAGTCATGTGGTCAGATGAGACCAAAATAGAACTTTTTGGTCATAATTCCACTAACCGTGTTTGGAGGAAGAAGAATGATGAGTACCATCCCAAGAACACCATCCCTACTGTGAAGCATGGGGGTGGTAGCATCATGCTTTGGGGGTGTTTTTCTGCACATGGGACAGGGCGACTGTACTGTATTAAGGAGAGGATGACCGGGGACGTGTATTGCGAGATTTTGGGCAACAACCTCCTTCCCTCAGTTAGAGCTTTGAAGATGGGTCGAGGCTGGGTCTTCCAACATGACAATGACCCGAAGCACACAGCCAGGATAACCAAGGAGTGGCTCTGTAAGAAGCATATCAAGGTTCTGGCGTGGCCTAGCCAGTCTCCAGACCTAAACCCAATAGAGAATCTTTGGAGGGAGCTCAAACTCTGTGTTTCTCAGCAACAGCCCAGAAACCTGACTGATCTAGAGAAGATCTGTGTGGAGGAGTGGGCCAAAATCCCTCCTCCAGTGTGTGCAAACCTGGTGAAAAACTACAAGAAATGTTTGACCTCTGTAATTGCAAACAAAGGCTACTGTACCAAATATTAACATTGATTTTCTCAGGTGTTCAAATACTTCTTTGCAGCTGTATCATACAAATAAATAGTTAAAAAAATTCATAAATTGTGATTTCTGGATTTTTTTTTTTTGATTATGTCTCTCACAGTGGACATGCACCTACGATGACAATTTCAGACCCCTCCATGATTTCCAAGTGGGAGAACTTGCAAAATAGCAGGGTGTTCAAATACTTATTTTCCGCACTGTATATATATAGAGCACATTCCAGTTAAAAGTGCAGAGATGTCAGAGGCTTTGGACATGGTACAAGAGATGTCAGAGGCTGCAAGCATGGTACAGTAGATGTCAGAGGCTGTGGACATGGTACAGTAGATGTCAGAGGCTACAAGCATGGTACAGTAGATGTCAGATGCTACAAGCATGATACAGTAGATGTCAGAGGCTACAAGCATGGTACAGTAGATGTCAGAGGCTGCAGACATGGTACAGTAGATGTCAGAGCCTGCAAGCATGGTACAGTAGATATCAGAGGCTGCAAGCATGGTACAGTAGATGTCAGAGACTGCAAGTATGGTACAAAAGATGTCAGAGGCTGCGGACATGGTACAGAAGGACATGTCAGAGGCTGCGGACATGGAAGAGGAGATGTCAGAGGCTGCAAACATGGTACAAAATATGTCGGCTGCGGAAATGGTATAGGAGGACATGTCTGAGGCTGCGGACATGGTATAGGAGGACATGTCTGAGGCTGCGGACATGGTACAGGAGGACATGTCTGAGGCTGCAGACATGGTACAGGAGGACATGTCTGAGGCTGCGGACATGGTACAGGAGGACATGTCAGAGGCTGCGGACATGGTACAGCAGGACATGTCAGAGGCTGCGGACATATATGGTACAGGAGGGCAATAACAGGAGGTGATTAAAGGCTGCGGAGGAGTCCGGTCTTATTGGGCTGTGATGAGGCACGGCCGAGACCTCACAGAGATGAGTACCACTGCTGCCATTACGTCAATGCGCATGCGCCCACTTGCCCGAAAATGGCCCAGCGTGTACAGGCTTTCCCGAGTGGTGGCAGCGCATGCACAATTGACAGTTTGGGCTGCGCCCGCAGACATATTTTTTTACGGAAAATGCTGTTGCCCTCAAAGCGGCCCCAGGGCAGGCGGACTTGCTGGCCTACTGGGAAATTTCCAGGTAGGTCAGTCCGGCCCTGGAGTGAGGGAAGATACCTATACCTAGATGAAATAAAAAACTACAATGATAATTTCAAACAGGACATGCGGGGTAGTGGGAATTTTATTTTGTTTATAGAAACGTGAAGATAGCACCTGAAAACAAGGCTGCTATTAGACTGTATTTGGTCCCATGATTTCTATATGACAGGGACCCCCCTCCCTCCTGGCTGGAAGTGACTGAGGACATAGATTATCAGTCCCTTTCTCTGCAGCCTCAGCTGCACAGATTAATGAATTGGAAGCACTCTGAGGCTTCTTGCTCATTCACAAATGGAAGCATAGTAAACACAGTTTACTATGCTTTAATGACGAATGGACAAATGCGTGATTGGTACCGATCGCTCATTGTGTTCATTCAGGAAAGGAAGGGGCCAATAAATTATATATTTACCAGCCCCTTCCTCAGCTTTCCACCCTGAAACATACACCTGTGTGCCTTCAGCAGCTATTGGCAGGAGAGTAGAGGAGGGAAGCTGGAAGTGCTGCAGGGAATAGGGGCACACAAGGGGGCCCGGACAGCAGATGGAAGGGGCGCATGTGCTAGAACCAAACCCCCTGCAGTGAAGTCAGAGGAAGAAAGAGGAGGAGAAACTGACAGCACTGCAGGGGGAGTCAGAAGAGGATTGGTTTCTGCAATAAGACAGTACAGCCAGCCCTCCTGCTCAGCAGGTGCCTGGGCCCCCCCTTTTGAGGTCTGGCTTGACTGCCTTATCAGTGGCCCTGCCTGAAAACCCCATTCTTTTTCATAAAGTTTCATAAACATTTTTTCCTGAAACTTCCCTCTTAAAGTTAGGGTGCGTGTTATACGCCGATAAATACAGTACATGTGGTATTTTAATTCACATGAAGAGAGGGGGAGCCACATTGTAGTACTGGCACTTATTTTGCATAATTTTATTGTTATTTTTTTATATCCACAATATTGGAAATAGACTAGGAAGGAGAGGTTAGGTAAATCTACGCCATAATTAATCAAATGTAATTTATTTTTTTTGTTTACAAAAGTTTATTAAGAAGTATAAATTGGGATACAAGCATAGGTATAAAAAAACATAACACTTTTCATAGGCACAACAGTAAATTGGTAACACGTAAGGCAGGTCATGATGAGTGGTCCTGAGTGGGTAGAGGATAAAGTCAGTAATACATCACTATAGTTCAATGCGTATATAAGCAAATGGGAACATCAATTAGTGGGCTACCAATATGACCATTTGGCATCAAAAACATGTAGTCTGTCATTAATTGTGTGGTATATTCTTTCTGATAGTTTCAACAGTTCCATCCTGTCGAGCACCTGTGACCATATTACCTCCCCAGATCTCCAGTTCAGTGCGATCATCCATTGCACCGAGCTACATAGTGAATGGAGGAGTCTGGAGCATGGGGGAGGGATGTCGGGGACATCTCCATAGAGTAGACAGATTAATGGGGTGAGGGAGACCCTATGTTTAGAGGAGTCCTCAAATCTACGAGCTACCTCTAGCCAAATCTGAGTTAGGCGTGGGCAGCTCCAGAAAGTGTGAAGCAGCGTACCTTCATCTTGGCAGCCTCTGAAGCAATTGGGAGAAACTGTCGGATAAAAGGTATGGATTTTGGATGGGGTTAGGTACCATCTTGTGAATAGTTTTGTTGGGGTTTCTCTAAAGGAGACTGCTTTGTTGCTTTTCCTGAGGTTTTCGGACATAGCATACCATGTATCTGGGGGAAGGTCAATACCTAAGTCTGATTCCCATCGTAGCATGGGTTGGGTTTTTTCAGAGGCCGAGAAATCATTAAGGCTGTTGTATAGCCTAGATATCATTCCTCTGTCTCTGGATGAGGATTTGCATATTCTCTCAAAGACTGTCATAGATGGATTCGTGGAGAGTGAAAAATGTGTCTGAAAAAATGATTTAATTAAATGGAATCTCTCAATCTCTGAGGGGGGGAGTTTAAAGTCTCTCTGAAGGGATTCAAAGCTTCTAAAGTTCCATTTAGATTGTAGTGAGCCCAAGGAAGTCAGTCCAAGGTCTATCCAGGCAGAGACACATTGTCTGTCCTTGTATGCAAGAGGTAGTCTGGGGTCTCCTAAGAATGATGTGAGTGAGGAGGTTGCTGAAGCTAGTGAGAAAGTGTCGCTAGTATTTTGCCAAAGTTTGAATGCATGAGCCACTATAATGTTACGTTTGATGAGGTCTTTATAAAGGATTTATTTAGACCAAAGTATCCCTTGCAGGTGTAGTGGATATATAGATGAGGTCTCAAAGCTCATCCAGGGAATGTTTTTATTTGGGGAAAACCATTGGGAGATTTGTGATAGGCGTACGGCTAGAAAGTATTTCCATAAGTTGGGGAGTCCCAGACCGCCCTTAGACTGTAATTTATATTGTAGGGTGTAACTATATCGTGGTCTTTTGTCAGCCCAGATGAATTTATTAATTTGTCTTTGAAGAGCCTCGAGTTTGGTTTTAGGGATGTTGATTGGGATGGAGCGAAAGTAATATAAGAGTTTGGGGAGGATGTTCATCTTGATTGCACAAACTCTGCCCAAAAAAGAAATGTGATAGGAGGACCAGGTTTTCAGGAGGGAGGTAATGCGGGCTAGTAATGGGATGTAGTTAGCCTTATATAAGCCGTTGTAAAGAGGAGTGATATTAACACCAAGGTATGTAAATGAGGAGGAGATCCACGTGAAGGGGAAGTTGGACTGAAGAAGGCTAAGTTCTGCTGGAGGGATGTTAATGGGTAGTGCGGAGCATTTGCTTAAGTTAATTTTAAGTCCTGAGACCTAGTTGTTTGAGCAGTACGGGAAGGGAGGTATGGGGGTTGGTAATGTATAGTAGTGCATCGTCAGCATACAGGCTAATCTTGTATTCCTGATGATCCTTAGTATATCCTCTCATATCTGGTTTGGCTCTGATAGCCTGGGCTAAGGGCTCTATGGCTAAAGCGAAGAGGAGTGGAGACAGGGGGCAGCCCTGTCTGGTACCTCTACCTAATGGAAAAAAATCAGAGTTGACACCAGGCAAACGGATGCGAGTCTGTGGAGAATCGTACAGAGCATTGAATCCCTGCAAAAATGCTCCAGAGATTCCAAATTTGGGGAGCAGGTAATTCAAGTACGACCAGCTGACACTGTCAAACGCCTTGTGAATGTCAAGGCTGAGAAGACAGGTTTGGCGTGAGTGGAGATTAGCATCTTGGATCACATTGGTGACAAGTCTGATGTTGTCCGTGATCTGTCTGTTAGGTATGAAACCAGATTGGTCAATGTGAACTAGTGGGGAGATAACTTTGGCGAGTCTGTCTGCAAGAATCCTGCCAAAGATCTTAAGGTCGTTGTTCAGGACTGAAATGGGGCGGAAATTCTGGGGGAGTGAATGGTCTTTATTGGGTTTGGGGATTAAGGAGAGATTAGCTAAAAGCATTTCTCTTGGAAAGGAATTGCCTTCTAGGATGTGATTAAAGAGGTTCTTCAGATGGGGGGCAAGGAGAGGGGCATATTTTTTGTAGTATAAGGATGAGTACCCATCAGGGCCTGGAACAGTGGAGGTTTTGAGTGATTTGATAATGTGTGTAATTTCCTCAATTGTACAAGGTGTGTTAAGAGAGTCTAAATGTTCGTGATTGAGGGAGGGGAGATTGAGGCTGTCCAGCCAAGATTTAGCAGCTTCATTTGGGGGGGTGTTGGGATTTGACATGAGGTTTTGATAGAAGGAGGTAAAAATGTCCATAACTTCTTGTGGGTGGGAAACTAGGTTGCCCTTATTATTTCTAAGTTTGTACGTATGCGTAGGGTTACTGTCTTGTTTAAGTTTCCTTGCAAACATTGCTGAATAGGAGTTGCAGTGTAGCATATATTTGGCTTTAGAGAACCTGAGGGATTTCTCGACATTAGCGGAAAGGAGGGTATCTAGGGATTTGCGTTTTTCTTGTATTTGATGGGTAATGGCAGGATCGACTGAATGATGTAGTTTAATGTAGAGATGGTGGAGTTCATTGGTGAGGCGTCTGATGTCAGCCTGTCGCTCTCTATTTTTGGATGCAGCTAAGCTAATGATGTGGCCTCTTAGAACTGCTTTGTGGGCGACCCATATGGAGGTGGGTGGAGTTTCCTCATTAATATTGTCTGTGAAATAGTTTTCTATGTGTGAGGAAATAGTAGAGTTGTTAGCAGGGTTTGTTAGTAAGGAGTCGTTGAGACGCCAGTTATGAGGAGAGGGGGTTAGTCCTATGTAAGATGTGGTGAATGTGCAGATATCATGGTCCGACCATGGGCAAGGGTGAATCTGTGCCTGAGTGGAGTTGGCAAGTAAGATAGGGGTAGACAGCACATAGTCAAGTCTAGCATAGCAGTCATGTGGGTGGGAATAGTGGGTGTAGGCTTTAATACCCGTGTTATGAGCTCTCCATGTATCTAATAATTGTGCCTTATTGATTAGACGGTTTATGGTCCTAGAGAAGGATTTTGTGTGGGGGGATATAGAACTTCTGTCAAGGATTGGGTGGGCAGCTAAGTTAAAGTCCCCACCGATCAACATGTGGGGTGAGTGGTATTTGTCCAGAGTTTCGAAGAATTTAAGAAAAAAGGAAGTGTGGGTGTCATTAGGGGCGTAAACCGAGGCTATGGTGATTTCCCTATTGTTAATAATACCCTTGAGAATGATATATCTGCTCTCTGGGTCCTTAAATATATGGTGAACATCAAAGATGATCGTGTTACGTATAAGGATGGCGACCCCCTTAGTTTTATTGTCAAAGGTGGTATAGTACACTTGGTTATAGGATTTGTGGAGGAATTTAGGGTGGTTAGCGGATGCAAAGTGAGTCTCCTGGAGCAGAATAATGTCTGCGCCTAGTTTTTTGTATTGCTGAAAGGCTTTTTTACGTTTAATGGGTGAGTTAAACCCATTAGTGTTGTGAGATATAATTTTAAGACCCATGGTTAGAATCATAACAATCTATCAACTGAACAGTAGAAATATATAAAAGCTGATAACATAGAGGAGTGACAGATCTAACCATAAAGTTGTCGCCTGTGTGTGGATTACCTTTACAAGGCAGGAAACACCGAAGCCATGCGAAAAACCTGCATGGAGTCAGTATTTCCGCCATACATGGCAGTCTGCAAGTAGGGTAGAAATATAAGATATATTGGTTATGTATATCTATGAGTGAAAAATAACAAGAATACATATACACTATGCCTGTGCAAAACAAATATAGTTTTTTCTGTGCAAAAACGCAGGAGGTAGTACTCCTGATATATACCAGATTTTGCAAAAAGGGTAATAACCCATTTGTTCTGGTATTAAACCTATCAAACATAAAAAATAAAAGAGAAACAAAAAAGAACATATAGGATAAAGAAAAATTATCCTTATCCTGCGTCAGATCTAGCCAGACCATCATAGTGGTGGTCAAGATGTAGATCGAGGCAGGAGTGGGGTCACACTAACTGCGGCGGACACACCCGGACAAAAGTACATGCTAAACTGTATAGAAGCATCATATAAGTGCATGGCAGCTTAAAACAATAATGTAATAATATATAACATTCAAAAATTAGAGAACAGGGCCAGCATAACCAACCACAACATTGTATTAAATGGATTGGAAACAGGAGAGGGATGTGATACTGTGGTTTAAGTCACAACCATTTCAATATGGAGGAGGTAGATCAAGAGAAACTTGAGGCAGTCCTGTGCAGTATCCAGGGATTAAAATGTAGTAAGTTCAGGATAGTTGTCTTTTAGTGCAGGGGATAAACAGAGCTGTAACATGAGATTGCTCTAAGTAACATAGCATATGGTAGAATGAGATGATAGGAAGTGAGTCTGCTATAGTGGCTTGTACAGTGCATAGAGCATTGTGTATTAAGTTGTTTGCCACATGAGACCATGAGCTAGATATGTGGATAGAGACTTTCCAGCAGGGGAGGGGGGACCTCCAGTGGAGGAAGTGTGAATCACGTGTAATAAATCTGGAAAGAAAAAGTAACATCAAAAGAACTTTCTGCTTTTCCTGCAGAATCTGAATGATTAAGTTGTATTGGAACACTTTGAAACCTGTAGTGTTGGGCATTCCTGAAGCCAGGGATTAAGTGTCTGGAATGCAGCAATCTTCAGGAGGGATAGTGCAGTAGCTTAGTGAACCATTTGAAGGATTATATGAGGTGATTTCACTGGTGATTGAATAATCTTCTCTGGTCTCTCTGGCTGCGCCTGTTGGAAGGGGTAGACCAAATAGGTGAGGGTCTTGGGGTAGCTGGGAGTTGTGGATGAGGTTCGTTAGGCAATAGACCCAATTTGATTAGCAGCTCTTTACCTTCGATCACATTGTAGACCGTATAGGTGGATCCATTGTGAGGTACGGTCAGCTTAAAGGGAAATCCCCATTTGTATCTTATTCTGGCTGATTGTAGGACAGTGGTGACCTCTTTCATCCTGCGCCTTCTATCTAATGTGGCTGGAGAGATGTCAGGGAAGATTTGTATGCGTTTTCCCTCAAAGGAGATGTTGGGGCTGTTTCTGGAAGCACGCATGATGTCTTCTTTGACTAGAAAATCCTTCATGCACATGATGATGTCCCTGGGGTGGTTTTCAGGGGGGGGTTTGGGGCGGAGGGCCCTGTGGATTCTGTCACAGGCAAAGGCGGATAATGGTTTCTCTGGCAGGAGACCATAGAAAATTTGGGAAACAGCTGGAAGTAAATCGGTAGTAGATTCCGGTATACCGCGCAATCTAATATTTTGGCGGCGATTTCTGTTGTCTAAATCTTCTAATTGGGCTTGCATGAAAGCAAAATTATCAGCCAGGTTTTCATAGTCTTTCCTCAAGTCATTGTGTGCTAGGGAGAGTTCATCATGCTTTGTCTCTAGGAGGTCAGTGCGTCCTCCTATGCTAGCAATTTCCTGGGACAGTGCAGCAGTAGATTTATGCACTTCTTTTTCTATTTTGTCCACAAGTTTGTTAAATATTGCTGTGAGACTTTCATCTAGGTCAGCCTTGGAGAGGGGGGAGTTGTACTCACAGTTTTCCAGGACTTTGGGAGGGTGTGAGATGATTGCATCTTCTCCCCACATGCTGCTGCAGGCGCCATTTTGGGTCTTCCCTGTCCTCTGCTCCATTGTAAGAAGAAAGTTTGTCAGTGAGCGATGCTGGCTCCGTTTTTTCTTCTTGTTGGTGCCAGGCATGCACCCCGTATTCCCGCAGGGGTGCTGATGATTTTGGGCGAAAAACGAGCGTTATAGCCACGGGGAAACGGTCGCAATGTGTCCGGGTGTGGAGGAGATGTGACTAGGCACTTCCCATCAGCGTCGCGCCGCGCATGCGCCCCCCAAATGTAATTTATTATGTATATATACCCTAAAGGGTATATTACTTGGTGACAGCCGCTGCCCACAAATCACATTCTCCCATATTCCTCTATAGTCCATTGTGCAGGAACAGGTATTATTTATTCTGCTAATGTTGATTCCTTTGTGACCAGGTCATGGCTCTTGGCATTGTCCCCATGTGCTCCTATCAGATGGAGAGGATGTTTAACACTTCACGGATTCCAGGAGTGGAGACTGGTGAGTGTGTTATAGAACAGTACAAATTAAATATGACGCTAAAAAAACAGCGTGGGCCCCCCCCCAAGTCCATACCATACCCCCCAAGTCCATACCATACCCTTATGAGCACGCAGCCTGGCCGGTCAGGAAAAGGGGTGGAGATGAGCAAGCGCCCCCCTCTCCTAAACTGTACCAGGCTGCATGCCCTCAACATAGAGGGTGGGTGCTTTGGGGCAGGGGGGCGCCCAAATCTCCTTGCCCCCATGTTGACGAGGATAAGGGCCTCTTCCCGACAACCCTGGCCAGTGGTTGTCGGGTCTGCGGGCGGGGAGCTTATTGAAATCTGAGCGCCCCCTTTAATAAGGGGGTCCCCAGATCCTGGTCCCCCACCCTATGTAAATGAATATGGGGGTACATTGTACCCCTACCCATTCACCTGGACAAAAAAAGTGTCAAAAATAAAACACACTGCACAGGTTTTTAAAGTAATTTATTAGGCAGCTCTGGGGGGTCTCTACCAACTTCGGGTGTCTCTTCCGACTTCTCCACGCTCTCCGGTTCTTCTCCCGCTTTCCGGTGTCTTCTTCCAGGTCTCCTCCACTATCTTCTGCTCTTTTGCCTGCTCTTTTGCTAGCTCTTGCACGATCTTCTCCGTCGTCTTACTCCCTCTGCTCTTCTTTCGATGTAATGCTGTGTGCACAGTGCGCAACGACTTATATAGGCATGTGGCAGGGTCACCGGGTGATGTCATCCGGTGACCCCCGCCCCTTATGACGTCACTGTCCCATCATGCACCGTGCACACGGCATTACAGCAGGAGAGAGCGTTGAGTCAACATCGCAAGAAGAGCGGAGGGAAGAGGACAACAGAGAAGACCGGGCAAGAGCTAGCAAAAGAGCAGAAGAACCCAGCAGAAGACAGAGAGAGCGGAGAAGTCGGAAGAGATCCCCAAAGTCGGAAGTAGACCCCTGGAGCTGCCTAATTACTTTAAAAACCTGTGTAGTGTGTTTCATTTTTGACACTTTATTCCAGGTGAATGGGTATGGGTACGATGTAGGGTGGGGGGCCGGGATCTAGGGGCCCCCTTATTAAAGGGGCTTCCAGATTCCGATAAGCCCCCTGCCCGCAGACCCGACAACCAATGGCCAGGGTTGTCAAGAAGAGGCCCTTGTCCTCATCAACATGGGGACAAACTGCTTTGGGGTGGGGGACGCAGGGCCCCTCCCGCTCCAAAGCACCCACCCCCCCATGTTGAGAGCATGCGGCCTGGTATGGTTCACAAGGGTTTGGTATGGATTTTGGGGGGACCCCCATGCCGTTTTTTCAGCGTAGGGGGTTCCCCTTAAAATACATGCCAGACCAAAGTGCCTGGTATGCTCTTGGAGGAGGAACCCATTCCAGCTTGTTTTTAAATTTGGCGTGGAGTTCCCATTCAAAATTCATACCAGATACAGTGCTTGTTATTGTCGGGGATCGAAGTCAGATCCCTGTTCATTAAAGTCGGACGCATGTCGGACTTCAAGTCGCATGGCAAAGTCGGATCCAAAGTAGTATGACTGTTGTGTCATACCAGTGTGAATCCAGCCTTACTAAAACTGCAGCTCACTCAGAATCTGGTGCAGCTGTGCATGGTATCCAATCAGATTCAAACTTCAGCTTTTTCAATTAAGCTTTAACTATAAAACCCAGAAGCTGATTGGTTTCTTTGTAGAGCTACACCAGAATATGCAATCTCCAGTTTTAGTAATTCCACCCCAGTACTTGCCTTCTCTTAGGCCCTGTACACACGATCAGACATGTCTAATGAAACTTGTCCGACGGACCGTTCTGAACTTGTCTGATGTGCATACACACCATCGGACCAAAATCCGATCAGACCAGAATGCGGTGACGTAGAACACAACGACGTGATGAAAAAACGAAGTTCAATGCTTCCAAGCATGCGTCGACTTTATTCTGAGCATGCGCGGGTTTATGGTCCGATGATTTTGTGTACTAACTATCGAACCTGTCCGACGGACAGGTTTCCATCGGACATGTTTTAAAGCATGTTTTAAAACTTTGGTCCGCTGGAAAACGGTCCGATAGGCGGTACACACGATCGAACATGTCCGCTGAAACTGTTCTGCGGACCAGTTTCAGCGGACATGTTCGATCGTGTGTACGCGGCCTTACACAGAAGCTTTTTCTATTAGAATCATCATTTATCATATGAATAAGCATACACACAATCCAATTTATAATATATTTTTTTTTTGCAGACTTCCTTCAGCATCTGGTAGAAAGTCGACATATATGTGTGTACCACAAGGGCCGCTTCTACAGGCTATGCCTATATGATGACAGGACCCTGCTTAGCCCACGCCAGTTGCAAACACAAATTCAACGCATTCTTGATGATCCAAGCCCACCACAACCAGGCGAGGATAAACTGGCAGCACTCACAGCTGGGGACCGGTGAGATCAGGGAAAAGGGGAAAAGACTAGGAAGACTTATAGGCATGGGCAGAATATGGATATTTATTATAAATATAACGTTTCCCTTTCTGCTTGTCTCCCTCTTTCTTTTATTGCTTTTTTACATTTACCACTTGTTGAAACTTTTCCTTTTTTGCTTTCAAATGACGCAACAGAGTCTCTTGGGCAAAGGCTCGCTCCGAGTTCTTCAATCATGGTGTGAATCGGGTATCACTGAGCTGCATTGAAAAGGGTGTCTTCTTTGTTTGCCTGGACCCCGATGCCTTAGGATATCAAGAGCAGGATAAGAACTCTCTCAGTGTATATGCCAAATCTTTACTTCATGGGAATTGCTACAACAGGTAACAAAAGGCAGAATATCATATATATGGCATGTCGTTTCTGGCCTATTTGTACTTAAAGGGGAGTTACACCCACAATTTCACTTTTCAAATACAAATACCCCTGTAATACACAAGCTTAATGTATTCTAGTAAAGTTATTCTGTAAACAAAGGTCCGTTTTGTTAGGTTGTTACAGCATTTAGATTTAGTTTATAATCTAGAAATAGACCGTGGCCATCTTAAGTGTGGGCATCATGAAGCCAGACTCTATGACTTCCTGGATTTCAGCTTTGCATATCTCGCACATGCTCAGTGCTGCACACTAGGTTTCAGTCAGGTTTCAGTCAGGTTTGCAAGGACTACTGGGATACATGATTCCTATTCCAGAAACCCTTGCAAATAGCCTTGTGACTTAATAGCCTAGGCTAATAAGGAGGAGGAAGTAATGAAGGACTACAAAATAAAAGGTATTTACAAGCAACAAAATAAATAAAAATTGTCCATTCTGAACACTATGAGATTAGGACATGCAGCACAGACAAACATAAAAAAATGGGTGGAACTCCACTTTAAAGGCCCGGATTCACAAAGCACTTACGCCGACGTATCTCCAGATAAGCCGACGTAAGTACAAATGTGCGGCGTCGTAACCCAAGATATGTCGAAAAATTGGCTTCAGCTGCCCGACGTAACTTTTCTACGCCGGCGTATAGTGGCCGCATATTTACGCTAAACGCATGTGGCGCTTCCATTGATTTTCAATTCAGATATGCAAATGAGGCAAATACGGCGATTCACGAGCGTTTGCTTTGTGAATTCAACGTGGCTTTGTGAATTCAATGCTTGCCTCTCTGCGCAGCGCCGGCGTAGCGTAAAGAAGATACGCTACGGTGGCATAAATATGCGCCGATGTATGTGAATCCGTGCCATACAGTCTATATTAGAATCTCCCCATTGTCCTAAATACTGTATATATTTTAACAATAAATATTTATTACTATTATCTATTTATAATATGTACAATACAATATATTATTAAAAGCATTCATACATTTCACGCTATTTGTTGTACTATTGGTTATTAACCACTTAAGACCCGGACCAAAATGCAGATAAAGGACCAGGCCCCTTTTTGCGATTCGGCACTGCGTCGCTTTAACTGACAATTGCGCAGTCGTGCGACGTGGCTCCCAAACAAAATTTGCGTCCTTTTCTTCCCACAAATAGAGCTTTATTTTGGTGGTATTTGATCGCCTCTGCGATTTTTATTTTTTGCGCTATATACAAAAATAGAGTGAATTTTTTTACTTTTTGTTATAAGATAAATCAAATAAACGAAATTTTAGTCAAACATTTAGGCCAAAATGTTTTTAGCCACATGTCTTTAGTAAAAAAAAATCACAATAAAAAAAAAATAGCTACCTAGCGGGAACAGCGACACTAATACAGCGATTAGAAAAATTATCGCTTAGTGACACTGGCAATAGGGAGTGAAAGGGTTAACTAGGGCGGTGATCAAGGGGTTAAAACTTTATTAGGGGGGGTACGGAGGCTACCTTGAACCTAACACTAACTGCCTGTCACACTGACACTAAATGCAGTGATCAGTACATATATGATCACTGCATTCATGGACACTGTGACAGGGGGAGGGGGGGTGATCGCAAGGGGTTAATGTGCCTGCGTGTACTGGTGTCAGTGTAGTGTTGTGCAGACTTACTATGTGATGTGATCTCTCCTCAGCGGAGGTTGAAAAAACCGCCGAGAACAGAGATCACAGAGATGACACTGCAGGGGAGCGGGCGGATTGGCTGGGAGTGATCCGGAGGGGGCGGACAAAAACGAACCGCCGCCCCCTCAGCACAGATCGCTCCTTCAGAAAACCGGTCCGCCGCATGTACGGGGGGGGGGGGGGTCCCGATCGGACCCCCGACCCACGTCAAGGCAGCAACGTATATATATACGTTGATGTGCCTGCCCGTGCCATTCTGCCAACGTAAATGTACATGCGGTGGTCCTTAAGTGGTTAATTGAATTTCAGTCTGATGCTATATAGAACAATCATGAGCTGTAACATTTTGTTGTAGTTGATATAGCATTAAAAAATGAACTAATCAATTTAACCACTTACCTACAGGGCACTTTCATCCCCTTCCTGCCCAGGCCATTTTTCAGCTTTTAACGCTGTCACATTTTGAATGACAATTGCGCGGTCATGCAACGCTGTACCCAAATTAAATGTTTATCATTTATTCCCCACAAATAGAGCTTTCTTTTGGCGGTATTTTATCACTTCTGCCAATTTTATTTATTGCGCTATAAACGAAAGAAGAGGGACAAGTTTGAAAAAAACACACAATATTTTTTACTTTTTGCTATAATAAATATCCCAATTTTTTTTTTAAACAGATTTTTTTCCTAAGTTTTGGCCGCTATGCATTTTTCGACATATTTTTGGTAAAAAAATCGCAATAAGCGTATATTGATTGGTTTGCGCAAAAGTTATAGCGGCTACAAAATAGAGGATAGATTTATAGCATTTTTATTATTTATTTTTTACTAGTAATGGCAGCGATCTGCGATTTGTATCATGACTGCGAAATTGCGGCGGACACATTAGACACTTTTGACACATTTTGGAACCATTCACATTTATACAGCGATCTCTGCTATAAAAATGCACTGATTGCTGTATAAATATGACTGGCAGGGAAGGAGTTAACACTAGGGGGCGATCAAGGGGTTAATGAGTTCCCTAGGGAGTGATTCTTACTGTAGGGGGAGTGGACTGACTGCGGGAGGTGACCGATCGGTGTCCCTATGTACAAGGGACACACCATCGGTCTCCTCTCCCTGACAGGATGTGGATCTCTGTGTTTACACACAGAGATCCACAGTCCTGCTCAGTTACTGGGCAATCGCGTTTGCCCGGCGGGCATCGCGGCCGCAGGGCACGCGCATCGGGTTCCCAGTGAAGCAGCGGGCGGGCTCCCCCTAGTGGTTTGGGAAGGTGAGAACGTCATATGACGTCCTCCCAGAATGAAAGAGTCTTCGTCCCACCGTCATATGACAGCGGGCGGTAGACAACTAGTTAAAGATGTAGGCCATTATCTCAAGTGCTTTTGGAGAAAACTATTTTATTGATCTAATTTTTATTTAATGACATTAACCATTGTCTTCCTATTGTTAACTGAGAATGCATTCTAACAACTGGATATTAGACATAAAAGTTGTAATTGTGTGTGTTTTGCTAAATATGATATGCTTATGTGCATACACACTCATCGGACACTTTATTAGGTACACCTTGCTACTACCTGATTGGACCCCATTTTGCCTTCAAAACTGCCTTAATTATCTGTGGCATAGATTTAACAAGGTGTTAGAAACATTCCTCTGAGATTTTGGTCCAAATTGACATGATCGCATCAGACAGTTGCTGCAGATTTGTCAGCTGCACACCCATGAGGCAAATCCACCACATTCCGAAGGTGCTCTATTGGATATTGGTAACTGGTGAGGCTATTGGAATGAAATACAGGGAACTCATTGTCATGTTCTGGAAACAAGTGGTGAGATGATTTGAGCTTTGTGACATTATCCTGCTGGAAGGAGCCACCAGAAGATGGGTACACTGTAGTCGTAAAGGGATGGACATGGTCAGGAACAATACTCAAGTAGGCTCAATTGTTTAACCTCCCTGGCGGTATGATTCTGTCTGGAATTACATACCAAAAGTGGTACAATTTTTTGCATGGAAATTGGGCGTTTTATACTGTAGGCCTGCAATTTTTAGGAATAACTTGCTTAACCACTTCCTTACTGGGCACTTATAACCCTTCCTGACCAGGTGAAATTTCAGCTTCTGGCACTGCGTCGCTTTAACTGACAATTGCGCGGTCGTGCGACGTGGCTCCCAAACAAAATTGGCGTCCTTTTTTCCCCACAAATAGAGCTTTCTTTTGGTGGTATTTGATCATCTCTGCGGTTTTTATTTTTTGCGCTATAAACAAAAAAAGAGCGAAAAGTTTGAAAAAAAGTCAATATTTTTTACTTGTTACTATAATAAATGGCCCATTTTTTAAAAAATAAAATAAAAAAAATTCTCAGTTTAGGCCGATACGTATTATTCTACATATTTTTGGTAAAAAAAAAAAAAAAAATCGCAATAAGCGACTGGTTTGCGCAAAAGTTATAGCACATACAAAATAGGGGACAGAATTATTATTAATTTTTATAATTTTATTTTTTTACTAGTAATGGCGGCGATCTGCGATTTTTTCTATTGGGACTGCGACGTTATGGTGGACACATCGGACACTTTTGACACATTTTTGGCGCCATTCACACTTATACTGCGATCAGTGCTATAAAAATGCACCGATTACTGTATAAATGTGACTGGCAGTGAAGGGGTTAACACTAGGGGGGCATGGAAGGGGTTAAATGTATTCTGGGTGTGTTCTAACTGTGTGGGGGGAGGGGGGGTGACTGATGCTGTGTCCCTATGTACAAGAGACACAGATCGGTCACCTCACTTCCTGACAGGACATGGATCTCTGTGTTTACACACAGAGATCCATGTCATGTCCCTGTAACCGCCGATTGCGAGTGCCTGGCGGACATCGCGGCCGCCGGGCACGCGCATCGGCACCTCGGGAATGCAGCGGGCACGCGCGCGCCGCTGGCGGCAACCGCGCGCGCCCTCTAGTGGCCATTAAAAGCACAGGGCGCATATATGCGCCCTGTCAGAGATTCAGGACAGCCCGACGGCCGCGTATATTCGTACGGCCGTCGGGAAGTGGTTAAATCTGTCCAAACAAGACATACCGGGTATGATAAAGTTTGAAAAACAAAATCATACATTTTTATATAATAAATAACTATAAATAATTATAACAAATAATAATGTAATTATGATAAAAAATATTCAATAATGTAATTAATTTAAAAACACTGACATTTGCTCAGTTGCAGAATTGTCGCTGTCATTAATTTTTTTTTTATGACGAATTTCCCCACAAATCCGGTATGACCGCGGCCACGGTATCGCTCAATTCTGCAAGTGATTATAATTTATTATTGCTGTTTTCTAGCTGCTCTAAAACCATTTTTGACATAAAGGGACACTTTTGGTTGCTATGGACAATCTACAGTTTCCAGGCAGAAAGAACATTTTTTATTATATAAAAGGACATGTAGGACACTGGGCAGACCATTAGGGAAAAGGGGTGTGTGTATTTTTTACATACAGTACTGTAATCTATAAGATTACATTGTACTGTATGTAATGTGTTTGTTTAAGTTTTTGAATTTGGCGCCGTTCTCCGCTCCCGTGCTTCGTAACGTCGCAGGGAACGGAGATCGACGGCACACGGGGACACTGTGTGAATCGAGCGAGCACTCGCTCGCTTACACAGTGTGGATGCATCGCTGGATCCAGGAACAAGGTAAGCCAGCGCACGCTGCAGGCTCTGCATAGCTACCCCGAGCATGACTCGGGGATACCGATTTTAGCAACAAAAAAAAACACCCCGAGTCACGCTCGGGGATACCGCCAGGGGGGTTAAACAAGACTCAATTGGTACTACAGGGCCTAAAGTGTGCTAAGAAAATATCCCCCACTCCATTACACCACCAGCACCAGCCTGAACCATTGATACAAGGCAGGATGGATCCATGCTTGCCAAAGTCTGAACCTAAATTCTGAATGTCACAGCTGATATTGAGACTCATCAGACCAGGCAACATTCTTCCAATCTTCTATCGTCCAATTTTGGTGAGCATGTGTGAATCGTAGCTTTGTTTTTCTTGTTCTTAGCTGACAGGAGTGGCACCCGCTGTGGTCTTCTTCTGCTGTAGCCCATCTGCTTCAAAGTTTAATGTGTTGTACGTTCAGAGATGATATTCTGCATACCTTGGTAGTGAGTAGTTATTTGAGTTACTGTTGCCTTTCTATCAACTCAAACCAGTCTGCCAATTCTCCTCTGATCTATGACAAGGCTAATTTGTCAACACAACTGCTGCTCACTGGATATTTTCTCTTTTTTGGACCATTCTCTGTAAACCCCAGAGATGGCTGTGTGTAAAAATCCCAGTAGATCCACATTTTTTTAAATACTTAGACCAGTCCATCTGACACCAACAACCATGCTACGTTCAAAGTCACTTAAATCCACTTTCTTCCCCATTCTGATACTCGGTTTGAACTTCAGCAAGTCGTCTTCATCACATCTAGACAGAGGCGGCTCTAGGCTTTGTGAGGCATTAGGCAAAACTTGACATGGGGCCCTACTCACGCCCATGATGGGAAAAATAATTCAAGCACAAGAGCCTCTTCCCCACAACCCTGGCCGGGGGTTGTGGGGGTCTGCGGGCAGGGGACTTGTTGGAATCTGGAAGCCCCCTTTAACAAGGCAGCCCCCAGTTCCTGCTCTTTAATAACCAAGGGGTGGGGGCCACCCGGTGATGTCACCTGGTGAACCCGCCCCCTTATGACATTATTGACTGAGGGCATGCAGGGTCATTGACATCACAAGGGGTGGTGTCACCAATATTCACTGATTGTTGGATGCTGGCGGCCCCACTTCTGAGTCAGGGCTCTTAACGCTGCCTGAGCACAGCAGCGTTAAGGTCCCCTGTCCCTCAAAACTGGGGTAATGCATTGGGAAGGCCCCTGTGAGTGTGAGGCCTTAGGCGACCGCCTAATTTGCCTAATTAAAGAGCCACCTCTGCATCTAGATGCCTAAATTTATTGAGTTGCTGCCATATGATTGGCTGATTGGCAATTTGTGTTACCAAGCAATTTTACAGGTGTACCTAATAAAGTGGCCAGTGAGTGAACATGCAAATGATTATGAGACAAGGCATTGACATGTAAATAAAATTAGTGTGCTTGATACTGGCTTCAACTGCTCACTTACTTTCCCCTTTTCTTCTTCTGCAGGTGGTTTGATAAATCCTTTAGTCTGGTTGTGTTCAGTAATGGGAGACTGGGTCTCAACGCTGAGCATTCCTGGGCTGACGCTCCGATCATTGGACACCTGTGGGAGGTACTAACATACTATAATTGATGTGATATACTCAGGTCTATATTAACAAAGCTGATATTATACGTGAACTGGCCGTGTATACTTCTCACTGTTATCTATGCTTTTTAAGATGTAAACCAGTGGTTGTCAACTTGGGAGCTAAAGGGGACCTGGAATGCAGCCCCTGACATCACCAAAGGCTTCCACATAACATTCAATATATGTAATGCTTGAGAGGACTGTCAGAAACTTCAACCCTAATAGAGGAAATGAGGGTCAGAGAGTGTGGACATCTACATTTTTGGCCAGGGATTGGCTACAGAATACAAAACTGGGAATATGTTACATAAGGCTGGTAGAGATCAATGCTATTAACCTAATCAATGTTCCTACCATGGGCGTCCGCTGAACTTTTTCCAGGGGGGGGCATAATTTTACGGTCACCTTTCCTATACCTGGCACCCCCCCTTCACTGATCATACCTGTATGCACTCAGCTTCCCCCCTCATCTGTATATATGCCAGCCCCCCTGTACACAAACAGCCTCCTCCCTTCACTTGTACTCACACCCCCCACTTGTATGGTCACGGTGGTCTTCCTTCTCCCAAGTCCTGTTTCTACATGTCCATTTGAAAATACATTACAGTTATCAAAGCAAACACGAGGGCGCACATAAAGGAATCGGCCAGAGGTGGCAGTAAAGAGCTCTGTAAGCTCCGCGACACTGATATTGCAAGAGCTGTGGAGCCGATTGCACAAACACAGAGAGAGTCAGCATAGCAACAGATGGGAGCATGGCAGACCCTTGCTGATTCCAGGGGGGGTCACTCGCCCCCCCTTAACCCTATGAGCGGACGCCCATGGTTCCTACTATAGACTGCTGAGGTCTGAGGGCCTCACACAGGGCTAGGACAAGATCATCTAGAGCCCAGTGTGAACATGCCAAAATGAGCCCCCAAGATGTATGAGCATTTGTGTCAACAGAAATCTCCCCACAAAAACACTGAGCTCTAATCTGCATGCTTACCTCTTAAGTACAAATTCCCCCTCCTCCCAGTACAAATCCACCCCCCTGCTGAAATCCCACCTCGTAGAACAAATCTTTGCCCCATCCCCTTAATCCCCCCAGCTCAAATGCCTCCCCCCCAATTCTACCCCCCAGCACAAATCCTCTTACTCCTGAAACTTTCCCTACTAGTACACATCTTCGCCCATCACTTAAAATCCCTGCCTCCTAGCACATATTACCCCCAAACCCATCTCCCAACACAAATCCCCCTAAGCCCTGGTTCACACTGGGCTGCGGGAGTGAAATCGCGCGAGTTCGCTCCCTCTGGCAGTCCCGATTTTGGCGTGATTTAGGAGACATCTGTGCAGGTTTCTGCACAGATGTCAATGTAAATCGCGTCCTGAAATCGCAAAAAGTAGTACAGGAATTACTTTTTTAAATCGGTGCAGCGCCGCAGATGTGGCGGCGCACTGATTAGGACGATGTCATTGCCGGGGATTGGCGCCGATTTGAGATGCGATTTCACATGTGAAATCGCATCTTAAATCGAACTAAATCGCACCCAGTGTGAACCTGGGCTTAATCCCACTCTTTCCACTCCCCTCCCCCAAATTTCTTCTCCTAGTACAATACATACCCCCTGCAGCCACCAAATCCCCACCTTCCAACACTAATTCCCCTCCCCCAATCTCCTTGTGGCGACCCCCCCATCTCACATGATATCACAGTTACCAGAGCAGCCGTACCTTCTTCCCACCCCTTGTCCCGGTCCTGGCTGCAAACCATATACCAAAGGACTGCAGATGTATGATAATAGTTTGACTAGTTGCTGCAGGAGATGGTGTTTCAGTAATATTATTGTTAAATTTTTTTGGTTTAAAGTAATATTAAAGCCTTTTATTTATTTATTTTTAATAACAAATATGTTATACTTACCTGCTCTGTGCAGTCATTTTGCACAGAGTAGCCCAGATCCCCCCTCTTCTCCTGCTGGGTGCCCCCACAGCAAGCTGCCTGCTGTGGGGGCACCCAAGCAGTTACGCTTTTGACCCACGACTCTGTGCGTCCATTTACACATGGAGCTGCGTCTTGGTCCCGCCCCTCCATCTCCTGATTGGTTTACTGCCTGTGATTGACAGCAGTGGAAGCCAATGCCTCCCGCTGCTGCCAAAAACAATCAGGAGTACGAGTCCCTGGAGAAGCAAGGCTCTCGTGGTAAGTATTGAAGGGGGGGGGGCTGCAGCAGAAAGCTTTTACCGTCATACATAGAATGCATGAAGGTAAAAAACCTTGTGCCTTTACAACTTCACATATAGAAGGGGCTGTTAAACCCCTGTCAGTTTTTGTCCTATTAGGAACATTCCTCTTCTGTCCTTGTGCCTACAACAAAACAGTAAGTGAAGTAAGAAGAAAGCCCCTCTTAGACAGTTATTATCAAAAAAAGTGTGACCATTGGAAGATTTCTGTGTGTTCCTATATCAGTTACAACTGTAAAATTTTGGACTCCCTGACATTTTCTGTCATGGTGGGAGAAGTTTGATCTCCCCTGCAGTGTCAAACACATTAATAATAAAGACCCGACAAGGGTTCAAACACTTCAATATATATAAAACAAAAATGCTTTGACTTTGGATCTACTTTAAACCTTTATATCTTTCATAGGTGTGTGTTACATGAACATGACTGTAGATTGCTTTCAGTGTTTCAGCAACATAAACATCTCTAATCCGTTTGTTCAGTTTCATGACACTATTCTTTTTTGTTATGCTTCTCACCTCTACTTTTTCACCCTGTCCTTTAGATCTGTTTTATATTGCCTAATTCATATCTTATAAAATTCTATAATCAATTTCAACATGCATATCATACATTTTATGTTGTGTCTGTTTCTGCCTTAGTTTATGCTGGCCACTGACTGCTTTGAACTGGGTTACACAGAGGATGGGAATTGCAATGGAGATCCTGGACTCTCATTACCTCCACCTTACAGATTACAGTGGGATATTCCAGCAAAGGTGGGTTTTTTAATAATGAAACCAAACTGGAAGTTGTACCTAAAAAAAGACAGGCAAATGACCAGCCACCAATATTTCCAATGCTCTCCTTGCAGCTGATCTTTTCTCATTACTGACTTACCACAGCACTGTGAAGGTGAGCATCTTGGTAGAGACAGGGCTTTGCTTCTTCACATTGAAGCTGCCCTGCTGGACTAATTAGTTGATAATTTGTGTTGTTATATTTAAGAAGTAACCAGAGTACCAGGAGAAAGGTTGTAATGGGGCAATTTAAAAAACTTTGGACCCCCCGGTTAGGTTTTTGCAGTAGTGTATTTAGGTTTTCTGCTGCCCTAGACCCACCCCTTCCTGACATTTTTGAGTTGGAACACTAGTTCTGAGGGCCTGAGGGGGGGGGGGGGGCAGAGCCAATGGATTCCCTTCATTTGCATAGCTTTCCTCTCACTACCTGTTTGGCTGGAAGGCAGGGGCAGGAAGTGAAGGGAAATCTCTGCAATGCAAATTAAACTGACAGGGGCTACAACCCTCCCTTATCCAAAATGAAAAAAAAAGTGTTGCCTATAGTTCTAATTTAACCACTTAACGCCCGCCGCACGCCTATGTACGTCCACAGAATGGCACGTACAGGCAGATGGGCGTATATATACATCCCTGCCTTCTAGCGGGTCGGGGGTCCGATCGGGACCCTCTCCGCTACCTTCGGCGGGTGGCTTACCTTTGGGAGTGATCCAGGCTGAGGGTGCGGCTGCTCGATTCTGTCCACCCCCTCATGATCACTCCCAGCCAATCCCGTGAGCCTTCGCCGTGTCGCTTCCTCTGCCTGTAAAATGTAAACACTGGCAGAGGAAGTGATGCAGCTCTCCTCTCGGCGGTATTTTCAAACCGCCGAGAGGAGAGAAGACTCACAGTAAGTCGCACCAACACTACACTGACACCAGTACACATAGGCACATTTAACCCCTTGCGATCACCCCCCCCCCCCCACCCCCCTGTCACACTGTCACTGAATGCAGTGATCATATATTTACTGATCACTGCATTTAGTGTCAGTGTGACAGTTAGTGTGACAGGCAGTTAGTGTTAGGTCTAGGGTAGCCCCGTACCCCCCCAATAAAGTTTTAACCCCTTGATCACCACCCTAGTTAACCCTTTGACCCGCCTATTACCAGCGTCACTAAGCAATCATTTTTCTGATTGCTGTATTAGTGTCGCTGTTACCGATAGGTAGCTAATTTTTTTTTATTGCAATTTTTTTTTTCTAAAGACATGTGGCTGAATACATTTTGGCCTAAATGTTTGACTAAAATTCAGTTTATTCAATTTTTCTTATAACAAAACGTAAAACATATTGATTTTTTTTCAAAAATGTCGCTCTATTTTTGTTTATAGCATAAAAAAAAAAAATTGCAGAGGCAATCAAATACCATCAAAAGAAAGCACTATTTGTGGGAAGAAAAGGTTGCAAATTTTGTTTGGAAGCCACGTCGCACGACTGCGCAATTGTCTGTTAAATCGACGCAGTGCCAAATTGTAAAAACGCCTCTGGGCATTTAGCAGCTTAAGTGGTTAAGCACAAATTTCTGATAATTTTATGGAGAGGACTAAGAAGATATAACCATGCCGATGGTGCAGCAGAAAACATATAGCACAGTGAGGAAGGTTTGTGGTTCAGGATGATAGGACAGTCAAAATTAGAAGCAGCATCCCCTTTATGGGGGTGCTAGACTAATTTGCCTCTCAACCCAGTCCACCCCATAACACTGGCGCTACACTAATGGTGTAGTGTAAGCTGGCGGGGACTCTTTCCGTGCTGCCCCCCTGCAAAGTGCTGCCCTAGGCCAGGGCCTTGTTGGCCTAGGCCAGGATACAGTGTTGGGTTTTCGGTGGATCTTGTTGGATCTTGATGGTATATTGTAAAAGTTGTAAGGCTATCATGTCTATTATAATGAGGATCCACAGGGGAAAGTATGCTTTTTTTATTTGTATAGATGCTTAGCTGTCCATACTTCCATATTCAATGACTGAGATTATGGGGTTTATTTACTAAAGCTGGAGAGTGCAAAATCAGTCTCACTTCTGCATAGAAACCAATCAGCTTCCAGGTTTTATTGCCAAAGCTTAATTGAACAAGCTGAAGTTAGAAGCTGATTGGCTATCGTGCACAGCTGCGTACACCAGCTTTAGTAAATCAACCCCTATGTTTCAAACTAGTGTCCATTGAATCAAAGGAGAATATATTGTTTTCTGAAACCTTTCTAAACTTGTCTTGCTCTGGAATTTGTAATGCTTATTTTATTTATGTTCAATAAAGTCTTTCTTGAGATAATAATAATAAAAAAAGAAGTAGTAGCTGGAGAGGTTTAGAAAGCACAGATACAGTAAATGAAGCAGAAACAATGGAATCTTTGTACTGCAGGTCCTCAGGAACAGCTTTTCCTTCAGCTCATAAAACAGTGAGCAGCACAGTAGTGATATCACCAAATTAACACAAATATTTTATACATGAAGAGTTAAAGTGCCTTCAATTATCTCACCGTACAGATATACAGTAGATACAGCCAGGTCCATAAATATTGGGACATCGACACGATTCTAATCTTTTTGGCTCTATATCACCACAATAGATTTGAAATGAAACAAACAAGATGTTCTTTAACTGCAAACTTTCAGCTTAAATTTGAGGGTATTTACATCCAAATCAGGTGAACGGTGTAGGAATTACAGTTTTTATATGTGCCTCCCATTTTTTAAGGAACCAAAGTAATGGGAAAGATTAACAATCATAAATCAAACTTTCACTTTGTAATACTTGGTTGCAAATCCTTTGCAGTCAATTACAGCCTGAAGTTTGGAACGCATAGACATCACCAGACGCTGGGTTTCATCCCTGGTGATGCTCTGCCAGGCCTCTACCACAACTGTCTTCAGTTCCTGCTTGTTCTTGGGGCATTTTCTCACCAGCTTTGTCGTCAGCAAGTGAAATGCATGCTCAATTGGATTCAGGTCAAGTGATTGACTTGGCCATTGCATAACATTCCACTTCTTTCCCTTAAAAAACTCTTTGGTTGCTTTCACAGTATGCTTCAGGTCATTGTCCATCTGCACTGTGAAGCGCTGCTCAATGAGTTCTGAAGCATTTGGCTGAATTTGAGCAGATAATGTTGCCCGAAAAACTTCAGAATTCATCCTGCTGCTTTTGTCAGCAGTCACATCATCAACAAATATAAGAGAACCAGTTCCATTGGCAGCCATACATGCCCACGCCATGACACTACCACTACCATGCTTTACTGCTGAGGTGGTATGCTTTGGATCACAAGCAGTTCCTTTCCTTCTCTATACACTTCTCTTCCCATCACTCTGGTACAAGTTGATCTTGGTCTCATCTGTCTATAGGATGTTCTAGAACTGAAGTTTTTTTTAGATGTTGTTTGGCAAACTCTAATCTGGCCTTCCTGTTTTTGACGCTGACCAATGGTTTACATCTTGTGGTGATCCCTCTGTATTCACTCTGTTGAAGTCTTCTCTTGATTGTTGACCTTGACACACACACACCTACCTCCTGAAGAGTGTTCTTCATCTGGCCAACTGTTGTGAAGGGTGTTTTCTTCCCCAGGGAAAGAATTCTTCGGACATCCACCACAGTTGTTTTCTGTGGTCTTCTGGGTCTTTTGGTGTTGCTGAGCTCACAATGTGTTCTCTTTTTTTTAAGGATGTTCAAAACAGTTGATTTGGCCACACCTAATGTTTTTGCTATCTCTCTGATGTTTTTTTTTTTGTTTTTTTCAGCCTAATAATGGCATGCTTCACTGATAGTGACAGCTCTTTGGATCTCATATTGAGAGTTGACAGCAACAGATTCCAAATGCAAATAGCACACTTAAAATGAACTCTGGACCTTTTATCTGCTCTTTGTAAATGGGATAATGAGGGAATAACACACACCTGGCCATGGAACAGCTGAGCAGCCAATTGTCCCATCACTTTTGGTCCCTTAAAAAGTGGGAGGCACATATACAAACTGTTGTAATTCCTACACTGTTCACCTGATTTGGATGTAAACACCCTCAAATTAAAGCTGAAAGTCTGCAGTTAAAGCATGTCTTGTTTGGTTCATTTCAAATCCATTGTGGAATTATGTCCAAGTCCCAAGACAGCTAAGCTAAGCTAAGCTGGAAGTCTGCAGGAGCCCCAGATTGCACCCGCGATTTGCTGATGTTTGGTGCAATGCTCTACAGGTGCCCTATAAAAAAAACATTACCTGCAAAAAACGTGCATTTATTTATTTATTCAAAGGGTGAACTTGGCCTTTAATTTGGATGTATTACTGTTGGTTTTGCAACAGTTACAAGTTAAAAAAGATCACTTGTGGCTGAAGGAGGTAATAAAATATTAATTTTTGTGTACCCTGCCCTGAAAAAGAACAATTTACACTAATTGGTATCCATTTTCTATGCAATTTTTTTTTCTATGCACATATACAAACTGTTGTAATTCCTACACTGTTCACCTGATTTGGATGTAAACACCCTCAAATTAAAGCTGAAAGTCTGCAGTTAAAGCACATCTTGTTTGGTTCATTTCAAATCCATTGTGGTGGTGTATAGAGCCAAAAAGATTAGAATTATGTCTAAGTCCCAATATTTATGGACCTGACTGTATATGAGTATAGAAAATAGAAATGTAAATGTATAGGAAGTACACTGCATTTTCAGGAGATATTTATGTCAAAGGTTACATTTTCAGGGTACATCTTAGGCACAAGGAATGTTTCAAGATGATCTCTATTTATAGCATAACATAACTTCAGTTTTTGAGTCAATAAGTGGCAGCAGCAAAACAGAAGATTTCAGTCTACTCTAATCTTTCGAAGTAGAGCACAGAGTATTTGCACACTAGCATAAATTAATTGCCCCTGCTGCAACAGTTGCCCTTTCAACGTATATAATAATGTGAAGTTCTGCAAAGGGGTACATTATGTTCATTCTGTGAGTTTATTATAATAAAGCCTACTGTCCTGAATCTTGTGCTTAAAAGATAAGTTCAGCCTTGGAACAAGTTATATGTTCCAACCTATTGTGGATTTGAACATGTAACATGTTTCAGCCTCTAAAGCCGCTACCCCCCATCTCGCCTCTCTGTAATAGCAGATGGGGGATCCTATTCCTGCGCCTGTTGTCACAATTTCAAAACAGTGCGGCCAGTTTGGGCTCCGTCCACACTCCTGCATTGTTAATTTCAGTTTCCTGTGAATGAATTCTTAAAAATACTGTCAGTCATTGTGGCCAACAGTTTGTAGTTCGCAATGCACTATGAGGTCACTGGTGAGCACTCTCATAGTCCATTGATCTTCTTGCTCTGAGGTTTACACTGTAGCGATGCGAGAACCAGCACATTTCCAGCACCAGTTCCCACATTGCATCTCTCCCACAGGCAGTTTACACTGCCCTCTGCGAACCGCTGCAGGTGTCAATATGTTAATGAAACCCCCCGATCGGTTCACAGATCGCAGTGCGAACTGTGGATTCGGACAGGAATCAGATCGTATGAGTGTTCTTATCCATGCGATCCGATTCCTGTCCGAAGCAACAGTTTGCACTGCGATCTGTGAACTGATTCCAGTGTGAATCCAATGTGAGTTCAGCCATACAACTGTATGGCTGATCTTACACTGCACAGATATTGCATGTGATCGGCACCACAGTGCAGGTGCGAATCACCTGCGATGTCTGACATTGCACAAGTGTGAACCCGGGCTCAAGTAACAGCCTCCCTGTATGAGGTACAAGCAGACAGCTAAGCTAAGCTAAGCTGGGAGTCTGCAGGAGCCCCAGATTGCACCCGCGAGTTGCTGATGTTTGGTGCAATGCTCTACAGGTGCCCTATAAAAAAAACATGCACATTTTTTTACCTGCAAAAAACGTGCATTTATTTATTTATTCAAAGGGTGAACTTGGCCTTTAATTTTGATGTTCTACTGTTGGCTTTGCAACAGTTACAAGTTAAAAAAGATCACTTGTGGCTGAAGGAAGTAATAAAATATTCATTTTTGTGTACCCTGCCCTGAAAAAGAACAATTTCCACAAATTGGCATCCATTTTCTATGCAATTTTTGGCTTCTATTAGACTGTCAGTAGTTATTCCAGGTTAGGTTTCGAACATCTGCAAAGATTTCAAAATGTTGGCTTGAAAAATAAAAATGGCACCTAGGAATGTTAATTAACATTTATTGCTGTATAAGTGTTCTACTTTAAACATCTCTTTATGGATATATTGATGAAGACCCTCACGCATTAAAGAATTATTGTCATGTGTTAATAATTAGTAATTTTATCCTGTTTCATGAAGTAATATGTTTCCTGATTATCCATAAGAGTGCCTTTGTTACTCTTCAACCTCATTGGTTCATTAGGGTTTTTTTTTAATGTATTATAAGGTATTTGTCAGGCAAAATACCTTTTTAATAGTGAAATTTCCTTTTGTCTAGTGTCGTGAGGTCATTGAACACTCCTACTTCACAGCCAAGACACTAGCAGATGACGTGGACTTTAACTGCGTTCGTTTCACTGATTTTGGGAAAGGACTTATCAAAAAGTGCCGGAGCAGCCCCGATGCTTTCTTCCAAATATCACTACAGCTGGCTCACTACCGGGTAAAGAGTTCCTAAAGTTCCTAAAGTGCCTAATGTCACTGTGTCATAGAAAAATATCTATGTATTTTTTATGTTTCTCAGGGTATTCATTTGTTTCTTTTCAGTGTAGGCCAGTGGATGATGCCCTGCTATGTTCTTAAACAGGATCAGTTTTTTTTAAGGGTCTAATGTTGTGTTATGGTTAGCATTGCTTCTGAGCATGCGTGTTTGTACTTGTTTGGATTTTTTTTTCCGAAGTACTTCTGTACACATGATCGGATAACCCGACAACACACATTTGTTGGAGAGGAACAAAAATTTACTTTATAGGCACCAATAGTAGCGTTAAAATATATTTTATCTGTAAATTGTACTGTGATATATGTCACACAACACTGTAAATACATATTAATGTAATGTAAATACAAAAAAAATGCAAATAAATCAAATATATAAATATAGTGCCACACAGTAGGATATAATAATTAGATAATTCATAAAATTATAGTGCCACAAACTTGAATCATAAAGTGCTGTAGTGCATAAAACAGTTGTCTGATGGAGCATACAAATGCTCAGATTTTCCGACAACAGCCTGCCATCACACAATTCCCATCGGAAAATTCGATCGTGTGTACAGGCCTTAAAATTAACCTGTAAAGCACAGCAGCTACCAAGTATTCATATGAAATATCAGCACACTAAAATTAACTATCTAGTGTGTTATATCCCAAGCAGCTGGATATAATACCCTCGCAGGAAAATGGTAATTGTTCCACAACCAGTGCTCCAGGAATAATAATCAATAGTAGGCGCAAATGCCGCCGATGCCTGAATAGAATACTTGCCCCCGCCGCCGAAATGCCGCCGCCGCATACCGCAAAGCCGCCGCCGCGTTAATCCCCGTGCGGGAACATTACAGGCAGCTTTCGTTTGAATAGTTGTAATCCCCTCCGCGCCGTGTATAGACACTCCCCCTTGCTCGGGATTGGACGGATCTGTCCAATCCCGAGCAAGGGGGAGTGTCTATACACGGCGGGATTACAACTATTCAAACGAAAGCTGCCTGTAATGTTCCCGCACGGGGATTAACGTGGCAACGGCGGCATCATCATCTTCTAGGTATGGGGGACATGGCTGCAATATGTGGGGGGACATGACTGGATATATGTGGGGGGACATGGCTGCAGTATATGGGGGGACATAGCTGGATATATGTGGGGGGGACATGGCTGGATATATGTGGGGGGGACATGGCTGGATATATGTGGGGGGACATGGCTGGATATATGTGGGGGGACATGGCTGGATATATGTGGGGGGAAATGGCTGCAATATATGGGGGAACATGGCTGGATATATGTGGAGGGACATGGCTGGATATATGTGGGGGGACATGGCTGCATTTGTGGGGGGACATGGCTGCATTTGGGGACACATTTAAAAAAAAAGTATCGGTATTCGATATCGGCGAGTACATGAAAAAAAGTATCGGTACTTGTACTCGGTCCTAAAAATGTGGTATCGGGACAACCCTAATCAATAGCGTTTTCTCAATATGTCTCCTGGATGAAATAAAGTGCATTTGCCAAAAGTCTGATGCCGTGTACACACGACCGTTTTTCATGACGAGAAAAATGCAATTTTTTAAGTTGGTCATTAAAACTGACTGTGTGTAGGCTCCAGAGCATTTTTCTCGACGTGAAAAATAGGTATTACAAATTTAGAACATGCTCTATTTTTTCTCGCCGTTTTTCACTTTGTACAAAACGGTCGTGTGTAGGCGTAAAAAAAAATGTGCATGCTCAGATGCAGGTTGTGAGAAGGGAAATTTGAATAATCAGCCCAAAGGGTGTCTTCAATCAAATGGATTTTTCCCCTTTATAGTCCTGTTGTATGTCACTGCGCTTTGCTCAAGCATTTTTTTTCACGATCGTGTGTATGCAAGGCAGGCTTGACAAGAATCACGTTGAGAAAAACATTGTTTTTCCATGACATTAAAAACGGTCGTGTGTACGCGGCATAAGTGTGTCCTGAACACTTTGGCCCGGATTAAGAGATACGAGATAAGGCTTCAGTTACGATGGACGCATTCAGCGTTCCCATTTAAAATATGCAAATTAGTAAAATACGCCGATTCACAAACGTAGATGTGCCCGGCCGCTTCATATACGCGATTTGTGTAAGGCTTACGTCCGGCGTAAAGTTACCACTCATATAGGAGGCGCAGGTAATGCAAAGGTATGGGCCAGGGAACGACGCCGTCGAATTTTACGTTGCGTACGGCGCTTACGTAGTACTACGTGAATAGGACTGTGCGTAGGTTACGTTTACGTCGTAGGCAGTGTTCGATGTATCTTAGGCAGCTATTTCGACGTAACTGTGAGCATGCGCACTGGGATGCGTCCAAGAGGCGACGCATGCGCAGTTCATTTATTGAAGCTGTGGCCATCATTTGCATGGGGTCACGCTTCATTATAATATATCACGCCCACTTCCAGCCCACTTCCACATACTTTGACTTACGTCGGCTTGCGCCGACAACTATACGCTACGCCGGCGCAACGTTGAGCACATATTCTTTGTGAATAGCATGCTTGCCTCTCAACGTTGCGCCGGCGTATCGTAAAGTAGATACGCTACGCCCACACAAAGATGCGCCGCTCTACCTGAATCCGGGCCTTTATCTTTATTCCACAGGTAAAATTCAATTCTGCAGGCTGATCTTTTTCTCTTCTGATAATGCTCTAAAAAAACAGAGAACATGTAGTGTAGTATGTTCAACCTCAAAACTATATAGGAAAGTGTTGTATGCTCTCACATTAAAAATGTGTATACCAGTGCCGCACAATACCACTATATGCTTCCTTAGTATTTACCCGTACCCTCAGGATTCTTTATCATCAAGCGTCAACTCTTCTTTCATGATGTACCCTCTTCAGATCCAGAAGGTGTAACCAATTAAATTAATTTGCATAGATCTGTCCTATGGAAAAGGGACAAACCCTTTGTTTTTGGGATGTGTGATGGAAATGAGGTATGTAGGTACATACGTTTTTAAAAAAAAAGCTTTAGCGCTGCTCTATTGGGACTATGAAAGAAGTTGACTAAGGATCAGTAATAACAACGAGGCTTAAATGAATTGTAGCATCTTAAAATGTAATTTAGTAAGGTGAAAAGGCAAACTTAATTTCCATTTTGGTTTATTGACATCACAGGATAAAGGGCACTTCTGTTTAACTTATGAAGCCTCTATGACCCGTTTATTCCGCGAGGGTCGAACAGAGACTGTGAGATCCTGCACCAAGGAATCCTGTGATTTTGTGAAGGCCATGGAGGACCCCAATGAAACTGTGGGTACCAAGTCCTGTTTTAAATGAAAAATTTGTCATATTAAATAATGCTTTCAGTTAAACTCTCAACTATCATCACACAGAGAGAAAACCGTCTGGCATTCTACCGAGCAGCTGCTGAGCGTCACCAACTCATGTATCGTTTAGCAATGACAGGAAAAGGCATTGACCGCCACCTTTTCTGTCTCTATCTTGTGTCTAAGTATCTGGGAACTGAGTCACCCTTCCTTCAGCAGGTGAGAATGTCTGTCATTAGAAAAGTTATCGTGTTTATTGTTATTTATGTGAATCTGCTCCATAACCTGTGTTTCATTTCTTTTTAATGTGGCTTTCATTAAAGGGGAACTAAAGGTAAACTTATATGTTATATTAGAATGGGAAGTCAGTCCTAACTACTATATATTTTTCACTGCTGTTGTAGCAACTGTCTCTGTTCAGAAAATATTGGCCCTTATGTTAAAAAGCCTTGAGGAAGCCTAGAGCAACCCATCATATTTTAAAATAAATAACACCAAACTAGTTGATGGACTGGGGACGGTGCCTTCACTTGTCCATTTTAATAATCTTTTTCGACTCTATCTGCACTGGGCCAGTGTAATTTCAAATATATGCAGTTAGATACACATTCATATATTGTCAGGTCATCTGAGTCCAGGTGACAGATTCACACTGTTGGGGTCAGGAGCGCACCTCTAAGCTTGTGGACCCTTCGGCTGAGTGCTGTGGATGGAGCTTTGGATGGTTCAGGTAAGCAGCTTCACCTGAGCACCGACACAAACTGAACAGGGAGCTAGAGCATAAGATTCCCTGGGGCGCAGAGCCAGCAGGTTTTTACCAGGGCCTCTGATGGTGAGGATGGGCTTCGCGGCAGGTGACTCCAGGTCGCAGCCTCCAGGGTCTCCCAGCTTACGCCCACGGCAGGCTCTGGTGGATGGAGAGGAAAAAGCTGTGCATGGCAATAAGGAATAGTCAGAAGGACAAGCCAGGGGTCGGGGCTACAAGCAGACAGGGATAGTCAGGAGAACACGCCAAAGGTCGGGGCTACAAGCAGACATGGATAGTCAGGAAAAAAGCCAAAATCAGTACACAGAAACAAGCGTAACGTACCTGGTAAGAAACACACAGACTATTGCTCGGGCAAGGCAGACTTGGAGTGCACAGTGTTGAATAGTGTTTCCTGTTAGAGGGTGGGGTGGAGTCACGCTAAGAAAATATTACTTAAACCTGCAGGTGTGAGAGTGCAGTCCCTAAAGCTGATACACAGACCAGTGGTAGGCAGACAGCAGGGCATGAATCCTTATTGCAGATTCATGAAATACGGTATATTTTATGCTATTTTGTTCCAGTGTCTGAATTCTGTGTTGTGGTGGGGGACTGAGGAAAATGTTGACCCTGATTGTTTACTGGGTCTTTTCTAGGTGTTGTCTGAACCCTGGCGTCTCTCTACATCTCAAACACCTCAACAGCAGCTAAAAATGTTTGATTTGGAGAAATTCCCAGACCATATATCTGCCGGTGGAGGATTTGGACCAGTAAGTATGTTTTAGTATTTGTCATTGGTAATCTACAAATATGCAGGTCCTGCAGTACTGCAGTATTTGCACAAGAAAAGGAAATCATGGATGTGCTGTATGTGGGCCTTAATGCTGTTCATGTTATCTAGCTAAATACTAATGTCAAATAGATCGTATCAAGAATATGTTGTTTAACAGAAGAATGCCCTCATTCCTATCATAAGTATGCAGAAACCAAACCCTCTAATTGGGACTTTAGGGGCTTGAAAGTATAGAAAAAATATAACAAGCTTTATTGTACATATTAAAAAAATATACAAGTACTTTACTGTTAAAAAAGATATACAAGTTAAAACTGGACAAATGTGGATGTGCATCACAAATTTGTACACAATTACATGAAAACAAAAACTTCTGTCTATAAATACATAATAAAGAGAAATACCCAATGAGTTTCAAGATATGTTCTTTTTTGTTCTTATTAGGCTCCATGCACACTGAAGCTGATAAACTGGTGTTTTGAACGCCAGATTTCTGGTAGAAAATCTGCTTTAACCACATCCTTACTGGGCACGTATAACCCTTCCTGACCAGGTGAAATTTCAGCTGCGTCGCTTTAACTTGCGTGGTCATGCAACGTGTCTCCCAAACACACGGAGTCCCTTTTTCTCCACAAATAGAGCTTTCTTTTGGTGGTATTTGATCATCTCTGTGGTTTTTATTTTTTGCGCTATAAACAAAAAAAGAGCAACAATTTGGAAAAAAAGTCAATATTTTTTACTTGTTACTTTAATAAATAGCCCATTTAAAAAAAAAAAAAACTTTTTTTTTCTCAGTTAAGGCCGATACATTTTATTCTACATATTTTTGGTAAAAAAAAATCGCAATAAGCGACTGGTTTGCGCAAAAGTTATAGCACTTACAAAATAGGGGACAGAATTATTATTAATTTTTCTTCTTATTTTTTTTTACCAGTAATGGCGGCGATCTGCGATTTTTATTGGGACTGCGACGTTATGGCGGACACATTGGCCACTTTTGACACATTTTTGGCGCCATTCACATTTATACTGCTATAAGTGCTATAAAAATGCACCGATTACTGTATAAATGTGACTGGCATGGAAGGGGTTAAATGTATTCCCTGGGTGTGTTCTAACTGTGGGGGGAGGGGGGTGACTAGGGGAGGTGACCGATGCTGTGTCCCTATGTACAAGGGACACAGATCGGTCTCCTCTCTCCCCTGACAGAACATGGATCTCTGTGTTTACACACAGAGATCCATGTCCTTGTCCCTGTAACCGCCGACTGCGAGTGGTTGGCGGACATCGCGGCCGCTAAGCACACGCATCGGTATCTCAGGAATGCGGCGGACACGTGCGTGCCGCCGGCGGCGCTCGCGTGCCCTCTAGTGGCCAGGAAGAGCGCATATATGCGTCCAGTCAGTGATTTAGAAGCATATATTCGTACGGCCATCGGGAAGTGGTTAAAAATTCTATTTTTTCTCTTGTAGGTAAAGTATACCTGTTTAATCACTTACCTCTGAAGAAGAAAGCAAAAAAGAACACCTAAAAACGTGTTGGATAGTTCTGTCTCTATGATGTATTTTATAGACAGAATTTTTGGTGTTTTTTTTCATGTAATTGTGCACAAATTTGCGATGCACAACCACATTTGTCCTGTTTTAACTTGTATATGTTTTAATATGTACAATAAAGCTTGTGATATGTTTTATATACTTATACTTCCATACCCCTTAAAGTCCCACTTAAAGTGTTTGGTTTCTGCAATGTCAGGTAGATGGTTGTACAAGCTGCTGTAAATTCTCGAAGTTTAAATGGGACCATCAGAAACATAAAACGAAGCCCCAGATAAACTAACGGCAATGCAAAATAGTGCAGATTGTGACATATGTACTAGTGCCCCAAAACAACAATTAATCGCATGGAATGTTTCTGTGGAATCCGACCTGTGCTTCAGAGATATGAAAATTCTTTTTTGCAAATGCCTGTGTCTACAAATCTACAATTTGTGTGCCATATAATTGAAAAGATTGCAAATATTTTATGTGCAAAGAAAAAGCACATTAGAGCACCAAGAAGCAGATGACCCAGGACTAGAGCTTATATGGCAAAGATGTTTAATTGAAGTATATGTAAATTGTTACTAGTTAATAGAAGAATTATTCTGTTATGTATATTTGGTAATTATTAATTGAAAATATATTTTTTATTGGTCGTGAGAGCATAAATAGTGTGCTGGTAAACAAATTATACTCCTTTTAAATTAAATGGTAATGTTATGTAAAATTAAAAAATAAAATGAATAATAATTTTCCTTAACCTAAGTTTGCCTATTCTCACTGTCCTTTCCTGATGGGCACATAAGAGGATAGTTATGACAGACCTACTATCGTGTCCTCATATCTCATTCAGCAGCTTGATGCCTGTCTTCTCACCTCATAGACACCTTCATCATTTGGTTCTTATAAACTAGGATCCATGTGATATTATCTCCTTGCTGCCGAACGTACGCACATATGTGGCCTCGGGTTTCAGGGGTTATACCGGGATAATGCCCGCAGCTGCAGAGCTGCCGATTGGCTTTCCAGGGATAACAACCAGTGTGGCTAAAATCTGCTTGGTTGTTATCCCGGAGATGCGGGAGGGGACATCCCCCCCCTCCCGCCGCCTCCACCACTATTACCGCGCCTCACGTCCCACCGGGAGACCCGATCCATGATGCGCCATCCCCGGGCGCCTAGCCACACACTGGAACGAAGCCGTAAACATCCAGTCATCTAGTCTCCTCAATGTAAACACAGAAATGGCGTCACAACGTCACTTCCGGTTTACTCGGCTGCCATTGGTGCCGGATTTTAAAAAGTAAATGGTATTCAGAATTGCAGTTTTTAGCAATCTGAAAACTTTGAAGTTCAAAGGAGGGATTGGGGGTCTTTTAATTCAGTAATTCAACAGTCATTTTAAAGCAGCAGTGGTTATTTCCTTTTTTATACCTTGGTGGAGATGACGAGATGACTATCACTGACATGCAGGATGTTGTTTTAACACTGTCAGTAGAACACTATTATCCCCCGGCCACTAATCAGATAGCTGATTCACAGTTGTATCCCTTTATTCCTTATAATGTAATTACTTCACTGTTGGCTAAACCAGCATTCAGCTTTTTAGGTTCAGAAAGAGCCATTGGCATCAGTTTGTCTTGCATAAGGAGGAAAATACTGTGCATTATTCTTAATTGACCAATGTTTTCTTAGTAATCTCTGTTAAACCTAGGTGGTTAAAATGTACAGTGGGAATAGAAAATAATCCGCTTTATTTACTCAGTGCAACCAGGGCCGTTTGAAGGAATTAGGGGGCTCCAAGCAAAATGGACATGTAGCCCCCCCCCCCCCCACACACACAGCGCAGAACCACAGAAAGCAGAAAACCAACAGCTGGGTGGATGGAAGGGGTGATGGTGGGGCAAGATAAATGACTAGTGCCCCAGCATAGCATGAAATATAAAAGAGGGCTCCATATGATATAGATCCGTGTTTTTCAACTCCAGTCCTCAAGGCACACCAACAGGTCATGTTTTTAGGCTTTCCATTATTTTGCACAGATGATTTGATCAGTTTCACTGCCTTAGTAATCACCACAGCCATTTCATCTGAGGGAAATCCTGAAAACTTGACCTGTTGGTGTGCCTTGAGGACTGGAGTTGAAAAACACTGTTATAGATCAAGCAATGAATTTTATTTATAAAAATATCTTACAAATCGGTGTAAATATAGCCAATAAAAGTTATCACAAAATGGTATAATATGAATTAAAGCAATGTGGGATGCATAAAGATGCCAGCATAACCTACCTGATCCCTAAACTGACTATTACACTGACCTGCCTGATCCCTAAACTGACCTGCCTGATCCCTAAACTGACCATTACACTGACCTGCCTGATCCCTGAACTGACCATTGCACTGACCTGCCTGATCCCTAAACTGACCATTACACTAACCTGCCTGATCCCTAAACTGACCATTACACTGACCTGCCTGATCCCTAAACTGACCATTACACTGACCTACTTGATCCCTACACTGACCTACCTGTGATCCCTACACTGACCTACCTGTGATCCCTACACTGACCTACCTGATCCCTACACTGATTTACCTGGGATCCCTACACTGACCATTACACTGACCTACCTGGGATCCCTACACTGACCTACCTGATCCCTACACTGACCTACCTGATCCCTACACTGACCTACCTGATATCCCTACACTGACCTACCTGATTCCTACACTGACCTACCTGTGATCCCTACACTGACCTACCTGTGATCCCTACACTGACCTACCTGATCCCTACACTGACCTACCTGATCCCTACACTGACCTACCTGTGATCCCTACACTGACCTACCTGATCCCTACACTGACCTACCTGATCCCTACACTGACCATTACACTGACCTACCTGATCCCTATACTGACCTACCCATATCCCCACACTGACAATCAAATGCTCCCACTGTGCCCCCTGTCTGATAGAGGGGGTGGGGCTGGAGAGAGGGGGTTGGCACCCTTACGGACACACTGCCTCTAGATAAACAAGACCCCCAGCTAGGAGGACTGTGTGTGTGTGTGTGTGGGGGGGGGTGGGTGTGATAAGAAGGGTCCCTAATAAAGGAATCCCCCTCACTTCCCCCTCCAGTTATGAGGATTGCAGGGGGTGATATTAGGGGACCCCCATTCAGGAAAATAGGAACGCCCCTCCCCCACCAGTTAAAAAAGACCCCCAGCTTGGAGAACTGCAGGGGGTGATGGGAGGACCCTGCTCACCCCCTCTAATAGAAAAAAAGAGCACTGGCCAGGAAGACTGCAAACCCCCCCAGACGGTGAATAGTGTGTGGTTACTAGTGACTGTAAACAGATGCAGAAAGTTATTATACACACAGCAGCCCCAGAGGGGGAGGAGGGGGGGACTCACCGTAAGATAAGGAGTAATTCCTGCAGAGCTCCGATGTCTGCATCTCTGGGCTGTCACTGCTGCCTCTGTCTGTGTTCTCCATGCTGCTGAAACTTCTCTCACTTCACCATGTGTGGACAGACAATCCCGGGCTCTGCACAAGGGGGAGGGTGGAGGCAGGGAGAAATATGTGCATGGAGTTCCCAAAGCTGTGAAAGCAGATAGTAAGGGAGAGGAGGATTGGTGCTACAGGGCTGCACTGATTTGATGGGCAAATTCAAAACCCTAAGCACAGAGTTGGAAAAAGGATCACCTTTGTGTGTCAATATTTTGTTGAACCACCTTTTGCTTTATTTTCAGCCTTTAGTCTGTTGGGATATGTCACATCTAGACTTTGCAATATTTGCCCACTCTTCTTTGCAGGACTGCTAAATTTGATGGTGACTGTTTGTGGACTGCAATCTTCAAGTCATTCCACAGATTTTTAATGAGGGGTTTAAGTCTGGGCTCTGACTAGGCCATGCAAGGACATTCAACGTTTTCTCTTTCAACAACTGTGTGGTCATTTTTTGCTATAATGCTTTAGGTTATTGTTATGTTGGAAGGTAAATATTATACCCATTGACAACTTTCTGACAGAAAGCAGCAGATTTTCCTCAAGATCCAATTCTCCTTCTATCCTGACAAGTGCTCCAGTCCCTGCTACAGAGAAACACGCCCATAACAGGATATTACCATCTCTATGCGTTACTGTAGGAATGGTGTTATTTGGATGGCAAGCTTTATTGGGTTTCTGCCAGACATATCTTTTGATCTTGAGGCCCAATAATACAATTTTAGTCTCATCTGACCATAACACCTTTCCATGTGACCTCAGAATCTTCAAGGTGCATTTTGACAAAGCTTAAACATGACTGCATGTGGCCTTTTTGGGAGAGTGTTTTTTTTTTCTTGCAACCTATTGTTGTCACATGCACACAATGACCACTGTCATAAATTCCTGCAACTGCTTTAGAGTTTCTGTAGACCTCTTGGTAGCTTCCATGACCAGTTTCCTCATAGCACTTTCATCCTGTAAAGCAGGGGTGCCCAACCTTTTGAAGAACAAGGGCCACTTAAGCGACTTGGTAACCGGTCTCGGGCCACAATGAGTGGAGTGGGAGGATGGCAGCCCACTTGGCTCTCTAGAGCCCACTCTACTCTCAGCACACCAAACTCGCAGGTAATAGAACTCTATGGCTCAGTGCAGGTAACCCACAGTTGCACTTCTCTGCACCTGTGGATCAGTTTGATAGCAGCCCAGTAACCACTGCAGAACAGATATGCCCATATGCCCATATACACACTGTAATTTCAGTAATAAACTTACCCTTAATAACAGTATTATATTCTATTTTATTAAATGCCAGAGCAGGAGGTTGCGGGCCACGTCAGAGGGCTCTGCGGGCCACATGTGGCCCCCAAGCCACTGGTTGGACACCCCTGCTGTAAGGAGTGACATTCTGAGGCAGGAAGGGTCTGTGTTGTACCAAATATGTTCTACTTTATAATAATAGACGTCACTGTACTTCTAGACAATGATAAAGCCTTTGAAATATTTTTGTATTCATCTCCTGACTTGTGCCTGTCTTTAGCAACTTTATCGCAGAAATATTTTGACAGTGCCCTGCCACCCATAGTTGGTTGTTTGCTTCAGTTGCACTACCAGTGACTCAAATGCTTCAAGTTAGGTCTTTTCATGCTGAGCTAATCAAAATGATCACAGCTGTTCACAGTTGAAATTCAAATGGCTTTTAATTTTTAGGAGAGGGGTGATCCTTTTTCCAACTCAGTGATTTTGTTTTGGAATTATCTTTTGTTGGTGTTATATCTTTCACATGTTATAAGTTGCACTGAGTAAATACAGCTGGATAAAACAAAAACAGTGACTGTATTCATCTCAGGCTGCAAAGCAACAAAATGTGAGGGGCGGGGGGTTATTATTTGCTATACACACTGTATATTTCAAACACCTGCTTAACTTCTAAATACTGTATAAATGTATTCTATTACTATACATGAAATTACTTCCAATTCTTGTTTTATGATCTTATAGGTGGCTGATGATGGTTATGGTGTGTCTTACATCTTTGCTGGTGAAAATGTCATCACCCTTCACATTTCCAGTAAATTTTCAAGCCCTGAGACGGTACGATCTAACCACCTGCTATCTGTTTTATTGTTAGCAATGTTAACTTTCTTGTAATTGTATTAATTACCCATATAATGTTTCAGTTTCTTTATAGATTATAATTATTTTTCTCCCGATTTACAAGCTATCCATCAAAACTGACAGTTACAGGGGTTGGGGAAAAAACTGCCAGGACCGCGTACAAAGATTACCCTTTACTCCCAATGTTTTTAAAGTCATAATGGAAATCCATTTCCTGCCCTCCCAATCCAATAATTATGTTTGTTTAGTTGAGTATCTCTCATCGCTATTATTTATTAGCGTTATCACAGAGGACAAGGGGGGTCTCTCTTTATGTCTCTCTTTATAGAGTAAAAGAGAATTCATCTACAAATACGGAAAGGCTTCTTTATAGTAAGAGCTGTGAAAATGTGGAATAGACTTTCTCAAGAGGTGGTTCTGGCCAGCTTAGTAGATTGTTTCAACTTTCCTAGATACACATAACATAAATGGATACTAATATTTATAGGTAAAAATGATCCATGGAATATTCGATTGCCTCTTGGGGGATCAGGAAGGATTTTTTCCCCTGCTGAAGCAAATTGGATTATGCTTTATTGTTTGTTTTTTGCCATCCTCTGGATCAACTGTGGGTATAGGATTGTATATATAGGATGGTATATAATAAAAATGGAGGGAAATACGGTGTCTACCTTACTAATTATCTGTGACTACAACTGAGCTTTAAATCTACCTAAAAATGCACACATATGCCGCTACTGTTGAAGCACCCCTGGTAGTGTTTTTACCCTTGTTACTAGGGTTGTCCAGATACCGATACTAGTATCGGTATCGGGACCGATACCAAGTATTTGCGGAAGTACTTGTACTCGCGCAAATGCTCCCGATACCCAAATAGAATACTTTTTTTGTATTTATCAACATGTTCTGTGAAAATTCTTTGAGTTTTTTACTACTGCGTGACAAGAAAATAAAACATTTTTATTCATTTTTACTAATTTTTATTCTTTTATAATGTCTTGAGTTAGAGTTCTTCATAATTCTAAAGAAAATATCCTTAGTCTGTATTGTGGTTTGAAAACTGTCACATGACATTTAAAAAAAGTATCGGTATTCGGTATGGGCGAGTACATGAAAAAAAGTATCGGTATTTGTACTCGGTCCTAAAAAAGTGGTATCGGGACAACCCTACTTGTTACTGTCACAGATTGACCTGCATGTAACGATTGGGCTTTTGCCCGGCCAAACTCACATTGGAATTCCGACGGAATTCCATCTAAATAAAAGAAAACATGTTCTACAGTATATCTAAACTCTGATGGAATTCCTCGGAAAAAAGTCACATGGGGCATACACATGGTCAGAATTTCTGATGGAAAAAGTCTATCTGACTTTTTCCATTGGAAATTCCGATCGTGTATACAGGGCTTTAAGCTGTGAATTACAATAGGAATTCATGTACTAAATACTATCTGACATGTAAAACTGACAGTAGTCTAAAAAAAAAAAAAAAATTGTAATCCAATCTAAAAAATGCTAATCACATCATATTTTTGTTAATTTTTCTAATTTCATAGAAATAAAATAAATCCAAAACAAAGTTAATGCTCCCAAAGTCAGTTTTATTATAAATTATATGACAATAATAGTAGCTAGAAAAAGCCTTAGTGCAAATAAAATTAGTTCTCTCCCAATAGAGACACCATTTAGCTTTAAATTATTACATCTAGACCAATAAATTATCAAGTAGTTCCAGGGAAGTATTGTAGCTTAAATTGTATTGTAGCTTAAATTATTGAATTATTGTTATTGCAGTTGTCATGCTTCTAGGTCTTGAACTATGCTTCTTTTTCACATTGTTGTGTGAAATGTATTTCCAACCATGGACTGGTTTCAGTTATACAATGCAGGCAGAGATGAATTTAAAAAATGCAGAGGATCTTATAAAAACCATCTTCATACTATATATCTATCATTTTGTAGGAGTAAAGGAAAGCTGCAATAAATAATATGTGAAAACCAGTCTCAAAACATAATACACTAAAATGTTCCTAATTATAGACAATCTAATTTAAATGTCTAAGTTTATATCTTTTTTGAAAAAATACATATTTGCTCTCCCATTAGCCCTATTTTTTTAACATAGGGTTAAAAGTAGATGTCTTACTCTTTTTTAACAATCCAATTGGAAAAGTATCTACTGCTAGTCATTTGCACAAAGATTAGTATGGAATGCATAAAGGCACCCCTTACCCACCCTTCTCCAAAGTTTACAACAAAAACAAACATGATATTGCTAAAACTTGGGATTTAATGAGATGTATAATCAGTGTGTCGTTATTTTTTAACACTCTATATTTTACTCTCATATGCAGAATTATGTTGACTATCACGTAGCCACACTATATTGCTATACATATTAATAAACCCATACATATTTAATAAACCCTTTTAACATATAATTTTGTAATTGTTGGAATTTGCACTGCTAAAAAACCCCACTGGAGAAAAATTTCCTTGCCACAATATATCGGGGTGAGCAGCGCTCTTCACTTTCCATATGTGTGTCTTTTTCATTTCACACTTTATTGCTCTAGCTTTTATCAGTTTAACATGTAAAAGTCTAAAGTTTCATTCTAAAGATTCCCTGTCTTTGCTACTCTAAGTAAACCTGTATATGTAGAGTCACCTTCTAAATTTTGTTATGCTAGGGCCAGTCAGTCACCAAATGAGACCTTCTATTCTGATAATTGTTAGGCCTGTGGGCTGCTGACTTACCTGCCCATTAGCTATCTTTTTAGATATAGTCTGGGTGGGATGAAAGATGTTTAAAGGCCACAACTATGTGGGTAGGATGCTCCTGAACGACGTTTGGATAACCCCTAGTACAATATGAGTGGCTGGAACTTACCTCTTTTTCCCATATGTTTCAAACTAGGCCTTTCCCAATTACCAAATCTATTGCAGATCAGATTATAAGTGTATATAAAAACAGTTTCAGGTCCCATTGATTTGCTACCTAGTTAATCAGCAGCATCATTTGTTCTTGTTTTGTTCTTGTAGAATTGTATTCAGGATCAAAAATACTAATTTAATAAATTAGTTTAAAGAAAATTGATAATACAACATTTCTTGTACCCTGTAGCAATCGGATAATTTTAATAGAGGGACAAACATCACTTTTGACACATCTTCATTGCACATTTAACCAATATTAGACTGGATGCTGCAGTAACCAATGGCTGGCACTATATCTAATAGGCAAGACATACTGTACATTGCCGGTACTACCAAAAGACTAGTTACAGTGATTACTAGACATGTGCATTTGTTTTTGTCCGAATGCATTTTTGTCTAAATTTCAGGGATTTTCGTGTTCGTTCTATGAAACGATAACGAACGCGCAGGATCTGAAATCCGAATGATCCAAAGTAAAAAATGCTTTATTTTCGTATCGTTGCGACAATAGTTCGATATAGATAGAAGATTCGACATGACAGTGACAATAGCGATCTGTGTCTATCGAACCTGTGGTTGAATGTTCCTAACCTATTAGTCCAAGATTATTCGACATAGAGAGAAAAGATTTGACATTATAGAGACATGAAGATTAGAAGAAGCAGCTAAAAACATACGATCGCCGAGAGCAGACATTTACGGTCAAATGCTCCGCCCATAGGCTATAGAAGAATTCTAATACTGTTTGACTAGTAATAATAAATAATTATTATTATTACTAGTTAAACAACATTGGAATTCTACCATAGCATGTGGACGGAGCATTCGACTGGAAATGTATAATCACAACATTGTACTGTACAGTTTAGCTGTTTCGTCGAATCTTCTTCGAACATCCAACAGATACCATAAGCCTTCAATTGACAGATTCAACCTTAATTCGGATTTTCGGACGAATGCATTTTTTAACTAAACAAGATAAAAAATTTCGGGAGTAACTAAATAAAAAATATTTTCGGACAAAACCGAAATTCTGAAACAAAATATTTCAGTGTGCACATGTCTAGTCATTACATTGTGAGGCAGTGCATGCGATATGTCAATATTTGTTGATCTAGAAAGACAAGAGACCCCTTTTTTAAATGAGCACCTTTTCCTCGATTGGTGTTTGAGGCTGATGTCATAGTGAATAATCCATCCAGTCCTACTGCTAAACCTCAATGAACACTAACATTTTCTTAACATGAGATGTTTCATCCAAGAAATACAAAGTGTATCTTAACAGGACTAGTTTATTTTAAACCTAAAGGGCCAGATTCAGATACACTTAATATTGCGCTGCGTAATCGAAATACTCTACGCTGCCGTATTTCACCAGGCTCTACACCGAATCCCGGTAGATTTTTGCCCGTACGCTACGGCGGCGTAGTCTATTTCTCGCCGCGTAATCGAAATACGCGATTGGGGGGCGTGAAGCATTTAAATTAAGCGCGTCCCCGCGGCGATCGAACTGCGCATGCTCCGTTCAGAAATTTACCGCCGTGTATTACGCAAAATCACGTTGTTACGTCATTCGTTGTTTGAGTAGCGTAGTTTACGAACATTCCTATTCCCGGACGACTTACGTAAAAAATAATAAAAGACGTCGGAAAACGTAGAAATTCGACTCGGGAACGACGGCCATACTTAACATGGGCTGTCTAATATTAGACCAGCAAAAAGCTTGTATAGTGTTACGCAAAAAAAAAGATGACTAAAGGTGCCATAAGAGATTGCGAATGAAGATCGTAATTTCGGGGATCGCCGGCAAAAGCTCATTAGCATACCCCGACGCGGATTTTATTGCAGCGTAGATCCGAAGGCGTACGAACTCGTAATCCAGTCGAATTGAAGCCCGCAGCCGTCTATTCATGGTTCGAGGTTTCTGACTAGCTAGAAAACGCTCGTAATTTGAAATTACTCCAGTCTAACACTAGTTAGACAGGCGTAATGGCTCTGTGAATCTGGCCCAAAGTTTTTATCCGAGTTTACAATTCTGGTAGTAGCCCACCAAGATACCCCCCACATATAGTCCTTCCATTAATGTCTTTCAATTAATAAAATGGTGTTAGAAATAATAATTTGTATTTCAGTTAGTAAAATATGTATTCCTGTTGGTTTCTAGGGTATGCTGTGCTAATTTTTCTTACTTTTAGCTTTTGTTTAGTAACTTTTAATAACCAATACCAACCAGTATTACTGGTCATATTTCACTTCTATTCATGATTGTTGGTTATATGTTTTGGACAATGTGAAAGTACTGTATATAGTTATTTTCACCTATGTGGAATTCATTGACTGCTATTTATGTAATAATTGCTATATACATAATGTACATAATGAAAAGGAGCTATATTGTTTATATTGTGGGTACATTTGTGATCTATTATACATTGAAAGTCAATCTAAGGGGCTGTTCACAATCATGCAATTCCATTTTGGTATTTAAATGCACTTGTAGCTGCTTTGTAGCATATTATGATATGTATTAAAAATATTTTACATACATTTTTCTCTCAACTTGATATGGATGTATTGAAATACAGAAATGCAGGTTTTGAATATTATCATTTAAATCTAAGTGCAGGCTACAGCATACACTCATTTTAAATAGCTGTAGAGCAGTGTTTAAGGTTGAGCTGCCTGCACTAGATTCAGTTAATTTGACAAATGTCCTATGGTAGGGTCATGGAACCACACATTGTGAACAGACTCTTTTTCAATTAGACCTTATCTTATTTTCTTACTTCTCCCCAGAATTCTCACCGTTTTGGGCAAAGGATCTCTCAGTCTATGCGGGATCTGGCTCAGCTCCTCACTGTCCCTCCTCGTGGTGAACGGTAAAATATTGGCACCTCTGTGAGATCACATGACACATCACATGATTTGTTGTACAAGTTTCTACTCACTTGAAAAATGTTATTTGCTTATTAGGCTTTATTCATATTTGTGTGCAGCTCTCAAAGTGCAGCAGGAAAATGCCTCTCGCTGCACACAGTGCAAAACGCACCAAAACTATTGTATGCTGGAGTTTGGAAGTGCGCTGCAGAATACATTTCACCAGCGCTGAAGTCTGAACTGTTCCATTCCTGAACCCGGGCAAGAATTGAAATGTGTTTTCACAAACTTTGTTCTTATTTGTCCATAACAATACAAGCCTGATAGCTGTAAGTTAAACGCAATATATATATAGCAGTTCTGTATGGAATGTATGTAAATAATGTCTATCTATGCCATCTGTGCACGCAAACCAATGGCACAAGTTTACTGCGTCTTTGCCTCACCTGTCATTTCACCCCAACCATTTTCCAGCAAACCCTTTATTATGCACTGATCAGTAAACATCAACAATTTGGAGAAAGATATTTATTAAGGTTTACAGAATGCAGGAAACATGATGTGCCCCAACTCCCAATTTATCCCAGAATAGGACCATGTTCTTACGGTTTATATTTGCATACAAAGTTGTTTTGTTCCGTACATGGAGCGTCGTTCCACTGACGGTAATCTGACAGAGGAAGAAGACGAGAAATTATTTAAATTAAGCGAGTAAACTAATCACTAGGAATTTCATTCTTATAATTGTTGAAAAAAAGAATTATGTTCTGCTTGTATGTCTGCAACAGATTTTGTTTATTCTGCACAGGCTATTCTCTCCTTTAAATCATTGCATATCAGTGTTGGGGGAATGGATGCAGATCCCTACTGCTGCCAAAACCATAACCCTATCAACCCTATCAACAATAATAATAATGGGGGGGGGGGGAGCTATTCATGTTTTACATTTCTTTGGATTTTTCTACAGGTTACACTACCTTGAATGTATGAGTTTAAATCCAGTTATTTTGTACAGCCTTCCCTACCACTGTAAGAAGGGAGGACATGTGGGAGTCCAAACACTAATATTACACACAGATATTTGAAATTTGAGGAGTAGGAATATTACTAAAATATGTTTCCAAAGACAGAATATGTATTGTGTGCATGTTGCGATATTAATCAACATGGTTCACCAACACCATCTTCTCTGGTTACTCACTTGTTTCCATGGTCAGCTCTCCGCAGTATTCAACATTTTGCATATTGTTGGGCTCACCATCCTTCCAAGCACGATAATTATACATGGAGCCATCAGCCCACCTCCAGCGGCGAATCTAGCACCACATATATGACAATATTTACCAAAAGAACATTAACAATAATATGTTTACTCTACACTTCTTGTTTTAATTGTACATAGTAATCTACTATACTTCTTTAAAATGTTAATATATATCAATACAATAAATATTATATGGCATATTGGTGATTTAAGTTAATGGGGTTGACTTACTGCTCACTTAGCACAATGAATATTTTCCTTTGTTAAGAGAATGCTTGCTTTTCAGCTGTGTTTACTTAAAGAGAATGCTAAATTTGAAGCTATGTTTACTTCAATCATCCAATCATGTACTACTCCTACTTTTGATCTATTTTTATTTTTTACATTTCTCATGCACGTGATTGAATGATTGTAGTGAGCACAGCTTCATATCATTAAATTAGCAAAATTTACACTTATTTTGCACAGTAAATATTTTATTTTCCAAGTGAACAGCCTTTTTTTACTCTTTTACTGAATGAAGCCCAATGACTTTAGTGTTAGGAGAAGTAACTTCAAAATTGTTTATATTTGATAGCAGAGATAAAGTAACTAGAACACTGAGGCCGTGTACACACGGCAGAGAACCTCGATGGGCAGAACACATCGTTCCGCCCGTCGAGGTTCTCTGCCGGCCGTCGAAATCGGCGACCCGCCCGTCGGGAATGGCAACCAGCCATTCATCCAGGTGGGCCGTCGAGCAAATAGAGAGCGTGCTCTCTATTTCTGCTCGACGGGCTTCCCGACGGGATGCTCGCCAAAAACGTACACACGGCCGAGGTCCTCGCTGTGGTCGTGTGTACGCCTGATTTAGTAAATTTCATATTTAGAAGTGTATAAGCTGGCTGTAGATACTTGAATTATGAAGTCCCAGGTTATATGTATTGATTGTCTGCCCTGGTGCAAATAAAAATGATCAAATTTACACAGTAAAGGCTTACGCCGCGTACACACCATCGTTTTTCCTGACGTTCTAAAAGCCGTAGTTTTTCACAACGTGATTCCTCTCCAACCTGACTTGGATACACACGTTCATGCAAAACAAGTCTGACCAAAGCGCGGTGACGTACAACACGTACGGCGGGACTATAAAGGGGAAGTTCCATTCAGATGGCGCCACCCTTTGGGCTGCTTTTGCTGATCCTCGCGTTAGTAAAAGTTTTAGAGACGATTCACGCTTTTCAGCCTTGTGCTTTTCAGTCCGTTACAGCGTGATGAATGTGCTATCTCCATTCTGAATGCTAGTTTTACCAGAACGAGCGCTCCCGTCTCATACTTGATTCTGAGCATGTGCGTTTTCCCCTCGGAAAAGCATACACACAAGTGTTTTTCGCAACGAGAAAAAGACTGACAGGAAACACGAGAAAAAAAAGAGAAAACCGGTCGTGTGTACAAGGCATTAGAAGACGAACACAAGTGGGGTTGTATTGATTGGGAACATACATTTTTAGTTTAGTGTAAGGCATGAAAATGTTTTAATATTTAATTTAACTTTTATATGGGTGGTGGGATTCCATTTTAAATGTGAAAAACATAGGAACAATAGAAATGATATTGTGTGGCAAATGTTATTTGTATTAAATAAATGATTATATTATATTATGTATCACTTTCCAGTGTCAGTGGCTATCAAACATTAAAGTGACATATAAAAAACATATTTTGTTTTAGGATATAGGCTGTCCATGAGAGAATAGCATAATGTATTTCACTTGTATATGTAAACTTAAAAAACAGTATCTACTATTGTCAATAATTATGTGCACATAATAAATTATATAAATATATTGTCTCAAAATAAAATCAAGTAAAATTACTTCTAATTTATAAAATCGAGACTTTAAAGTTACATATGTTACATTGTAGATTTTCTGTGAAAAAAATATATAAAATATATTAATAAATATTACTGAATAAATAATATTTTTGTTGAAATTCTCTTTTCTCAAATAAAAAATTGACACCATCCATTTTATCTTACATAATGTTTTTACAGTAAAGAACACTTTCACCTGTTCCAAAAAGATTTTGATCCATTGAAAGCATGGATCTAATATATTTTGTATTCATTAAAAATGTTTGTGCCAACTGAATTTGTACTTGCTAAAGCTCCAATGAAATGTTGAAGCTTGCAATTTCCTAACAACTAGAGGTGGCGTTAATTCTGGGATAGGCTTATCACAGTGTGTGACCTCTACTCGGAATTCTGAATTGGCAGCCCCTGGCAGTGGTTCATCACCTTGGCTGTGAAAGATGATGGACACGTTTTTCCTATTAATATACCGTTATCACAAGGTCTGTTTGCCAACTCTGGTCCTAAAGGACCACATACAGGTCATATTTTTTAGGCTTCCAGGTGCTTTCACAATTGTGTTAATGTATTAAAGCAACAAACAGTACATTTTTGGAATACAGGTTTGGGCATTCTGTTCTGATATGGAATTGTCTATGTTTGTGCTTTAATAAATAGTTGTACTTCATGCATATATTTATCATATAGATCTAATTATGCAAACATTTATTGTATAGCTCCCACATTCACCCTCAACAATGAGACAATTTGGTTTATTTACTATATAGTGCAAAATCTTTTTTCTGCATAAAAACCAAACGGCTTCCAGGTTTTATTGCAAAAGCTTAATTAATCAAACTGAGGTTAGAAGCTGATTGGTTTCTATGCAGAAGTGAGCTTGATTTTTCACTCTCTAGCTGTAGTAAATAAACCCCAATGTCCCACTACAGAGCTGCTGTAAAACAATACACTAATGCCCCGTACACACGATCTGGCTTTTGCCCGGCCAAACTAACGTCGGAATTCCATCGGAGTAAAGGAGAACATGTTCTCCAACTAAACTCCTCGGAACAAAATGTCCGATGGGGCATACACACGGTCGGAAATTCCGATCGTGTGTATGGGGCTTTAGTCCCGGTTTACACTTGTACGGTGTAGGAACCCTGCAAATCCATTGCGTGTTCCCGCATCACACCTGACTCGCAAGGCAGATCACGCTACCATATGCAAACTGCTGGGAGTGTCAATACAATGTTAATGATACCCCCATTCCAGTTCACATATCGCATTGTGAACTGACAGTTCGGACATGAATCGGATCACATGAGTGTGAACACGCATGAGATCTGATTCTGGTGTGGACCAATCTGTATGGCTGAAATCGCATTGCACGGACATTGCATGTGATTTGCACTGCAGTGCGGTGTGAATCACATGCGATCCTGCACAGCGCACCAGCGTGAACCCAGTCTAAGAACGTTCTACTATTTGGTGGTATTCCAGAAAATAGCAGCCTGCTGCTATTAACTGGAACAGAGTCTCATTTTTAATTTTCAGAAAACATACCTTCACCCTATAATATACAAACATGTAAATACACATTATATATATATATATATATATATATGTATATATATAGAGAGAGAGCGTGCTGCCCCACCTGCTTAATGCAGCAAGGCTCTTGCTTTCAATCTACTGGAAAAAGCCCAGAATTCCCACTCGCGAGGAATGGATCAATGGGCTGAATGCAGTCCGAGAGGCTGAGGATTGAGTAGCGACTTGTCGGGTTCCTGTGAATGGTTTAACCTGGACTGAATATGTTTCTGACCCTACCTATGTACCCTCCAGTTTAGATACTGTCTTACTAGAATTGGCAGACCCCTCTCTTAAAGCTCGCAGGTTAATGAGCACCTAGAGGACAGAGCTACATCCCCTCAGTGGGCTGCAGACACTGGAAGTTGGCTACACAGATGGCCTAATCCTGGCGTGACATGCTCGGTGTGGATATGAGCGCAGTTCCTTACTAAATTGCAGGTACACCTGGATTGCTTACCCCCCCCTTTGATTTATTTTCCTTTCTATTTTTACTTACAAGTTGTTTTTATTAATATACTGTTGTTGATTTGAAAGACCAAATGTTTAGCTGTGGGTATAGAGCCCCGTGCTTGCGGGACAGGCCCCTGACCTTATGGGGGCACTGGTACTCCCGAATGAGTGCGCTTTGTTGCCTTTTGGTGCCCTTGGTGTGTAGGGAGGGTAGGGGGCAGTTTGATGGAGGCCACTCCCCCCCTGCCCTGGCCATGGGCCACGGTACCATACATGTCATACATTTCTGGGGACGGTCCCCCTGGCCCATCTCTAGGGACACGTCTGTCCATGAGCAGGCCAAAATGCTATATACAATGTTCACACCCCCACAGCTATTTTCTTTGTCATTGCCCCTCTTGGGCTCGCATAATACTTCCCGTCCCAGTAGACGTACAGAGCATCCCATTCAGTGCTCGTCAACATAGCTTTTGTCATTTATGTGCATATTTCTTTGTTCAACGTGTCTTTATTTTTTATGCCATTTCAGTTTACACGACCCTGCCTGGTCGGTGTTTTCTACTTTTACCACTGCCTGTTTGACATGTCCTGTTATGTTATTTTGGAAAAATACTGATTATAAAAAACACATATTACACATATATACACAAGATGAGCTATTAAAGCGGATGGTTCACCTTAAATAAATATTAAAAGCCAGCAGCAACAAATACTGCAGCTGCTGACTTTTAATATTAGGACACTTACCTGTCCTGGAGTCCAGCGGCGTCCGCAGCAGAGGATGAGCGATCGCTCATCACCCTGCTGCTCCCCCCTCCATCCACGGCGAGGGAACCAGGAAGTGAAGCGCTCCGGCTTCACTGCCCGGTTCCCTACGGCGCATGCGCGAGTCGCGCTGCGCCCGGCGATTGGCTCCCGCTGTGTGCTGGGAGCTGAGAGTTCCCAGCACACAACGGGAAAAGCCCGTCTTTTGCCCGAGACTGCGGGCCGGAAGTGGGTGCGGATACCTGTCTTTAGACAGGTATCTGCACCCCCCTCCCCCCTGAAAGGTGTCAAATGTGACGCCGGAGGGGGGAAGGGTTCCGATCAGCGGATCTTCACTTTAGGGTGGAGATCCGCTTTAAGGAACCAAGGTTGGGAGATTATAGTTTTAGATGATGTATTGTGTAGACTCTGAGTACATTTGTCTCAACAAAAACTAGCTTGGTATCTATTGGGTGCATTGACAATACCTTCTCTGGGTCATGAAGTCCGATCCAAATGTCTAAAGTTTTGCCGTAAGCACCCGCGTTGCTTGCAATAATGGATGCTTCTGCTTCATCCATGATGGAGGCTAAGTGTGCACCATGACCATAACTGACACATTCAGACTGAAAAAAAAGGGAAAAAATTTGGAACACCAACATAAAAAAAAAAAAATTTCAACCCCTTTCAGTTCCCTTATTGTTTGCAAATTACCTCAGCTTCGGACCAGGTCAGGTGGAATCTGAAGTAACCATAACAGTTAGCCTTGTAGAAGAACCATCCGGGTGGACAAGAGGATCGAGGCGCAGCTGTGTGGAAATGTTTTTTATAATATTTGTACATGTCTAATATTTGTAAAATTAGCCTAGAAAAAGTGAAACTATAGCCTGATTATTGTCTTTAGCTCCAATTATTGTATTTATAAGTAAGATTTTTCAGATTCAGAACAAATGTATGTACTGGCAAAGGGGGCTGGGGTGTCTTGGAGGGTCTATTGATGCTGACTGCTGAGGATCTATTTTAGCTGGGGGTTGTAGTGTTGCTGGGGAGGGCTGTCTATTGTTACATGAGAGATCTACCATTGTGGGGGGGATCTATTGTTGCTGGTAGGGGATCTTTTGTGGTTCTTATGTTGTTGGCGGGGAGGGTCTATTGATGCTGGCTGAGGGGGGGGGGGGGTCTTTTGTCATTAACAAATTCTATACACATTTTTTAACACTACAAAATTATACTTTGCTCTGTATTCTTTAAAAGACTTTTCTAAAGGATTATGCAACTGTGCTTTTTGACTTTATATTCAAAGCATTTTTATGCGTAGATCTATTTTTACAATGATTTGGTAAAAAATTCCCCACACAGCTTCCCAACACCACCAATAACATGTTTGTAGCGCTATTTTTACCCAAACCCACAAATAACCCATTCGTAGAGCTATTTTTACAATGGCTAATGAAAGGACCCATCCTTACCTTCTGACACAGAAACAGCAATAACCAGAAGACCCAAAAGGGCAAGAGAAATGGAAGGTCTCATCCTAAGGACAGCAAGAAATATATAAGAAACCTTATGAAATATTAACAGACATTTTATAATAGATTGGCATGGAGCTAAAACGCAACCCAGTATTTTATAAAAATGTTATTATAATTCAGCTTTAATTCGGGGATTTCCCTGATGGTGCTTTTTTTCCGCTGATAGATACCTCCAAGGAGTTGTAAAGGCAAAAGGTTTTTTATCTTAATGCCCCATCTCTGCCCAGCAATGTCCATGAGTCCCCTCGGTCGTCTGAGACTCTCCCCCCTGATTGGCTAAGACACGGCAGAGGTGTCATTGGTTTCTAGTGTTGAGCGGAATACGCCATATTCGATTTCGCGATATTTCACAAATATATAGAAGAACATGTGTTCGTGTAATATTCGTGTAATATCGAATATTCGTGATATTTTATCAAAAAAAAATTTGCAAAATTTTGCTAATGCGAATGCGAAATTGATTGCGAAATTCTCGTCCGTGCATGCGCATGCGCGCGAACAACACGCGAAAACGGAGATCATTTCCTGGATTACTAAACTAATATGCACTAAACACTAACTCTACTTACACAAACTTATATGACTAAACTAAAGCTACATTTTTTTTTTTTTTTACACTGACTGACAAGGACAAAGACGAGGACTACAAATAATAAACTAATATGCACTAAACACTAACTCTACTTACACAAACTTATATGACTAAACTATTGCTAATTTTTTTTTTTTTTATACACAAAACACAGAAGGGCAGAGAAAGTATTCGCGAATATTCGTAATACGAATATTCGCATTGCGAATATTCAGCAACATAAAAGGATCGCCTCAGCTACTCGGCCCAGGGTCTCTAATCATACCAGCAATGCTTTTAGACGTCGATGGAGATCACTAGGATGTGAGGCTTTAAACCTGGTGGTTGAACGAAAGAAAATGAATAATGTGTGGCCAGCCTTAGACAGGTGTCACCCGTACAGGTTGCCCCTATTGGCAACATTTTCTATCAGTTTCTTTCCCAGTGACAATGGTCACCCAGACAAAGAAGGTGAATTTCCCCAAGGGCAACGCAGACTGCAATGAAACTTAACAATCTAATGCTTTCAAACTCCAAATAAAATGTAAAAAATAATGGTATTCAATACTTTTTAACCCTTTCATAACTGCCTAAAACTTAACCCATGCCTTCAAATGAACATTTAACCTAACTACAGCACTAAACATAATGCCTTCTGACATTAACACTTAACCCTGGAGCATTTACTTAACTGCTACATTCAAACATCAAGAGTGATTGAACCCATTAACAATATTTTGATTTACAGTATATAGACGTGGTGGTTGCATTCGTTTTTTTTTTGTGTCTCCTTTATTTTTTTTGTTGACCCTGCTGCTTACAGACTTCCTGTCCAGGGTGACGATGATCAATTGCTGTACTGTGTCTATGGAGGAGCAGTGTTGTCACTCTAGTATACCTCCCAACTTTTTGAGAAGGGAACGAGGGACACCTCTTAGTAAAAGTATGTAGGTATAGGACACACCCCCTGTCACACCCTCTTGAAGGAGAATTATCTAAAATAATGCTTAGTTAAACCCACAAGTGCTTTTTTTGCACTACTATTTCTTTATACTGCCTTCTGAAATTTACAAATGCAGCAATTTAGAATTTGGATGGAAGGTTTAGCACTTGGAAAGACTTTTTAAAGAATAAATAGTGCATTTAATATACAACTATATAGATCAGACCAAAATGATGGATAGATGAAAGGGGGGCAGAGTGACTTTGTTCCAAATCAGGGACAGTCCCTTGAAATCGGGGACAGTTGGGAGCTATGCTGTACACCAGTGGTCTCCAAACTGCGGCCCGAGGACCGGATGCGGCCCTTTGCTTGCCTTTATCCGGCCCTTGGGGCACTATCCCTCCCACTGATACAAGACACTATTCTGCCATCTGACTCCGACAATGGAGCACCATTTCTCCCACTGACACAACTAACAGAGCACTATTCCTCCCTATGATACCAGCAATGGGGCACTATTCCTCCCCCTAATACCAGATGTTTACTAACAATGATGCCAGGAAAATTTCCACTCCCGCTGGCCAAAGTCCATCCCTCCAAGAGTCTGAAGGACAATAAACCGGTCCTTTGTTTAAAATGTTTGGAGACCCCTGCTCTACACTAGTGGATGAGTGTGTTGGCACTACCCTTTTCCTCATCTTCATAACATAGCAAGTTAGTTGGTCTGTAGTTCACAGAGGAAACTGAAGGCCTGTTTTACACAGACCTCAGCTTGTATAGGAGCAATGTAAACCGCAAGCGTTTTAAAGTACCATTCAACTCCAGTTTGTAAATGTGGAACACGGATCCTAATGGGAGTGCTGATTGCCACTTTAAACAAGCTGCTAGCGGCAGGGGAGGGCTGGCAGCCTTAGGCCTGGGGGGCAAGTCCAGTCAAGTGGCCCATAGAGCGTGGAAAAGTGAGAGATCGAGGAATACAGTCAAAGATTTTGCATGAGCACAAGAGTCCGCACAGAGGCCCCCCTTACATCAGAGTCGGTGGCTGTGCACAGTGTCACCAGGCCAGGGGGAGATTTCCACCCTGCCACCCCTGCCAGCCCTCCCCTGGCTAGCGGGCTTCAGCACTTTATGAAGCTTGTTGAAAGCACACTGAAGCCTGCTAGCAAATTGCCTAAAGTGTCAACACCCCCATTTGGATCTGTGTTCAGCATTTACAAACTAGAGTTAAATGGCACTTTAAAAGCTTCAATAAAGCTTGCTGAAATCTCTGCAAATGCTTCGTCAAAGCTTTCTGTATACACTCCTCATATGCAAGCTGAAGCCTGTGTGAAAAAGGCCTAAGCAAGAAGACTCCTTGTGAAAGAATTGCAGAGTGCACAGAACAGTACTTGATTTCTGGCAGGATCAACCGTGTTTTTTTTTTCTATTTGTCAAAGAGATATGGCTAAACCCTTTACATGTTAGAGTATATTTAATAGACCAAAAAAGGGGAAAGTAAGATAGGTTAATTGTATTGTGGTTTACACTTTACCTTGAACCTTAACCTAACCCCTGACCTAATATTACCTTAACCCTGGTAAATCCAAACCTACCTTGTCTTGCTCAAAAATGTATCAAACCAAATAGTTGCAGAAAGTTTGCTGAGATGATTTTAAATTAAAATGCATATAAAAGCGATGTTTTAGCCGGTAGTTTCCAAGCAGTATAATATTTCCCCCATAGATCTATGGGGCTGGAAAATATATCAAGTTGCAATTCCAGTTGACATTTATTTATTGGATTTTTTGCTTACCTGCCACAGAAGCCTGAACAGCCGGTAGAATTCGGATTGTCTGAGTTGTTGGTGCTCTACATTCACACATTGTGTATTTATATCTCTCAGGAGAGTCATTCATGCCATATGGAGAGCAGGAAACAATGATAGGAAGTAATAAGGATATGGTTATTTCACCTAATTAAAGGGGTTTTCACCATCCACCCAGATCATAAAATGGTAAAATAAAATTAGCACTACACCATTGATAAACAACTGCTGGTGTTGATGCCTCTGGTGTGATAAATCTGTGGCACATACGGTTTGCTCCGGGAATATAGATAATTACACTAGTAATGTAATGACCATAATTGTGTGTAAATAGGCTTTGCCATAGCTTAACCTCTCCCTCATTTAACCTGTGATGTGATGCAAAGCTGAATCACTTAACCTAACAACAGGTTTTCACTTTTCAGATAATTCTGTTGATCCATTTACCAGTCATTTAACCACTAGCCGACCAGCCGCCAGTTATATGGCGGCAGGTCGGCTCGGCTGCGCGAAATCACATAGGTATACGTCATTTTGCATTCCAGCCATTAGGGGCGCATGCGCCCCCGCTCTCCCCTGGTGCCAATGCGTGTGCTCGGCAGGTGCGATCACCGCCGGGCACCCGCGATCGCTCGTTACAGAGCGAGAACCGGGAGCTGTGTGTGTAAACACACAGCTCCCGGTCCTCTCAGGGGGAGAAATTACTGTTCGTCTGTTCATACAATGTATGAACAGCGATCAGTAATTTCCCCTAGTCTGTCCCACCCCCCCTTCTGTTAGAACACACCTAGGGAACATAATTAACTCCTTCCTCGCCCCCTAGTGTTAACCCCTTCCCTGCCAGTGACATTTTTACAGTAATCAATGCATTTTTATAGCACTGATCGCGATAAAAATGCCAATAGTCCCAAAAATTTGTCAAAAGTGTCCGAAGTGTCACCCATAAGGTCACAGTAATCGCCGCAATTACTAGTAAAAAAAAAATATTAATAAAAATGCCATAGGGGAGCTGCGGTGGCTCAACGCGATTGGCACTGCGCTGACAAGCCGTTTACCTCTGCAGCTAAGGGTTCGGATCCTGGTCTCGGCTGCATGTGAATTGAGTTTGGTGGTCTCAGCCCGGCTCCCGGTGGGTGTGCTATGTGAGGTAAGCCTGCGCTTAGTACGCCCACCCCCCTCCCACAAAACCACCACACTTACACGCACTCAAATTGGGTTAACATGCACGCACTTTGGCCACGCGGTCTCTAAAAAAGAGAGGCGAAGGACTAACGAGGCTGGCTGAGCAGGCTAGCCTCTGCCCCGTTGGGCTTCAAAGCGGAACAGGTAGGGTGGGCTGTGTGGGAGGACCCCCTCACACCCGCCATTGCCACCCGGGGCATGGAGAAAGATGGCAGATTGCCTCTGGGGGAGGTCTGCCTACTCCCAACTCCTGCAGTCTGGCTCCTCTCTCCAGTACACGCACAAAATACACTTTAAAAAAAATTAAAATGCCATAAAACTATCCCCTATTTTGTAGACGCTATAACTTTTGCGCAAACCAATCAATAAACGCTTATTGCGGGTTTTTTTTACAAAAAATATGTAGAATAATACGTATCGGCCTAAACTGAGGAAAAAATGTTTTTGTTTTTTATATATATTTTTGGGCGATATTTATTATAGCAAAAAGTAAAAAATATATATATTTTTTTTCAAAATTGTCAGTGTAGGCCTAAATGACCGTGTCTATGCAAAGGGTCCCCCCTAAATCCCTTACTTTCACTGTGTCAGTGCTTACTTGAGGCTCCTTTCTTCTTTGCAGCCTCGTTAAAAACTGAGGTATTTGCAACTGTGGGGATCTGTGGTGTCATTCTCACCCTCATGTTACAAGGCTTGAGCACAGTCAAAGGAGAGGAGATTATATGGTCCCTGATGCTGTAAGTGCTGTCTGTTGGGTCATCATCTGTGGAGGAGGAAGGAGTAGTAAGGGAGAAAGGCTAATGCCGCGTACACAGACCATGTTAAAAAAAACGCGTTTGATGGCATAGTGACTGCATTTGATGGGATGGCACAGTGGTGACAATTGATGGCACAGTCGCTGCGTTTCATGGCATGGCACAGTGGTGACAATTGATGGCACAGTGACTGCGTTTAATGGCATGTCACGGTGGTGACAATTGATGACACAGTGGCTGCGTTTAATGGCATGGCACAGTGGTGACAATTGATGGCACAGTGGCTGCGTTTAATGGCATGGTACAGTGGTGACAATTGATGGCACAGTGACTGCGTTTAATGGCATGTCACAGTGGTGACAATTGATTACACAGTGGCTGCGTTTAATGGCATGGCACAGTGGTGACAATTGATGGCACAGTGACTGCGTTTAATGGCATGTCACAGTGGTGACAATTGATGGCACAGCGGCTGCGTTTAATGGCATGTCACAGTGGTGACAATTGATGGCACAGCGGCTGCGTTTAATGGCATGGCACAGTGGTGACAATTGATGGCACAGCGGCTTTTTTTTTCATTTGCGCCCCCCCAAAAATTTTGAGCACCAGCCGCCACTGCTGAAAACGGAAAATGCGCTAAAAAATTATAGGTGTGAACCAGGGCCAAGATAACTGGGTCGGGGGCCCCTTTGCAGAGACATTGTTAATTTTCCCCTCAATGGCAGCAATTCAGTAGCTTTCTAAATTTAGGTCGCTTTAACGAATAAGTGTATCTTTAAATAAAGTACTTTTTTCTCTGCGCCCCATGACTGAAAGAGACCCACCTTCCTTCCCTACACGTTTGTACCTACCTCAATATCATTGTCACATCCTCTTCAGTCTTTTCTCACCCACCATGGTTTTTAGGGTGTTGTACAATGGTGTGTTTTCTGTTTGGGATGGCATAAAAAATTTGGCTATGGGGCTCTGAAATTTCTAGTTACGCCCTGCCATACATCAGTCGCTGATAGGAGTAATGAATGCCGAAATCAGTAAGAGTAATAAATGCCCCAACAACAGTGGTCAGTAGAAGAAAGAGTGCCCTATCACTGTTGGTCAGAATATTGTGCCCCATAATTGGGGGTCAGTGAGGGGAATGTAGCCCCATCATGTGAAGCTTACCTTGCAGTTTCAATGTCCCAGTGCCACTCGTTGTGGGGATGACGTGACTGGGACTTTACAGGCACCATTGGGCAGGAAATCATTCAACATGATAGCGGCTGTGGTAAATTGCAGGGTGCTGGAAAGCTTTGTGCTAGTGCCCTGTCATTGGTGATCAGAATATAGTGTCCTATCATTGGTGGTCAGAATATGTACCCCAACATTGGTGGTCAGTGTCAGGAATCATTGGCAGTAAGGTGAATAAATGTAGGCCCATTACTGGTGGTCAGAGAGAGAGAAGGGTAACTCCATCACTGGTGGTCAGTGGGAGGAATGTAGCCTCATCATTGGTTGTCAGTATGGAAAATGTATGCCCATAACTAGTGGTCAGTTTGTGGAATGTAGCCTTATCTTTGATTATCAGTCCGAGTAATGTAGCCCTATCACTGGTGTTAAGTGGGAGAAATGTAGCTACAGCATTAGTGTTCAGTGGCACTTACCCTGTACGCCCCATGTCCTGCACTAATCCTTATGGGGAGGACTGGGACTATACAGACATCATCGGGCAGGAGATCACCCCATCCTAGAGTGCCTAAGTTACACTCTGCACTTAGAAGTCCCCTACATTCATTTTATAATTAAAAAAAAACACTGCATGCATGGCCATCTAATTCCTGGGGCTGGTTTATGCAACTCCATGCCTAGAGGACCCAAAGTGCATAATAAGCATGTAAGCAGGCATTGTGCCAGTATAAAGCCCACAGTGTGCACGGAGATTTAGTTTTGAGCAGTTTTGGTTCTTGTCTTGTTTTTTGAAACAAGCTAATCACAATGTCCTGCACTCTGTTGGTGCCACTGTAGTATATTATGGAGAAGGGGTGCTGCAACAATTCTCTGGCCATTTTTTCAAGTAGGGGATTTCCAAATGCATGAAGTAATCATATCCATCAGAGAGGCACGCAGGCCTAAAACCCTAAAAGGTGGATGAGGAATCATAAATGCAAGCTCCGTTGCCAAGTGTATAAAATGGGCATCAGTATTGTCTGTTTTTTTTATTTCTTATCAATTCACTGTGCATATGAAGCTGTTCAGGCACTGCCTGATTCATCTGGCTACAGGTTTCTTGGCCGACATGTTTTCCAAAATGTGTTTTTCTGGCAGCAAGATACCATGTTATTCTAATCACTAAGCATTGCTTGATCTCCGCTTCATCATAAACGGAACTTCTAACCTGGGAGGGTGCAATACAGTCTAATTAATGGGTGTAAATACATATCGTAGTTCAGCATTGCTCCAGCCTTTGACAATCATCTCAGCCCAAGGAATTGCTGCGTTATCTGTACACAGATTGCACCTATTGAATTATTTACCGCCATATCAGCACAAACATTCAACCATTTGGCAAACTGGGTTATATCTGTGTGATAACATACTGCTACATACAGTATTTATAAATCCACAGTACAGCACTCCTTAGTGCAGGGCTCAAAAATTCAAGTCCTGAGCTACTAGCCAGGCCCCAAGAGTTACTCGCCACCAGTTGCCCCACCTAATTCATACACTGCCCTGCGCCTAATTGCACCTGTAAACACGCCCTCGTAGATTATCTCATAGAATGACACTGTTAAATGTTTTATGCAGAATCAAGTTACACAATTAAATATTACCAACAACAACTTTAACAAAATGGAACAGGGCACTGGGGGCAGACCAGAGGGACAGGGCACTGGGGGCAGACCAGAGGGACAGGGCACTGGGGGCAGACCAGAGGGACAGGGCACTGGGGGCAGACCAGATGGACAGGGCACTAGATCTGGGTCTCTTCCCCATTCTCTTGCTGTCTCCTCTGCAACTCCCATCCATCCTCTCTCTCTCTCTCTCCCTCTCCTATTCATCTCATCATCAGGAGCCTGTGTGTGCGGCTCCACACTTGCATGTCCCCACTTCCCCCTTTTATTCAGGGTGGCAGTGAGGATCCAGCGCTGAGATCCACAGTACTGCACAGCCATTGACACCATAGCACAGCGCACACTGACACCGCACGGCACACATTGAGACCAGTCTGTTTACAGTGTTTAGGCTGAACTGTTGGACACTTACATAGAGCACAAGGAGAAGAAAACTGCACAAACTGGAAGGCTGCCGCTCTCATGTCAGGGCAACTTTCAGTGAGCGCTGCACCGGAGTGGTAATTTTCGCAATCCTCCACCTCACTCATTACTTCCTGCTCCCTGCTCTCTGTTCTCCAGCTACATTGGTCGGGGGGAGGGGGCAGGCTGAGAGCGGTCATACTGTTAGGTCCCATGGCTTAATAAGGATTGTAAGGAGAGCACCTGTGTACTGCTCTGCCTGTGCGTGGTTTACCAGACTACTTTTTCCGAGCATGCACCTTTCCTCTTCGGCCGCCAATCGCATCGGGGCTCTAAGTGTAGGCACAGATTGGAGGGAGATTGGTCATGCATCCTTGTCATCACTCGCCCCCAGCTTAAATCCACTCGCCAAATGCTAGTAGGCGGGTGGAAATTTTGAGGGCTGCCTTAGTTGAAAGGCGGTCATAAAGTTGTCCAGTTGGTAATAATACACTTTTCTCAGCTTTTCATTTTACTACAATTGCTGTGGGTTACTGCAGACATCCAACATTGTGCTGCACTGCAATACTTTAATTAACTTTTATTAAAATTCTTTCCTAGTGTTTTTTTATTTAATGAAGTTGTAAAGGCAGAAGTTTATTTTTTTGATTTTTTTAATGATTTTTTTTAAGATAAAAAAACCTTCTGTGTGTAGCAGCCTCCCCAGCACCCTCTAATTATTTACCTAAACCCCATCTCTCTCCAGCAATGTTCACGACTGTCTTAACTCTCCCAGACACTCCTCCTGATTGGCTGAGCACAGCACAGAGCCATTGACTCCCAGGGCTGTCAATCAAAGTCAGAGAGAGGGGCGTGTCCAGGTCGGGGCTCCGTGTCTGAATGGATACACGGAGCTCTGACTTGGCTCGGGTGCTTCCTGTAGCAAGCTGCTGGCTCAGGGGTAACTCACCAGAGGGAGGGACCAGGAGAGCAGAAGAGGTACCCAAGAAGAGGAGGATCCGGGCTGCTCTGTGCAAAACCAACTGCACAGAGGAGGTATGTATAACATGTTTAGTTACCGTATATACTCGAGTATAAGCTGACTTTTTCAGCACATTTTTTATGCTGAAAAAGCCTCCCTCGGCTTATACTCGAGAGATGGTCTCCCGCTGTGTCACGCAGTCTTAACTGTTCGCCGGCCGCTTACTGTAACAAAGCCCTGCCTCCTCCTCGCCCATGATAGACAGAACACTGAACACTGATACAATGCTGGTAAACTGAATGAGTGTTTCGTCTATTACAGACGAGGAGGAGGCTTTGTTACAGTGGACGGCTGCCAACTGCAGTTGCATGACACAGCGGGAGATCAAAGGTACATGAGGCTGCAGATGGGCACAGTGAGGCTGCAAATGGGGAGTGAGGCTGCAAATGGGCACAGTGAGGCTGCAAATGGGCACAGTGAGGCTAAAGATGGGCATTGTTGACCCTCTTTTCCACTTACAGTAGCTGCTTAATTTCCCATCTTAGGCTTATACTCGAGTCAATACATTTTCCCATTTTTTATGGTAAAAGTAGGTCTATTGGCTTATATTCGGGCCGGCTTATACTCAAGTATATACAGTATTCATTTCTTTTTACAATCACTTTAAAATTATATTCACACTTGTCATAAGTAATCTACTATTTAGCCAACACTTCTTTTAGTTTATTTGAAAAAACAAAATAAAAAATAATGCAGACTGCCTGTGGTGATTAATGAAAAAAAAAAAAAAAGAGAGAGAGAGAGAGATATCTGATTTCTTTCTGCTGCTTACAATATTTTGCAATTTGCCTGGTCATTACACTAGCCTGTCCACACATACAATATGTTATCAGGATATATATATATTTATTTATACAAATTAAACAGATTCAAATTTGCTTTCCATCAGCACACAATACAAAATACAATTATCAAATGATGCACTATTCCAACTAAAAAAGTACAACATTGTGCTGTTTTATTAGGAAATAGGGTGAAAATGTTGGATTTTTAAAGGCAGTTCCGGGCTTAAATTTACAGACACAGCTCCTCTTTCCTCCACACCCAACATCATTCCACTTCTTATATTCTGGAATAGAACAGGGACAAAAAGCATGAGAAAAGGTAAGTATAACATATGTTTCATTCAGTTCAAACATTTATATTTTGGGTGTAGCTAAATATAAGAATATGAGAATGTGAATTTAACATGATTAGAGGCCCCGTAAGCTTTATCTCTTTATTTCTTACACATGCCATGGGCATATGTAGAATTACGCCCAAAAAAAACATTCTGCTGCTTCTCCTGAGTACGGGGATACCACATGTGTGGGACTTTTTGGGAGCCTAGCTGCGTACGGGGCCCCGAAAACCAAGCACCGCCTTCAGGCTTTCTAAGGACATACATTTTTGATTTCACTCACACAAATCTTAAAGGCATGATTGGTTTTCGGGGTCCCGTACGTGGCTAGGCTCCCAAAAAGTCTGACACATGTGGTAACCCCGTACTCAAGAGAAGCAGCAGAATGTATTTTGGGGTGCAATTCCACATATAACCATGGCATGTGTGAGAAATATATAATTTAGTGACAACGTTTTGTAATTTTTTTGGTCATTATTCAATCACTTGGGGCAAAAAAAAAAATATTCCATGAACTCAACATGCCTCTTAGCAAATAGCTTGGGGTGTCTTCCTTCCAAAATGGGTTTATTTGGGGGGTTGTGTCCCATCTTGGCATTTTATCGCCTTCAAAACTGTGATAGGTAGTGAGGAGTGAAATCAAAAATGTATGCCCTTAGAAATCTTGAAGGCGGTGCTTGGTTTTCGGGGTCCCGTACGCGGCTAGGCTCCTAAAAAGTCCCACACATCTGGTGTCCCCGTACTCAGGAGAAGCAGCAGAATGTATTTTGGGGTGCAATTCCACATATAACCATGGCATGTGTGAGCAATATATCATTTAGTGACAACTTTGTGCAAAAAATCAGTTTGTCATATTCCCGCAACTTGTGTCAAAATATAAAATATTCCATGGACTCGAAATGCCTCTCAGAAAATAGCTCGGGATGTCTACCTTCCAAAATGGGGTCATTTGGGGAGGGTTTTGTGCTATTTTGGCATTTTATGGCCTTCGAAACTGTGTTAGGTAGTGAGGAGTGAAATCAAAAATTTGCGCCCTTAGAAATACTGAAGGCGGTGCTTGGTTTTTGGGGCCCCATACGCGGCTAGGCTCCCAAAAAGTCCCAAACATGTGGTATCCCCGTACTCAGAAGAAGCAGTAGAATGTATTTTGGGGTGCAATTCCACATATAACCATGGCATGTGTGAGCAATATATCATTTAGTGACAACTTTTTGTACTTTTTTTTTTTTGTCATTATTCAATCACTTGGGACAAAAAAAATATTTAATGGACTCAACCTGCCTCTTTGCAGTTTCCTTGGGGTGTCTACTTTCCAAAATGGGGTTATTTGGGGGGGGTTTGTACTGCCCTGCCATTTTAGCACCTCAAGAAATGAGGCAGTCATAAAATAAAAGCTGTGTAAATTCCAGAAAATGTACCCTAGTTTGTAGACGCTATAACTTTTGCGAAAACCAATAAATATACGCTTATTGCGATTTTTTTTACTAAAAACATGTCGCTGAATACATTTTGGCCTAAATGTTTGACTAAAATTTAGTTTATTCAATATTTTTTACTTTTTGTTATAAGAAAAATCATTTTTTTTCAAAACTTACGGTCTTTTTCCATTTATATCACAAAAAATAAAAATCGCAGAGGCAATCAAACACCATCAAAAGAAAGCTCTATTTGTGGTAAGAAAAGGACACAAATTTTGTTTCGGTGCAACATTGCATGACCACGCAATTACCAGTTAAAGCAGCGCAGTGCCAAATTGTAAAAACACCTTTGGGCATTTAGCAGCATTTTGGTCCGGGGCTTAAGTGGTTAAAGTTGATGTAAACCCTCTCTCATCCTTTCTAACCTACTGCCATAGTGCTGATCTATAAGGATATACATGCCTCCTGCATGTATCCATACCTGTCAAATGTTTCCCCTCGGTCTGTTATGAGACCTGAAAAACTGCAGATTCTGTGGGTGGATTGTCTGGAGCTCGTGGGTGGAGTCATGATGTCAGTAGACTCTCCGTCCACATCTACACTCCCCTTGTCAACATGCATTTTCTCCTGTGCATTCCTTACACTGAACTTTTGCTATGATCACTACCATCCAGTCAAAACCCAGAAAACTTACCACATGATTTCAGCATGCCCAATCATGCTGAGGTGTAAGGAAAGGACAGATACGCCGTTGGCACGCACACGCGCGCATGCGCGCATACCTGGAACGCAGAATACGTTTTTGACCAATAGCGCGCATTTGCGCGCACATGCGTGCATCCACCAACCGCAACGGCGCACTTCCGCGCATGCGCGGGTGCGGCGGACGGCGCGCACACGCACGGGGCGTTCCTGACCCTTCCTGCCTATTTAAAGGGCGCTCTGATGACCGGGCGGTGCTGACCGGTCTTCAGATGTTCCTGTATTTCTGACACCCGTATCTATCACTAAGATTCCTGTTTGACCACCCGGCTTGTGACCTTGACCTTGCTCCTGCTTAACCCTTGTGTACTCCGCTGCCTGCCTGTTAACGACCCGGCCTGTGACCTTTGACCTTGCCTCTGCTCTATCCTTTGTACCTTGCTGCCTGCCTGCTGCCAACCCGGCCATCCTGGACCTCTGCTTCCTAGGCGCCTGCCACGGGACACCCGGACTTGCTAGGGGTTGGAGTTCCCCTTTATTCAGGCTCTTCGCTCCACACCACCTAGCCCTGTGCCTGCTGCTCATCTAGGGTCTGCTGCCCTCCCTGCATCCAGCGGTACTTCACGCAAACATCATCTGGCACCCGTGTTCCTCCTACCTGAACGCCATCTGTTTCACCCTCAGAGGGGTTCCGGGTTGGAGATACAAGTGAGGCCGACCTCTTCACATCAAACTCCTACCAGGTACGTGACAGTACCAGTCAGCCAGGAATGGAGTCTGGAAGGGAGGCCTCCCCACCAAGAGACATTATTGAGACCATTTCTGCACTTGCTCATATGGTGCAGAATTTACAGAAGGACCTCAGTCGCATGGATGAGCGACTTCCACACCAAGGAAGTGTGGCACCAGCCTCCACTTCTTCTCCAGTTGCTGATGCCTCTACCCAAGTTGAGTCAAGTTTTTCCTATGGATTTCCTTCGTCTCTTCCTCCGGAACCCAGGGTTCCTATCCCCGAACGGTTCTCTGGAAATCGCAAAATGTTTAGAACTTTTCGCAACTCCTGTGAACTTTATTTTTCCCTGTTGCCCCGGACCTTCGTTTCTGAGGACATTAAGGTGGGGTTTGTAATCACACTCTTATTAAATGAACCGCTTTCCTGGGCTCATCACCTTCGAGAACGGCTGGACCCTGCCCTAGCTTCCACCGATTCCTTTTTTTCAGCCATGGCTCAAATTTATGCCGATCCTTTCTGTCAGCAATCGGCAGAATACAGGCTCAGCAAATTACAGCAAGGGTCAAGACCTGTCGAGGACTACATCACTGACTTTCGTGTCCTAAGTATGGACACCCAATGGAATAGTCCTGCCCTTCGTCACTGGTTTCGCCACAGTCTTTCTGACCCCTTAAAGGATGAGCTAGCCAGAGTCGGAATCCCAGCATCCTTGGAAGACTTGATTAATCTGACCACTCAGATCGACCGCCGGTTACGCGAACGACAGGCAGAGAAAGCGGAAGGAACCCTTTCTGTGGCTGCTGGGCCAGACCTATCTTCCTCACCCCCTAGCCAGAAGACTCAACATGGGGCCTACCACAGGAGCTTCCCAAGGGCTCCCCTCACTCCGGCTGAACGTCTCAGGTGCCTACGTGCCAACCTGTGCCTCTATTGTGGGGAAGCCGGTCACTTTTTACAGACTTGTCCAGCAAGGACCACCCGAGTCCGTTCTCAAAGACCCCACTTGGAACATCTTCTTGGAGAGGGTCGGTCACAACTGTCCCTTCCAGTCATTCTCCAATTTAACGGAAAGACGCTTCCTGTGGCAGCAATCATAGACTCATAGACTTGCAGCTGTTTTGTGGACTCCACATTTGTCTCTCTACATCAGCTTCCCGTGTGTACTAAGCAACAATAATTCCTTGTCCACTTGGCTGACGGCTCGGGCATCAAATCTGGCCCGGTTATCCAGGAGACTGCACCTATTTTTTGTCAAACCCCTTCAGGTCACCATGAATTTCTCTGTTTGGATGTTATAGCTTCACCCATGTTCCCCATCATCCTTGGTGTTCCATGGTTAAGAGCCCATAACCCGCACATTGACTGGCCTACCGGGGTTGTCACGTTCTCTTCCAACTACTGCCTGGAACACTGCTTTCCGGAAAAACCTGTGGGTATTGCTCCCCTTCTGAGCCTCCAACCTGACCCTGAAACCATTAAACTGGTACCTCCGGCCTACCATGAATACCTGGACGTGTTTAACAAGAAGGGTGCAGACACCCTTCCGCCCCACAGAACATATGACTGTCCTATTGAACTTTTGCCTGGGGCCGAGATCCCTTTTGGCCGAATTTACCCCCTCTCTGAACCCGAACTGGAAGCTCTACGTGCCTACATCGATGAAAGTTTGGAAAAAAAGTTCATCCGACGCTCCACGTCGCCTGCAGGTGCCGGTATCTTCTTTGTGGAGAAGAAAGATCACTCCCTAAGACCCTGCATTGATTACCGGGACCTTAACAAGATTACTATTAAGAACAGGTACCCCCTTCCCCTGATTCCTGAGCTGTTCCAGAGACTACGGGGGGCACGGATATTCTCAAAACTTGACTTGAGAGGGGCATACAACCTGGTTAGAATCAGGGAAGGGGATGAATGGAAGACAGCTTTTCGAACACGCTTTGGTCACTTCGAGTACCTTGTCATGCCATTTGGGCTCTGCAACGCCCCAGCCACATTCCAACATCTGGTGAACGATGTTTTTCGGGACTATCTTGACCTATTCGTCATTGTTTACTTGGATGACATTTTGGTCTTCTCTGAATCCCTCGAATCGCATCAGATCCATGTGAAGAAAGTCCTGGACAGACTCAGAAAACACTGCCTTGCTGAAAAATGCGATTTTGAAAAACAAATGATACATTTCCTTGGGCTTGTTATCTCTGCGGATGGGATCTCAATGGATCCTCAGAAAGTTGCATCTGTTCTGGAATGGCCTGCTCCTACTGACAGAAAAGCCGTTCAACGGTTCGTGGGATTCGCCAATTTCTATAGGAAATTTATTAAGAACTTTTCTGGCATTATCTCTCCCATCACTCAGTTAACCAAACAGCATACACCTTTCCAGTGGACACCCGAAGCGCAAGGGGCTTTTGAACAATTAAAAGTATTGTTTACCTCAGCACCCATCCTAAAGCACCCCGATCCTGCCTTGGCCTTTGTGTTGGAGGTAGATGCCTCCGAAAATGCAGTCGGGGCTATATTATCTCAACGTCAGGGTCCTAAATCTTTGCTTCACCCGGTAGCCTTCTTCTCCAAGAAATTAACCACTTAAGACCCGGACCAATACGCTGGTAAATGACCCAAGGTGTTTTTGCGATTCGGCACTGCGTTGCTTTAACAGACAATTGCGCGGTCGTGCGACGTGGCTCCCAAACAAAATTTGCGTCCTTTTCTTCCCACAAATAGAGCTTTCTTTTGGTGGTATTTGATCACCTCTGCGATTTTTACTTTTTGTTAAAAAAAAATCAAATAAACTAAATTTTAGTCAAACATTTAGGCCAAAATTTATTTAGCCACATGTCTTTAGTAAAAAAAAAAATCGCAATAAAAAAAAATAGCTACCTAGCGGGAACAGCGACACTAATACAGCGATCAGAAAAATGATCGCTTAGTGACGCTGGCAATAGGGAGTGAAAGGGTTAACTAGGGCGGTGATCAGGGGGTTAAAACTTTATTAGGGGGGGTGGGGGGGCTATCCTGAACCTAACACTAACTGTTTTTTACACTGCCTGTCACACTGACACTAAATGCAGTGATTAGATCACTGCATTCAGTGACACTGTGACAGGGGGGTGGGGGGGGGGCGATCACAAGGGGTTAATATGCCTATGTGAGTGTGTGTCAGTGTTGTGTTGGTGCACACTTACTTGTGATGTCTTCTCTCATCAGCAGCGCTGGGAAACAGCGATGCGATGAGAGGTGACATCATTTCCTCCTTCCTGTGTAAACACAGGAGGAGGAACTGACAGGATGGGAGCGCGCTCCCATTGGCTGGGAGCGATCGCGGGGGGGCGGGTAAGCGCCGACATCCGCCCGCTGATCCCGGATCGCTCCCGGAGCCAGGGGGACCCCCGCACGCCGCGGAGGGGGTCCCGATGGGACCCCCGAACCGCACTTAGGCGGGGACGTAAATTTACGTCATTGTGCCTGTACGTGCCATTCTGTGGCCGTATATGTGCGTGCGGGGGTCCTTAAGTGGTTAAACCCGTCTGAGAGGAACTATGACGTTGGGGACCGAGAGTTGCTTGCTATTAAGGCTGCGCTAGAGGAGTGGCGCTATCTTCTGGAAGGTGCCTCGCATCCAATTCTCATCTTCACGGATCACAAGAATTTAGAATATTTAAGGACGGCCAAACGATTAAGACCTCGACAAGCAAGATGGGCATTATTTTTCTCTCATTTTGTGTTTCACATCACATTCCGCCCTGGTTCTAAGAATGGTAAGCCAGATGCCTTATCCCGAATGTTTAAAGACCCTGTGAGCCCTGCAGAGCCTGATACCATCCTCCCGGCCAAAATTTTTTTGATCCTTCAAGCAGATCTGATGTCTCAAATAAGAGCAAGCGTGGTCAACCAACCACCTCCACAGGACTTAGCGCTTCAACTAAAGGATGGCCTTTACCTCCATGGGGGACAAGTTTTTATCCCCGAACAATTCAGAGTTTCCATCCTGGAACGTTGCCATGACCACCCTCTAGCCGGCCACTATGGTATCCGTAAGACAGCCGATTTGGTCGCCCACTCTTTCTGGTGGCCAGAGTTACTGCAGGACTGCAGGAAATATGTCAAATCCTGCACTACATGCCTCCGAAACAAAATGGACAGAGCCAAGACTTGGGGTCTTCTGGAGCCCCTTCCTGTGCCTAAGAAACCATGGAGTATGATCTCCATGGATTTTATTGTAGAACTTCCCCCATCTGAGGACTTCAATACCATTTTTGTTGTGGTGTATCGCCTCACTAAGATGGCCACTTTGTACCCCTGCAAGGTACTCCTTCGGCTACAGAAACGGCCACGGCCTTCTTCAAGGAGATCGTCAGATTGCATGGTATTCCCGACAGCATCATTTCCGACCGAGGGGTACAGTTCACCTCCAGATTTTGGAGGGCTTTATGTGAAGCTCTAAATATTAAACTCCGCCTCTCTTCTGCATACCATCCACAAACCAATGGTCAGACGGAGAGGACAAATCAAACCCTCGAACAGTACCTGCAGTGTTTCTCTTCTTTTGCACAGGATGATTGGCTCTCTCTCCTTCCGCTGGCAGAGTTCTCGTATAATAACACAATACACTCAGCAACCAATCAGTCTCCGTTCTTTGCTAATCTGGGTTATCATCCGTCCTTTTTACCGGAACTACCTGTTGAGAGTCCCGTACCTGCGGTTCAAGACCGTCTAAACTTCTTTTCCACCAACAATCAGGTGCTACAGGATGCAATTTCCAAAGCCCAGGCAAGCAACACAAAGTTCTTCGACAAAAAGAGACGAGGCAACCTGAACCTGGAGCCTGGGGATAAAGTCTGGCTGTCTACGACTAATCTGAAATTGAGTTGCCCCTCAAAGAAACTTGGTCCCAAATTTTTGGGCCCTTTTCCTGTGAAACGGAAGATCAATACAGTGGCCTTCGAATTGGCGTTACCCAAGAACCTAAAGATGCACCCGGTATTTCACTCCTCCCTATTGAAACCAACCATGCCAAACCCCTTTCCCAACCGGGTCTCTGAAGTTCCCCCTTCCATTCTAATCGAAGGGAATGAGGAATTTGAAGTGGAGTCTATATTGGACTGTAGACGCAGGAATAACCTTACTCAATTACTTGTCAAATGGAAGGGTTACGGCCCGGAAGAAAAATCTTGGGAACCGGCTTCTAACATACATGCCCCGAGATTGGTACAAGCCTTTTTTCAACGCCACCCGGAAAAGATAGCCCTGAGGGGCATCCAGAGGCTGCCCGTAAGGGGGGGGCAATGTAAGGAAAGGACAGAGACGCCGTTGGCACGCACACGCGCGCATGCGCGCATACCTGGAACGCAGAATACGTTTTTGACCAATAGCGCGCATTTGCGCGCACATGCGCGCATCCACCAACCGCAACGGCGCACTTCCGCGCATGTGCGGGTGCGGCGGACGGCGCGCACATGCACAGGGCGTTCCTGACCCTTCCTGCCTATTTAAAGGGCGCTCTGATGACCGGGCGGTGCTGACCGGTCTTCAGTGGTTCCTGTATTCCTGACGCCCGTATCTATCACTAAGATTCCTGTTTGACCACCCGGCTTGTGACCTTGACCTTGCTCCTGCTTAACCCTTGTGTACTCCGCTGCCTGCCTGTTAACGACCCGGCCTGTGACCTTTGACCTTGCCTCTGCTCTATCCTTTGTACCTCGCTGCCTGCCTGCTGCCAACCCGGCCATCCTGGACCTCTGCTTCCTAGGCGCCTGCCACGGGACACCCGGACTTGCTAGGGGTTGGAGTTCCCCTTTATTCAGGCTCTTCGCTCCACACCACCTAGCCCTGTGCCTGCTGCTCATCTAGGGTCTGCTGCCCTCCCTGCATCCAGCGGTACTTCACGCAAACATCATCTGGCACCCGTGTTCCTCCTACCTGAACGCCATCTGTTTCACCCTCAGAGGGGTTCCGGGTTGGAGATACAAGGGAGGCCGACCTCTTCACATCAGACTCCTACCAGGTACGTGACATGAGGTATGGAGCAGCCAATCCTGGGAGAGCTAGAAAAGAAAGGAGGAGGGGATCTGAAGTACACAGAATGTCTCTAAGGCTCCTGCATGAGATTTTATCTCACTGAAAAAAGATAAGAAGATTGCTCAGAGCTGGATTGACTCTGTGTGGCAAGACTGGGCACAGATGACATGAAATCCTATACTGTACAAGGTGCAAGCCTTAATTTAAAAAAAATCTCGGGTTTACATCCACTTTAATATATTTGTGTAAATCAAAAATGTGTTTGTGCATCATTACACAGGCAACCCCCAGTGGTATACAAATATAATTATATAGTAGGTCACTACTTTCCCTTTGTAGAAATACAGTTTCCAATTCTTATATGACATACAGATGGACTGTCTGAAAGATCTGCTTTGATCATATCTACAAATCATTTGTGGCCATTTTTTAACTCAACCTATCAACTTGGCTGATTAACATCCCCTGTTGAACAGGAGCAATCTGCTGTACACAATGTGCTCCCTGTGCACTTGGGTATAACATGGATGGCTATACAGTTGTAGTAAGGGAATAAAAAAAGCTAATCTATAATTTCTACATGACCTATACCTACCAACACTATTGCAGCTAATAGATATTCTATTTCATATAAATGGATACTATTGTGAGTTGACAATCTACTTACTGGAGCCACTGACTAGCACAACACAATATTCTTTTCCTTTGGCATTATCTGGAACATCTGCTTTCCAGACTTGAAAATTAAACATGGATCCATCCGTCCACTTCCAACGACTATTCTGAAAGTGAAACATTGGGCTTTATACATTATTGTGGAAGTTTTTATGGATATACACACCTTGCCAGGGTCATGCAGTCCTATCCACACACCCTCCGAATCCTGACTTGCAGACACATGGCTAGCAATGATGGATGCCTCTGATTCATCCATGAGGGAAGCCAGATGGGCACCATGTCCATAACTTGTACACTCATACTACAAAAGAAAAATATGTTAACAGATCCCTATTTTAAAAAGTAAAACACAGTACCCAGTAAGATAAAGCAACAAAACAAATAAGCTGTTTACTACAAATGTACATCAATGACACAAAGCAATGTTTTATGAGTGAACACAAATAATATAAACTTTAGTTTCATTACAATATATTTGGATTATGTACTGTTAATTGCAGGCCTTTTAGTGTAGGTAATCATACATATAAAACTGGGCATGCACCGGCTGTTAAGTCCATGGTTCAACAGTTGTAAGAAAGAGGCGATCTTTGTCAAATTTGAAAATCAACAGAATAATTGATCGCCAACAGCTGCTGTTCAATACTGGGATCTGTTGGCTTTCCAGATTAGCGAGATTAAACCCAAAGACATTGATTTTCCAACATGCATCTAGAAGGCCTGGACACTTTATGATCTGGAAGCATTGAAGATCCAATTGTGTTGATATTTATAATCATACTGTTTGATATAATTTTACGCATTTTGGCTACATTGTGTGGCTACGCTAGCGAGAGCAAAGTTACAGTGGTGAGTCTACAGGCTTTTGTTTTCTTATTGCCTGTTTATCAAGATGTTTTGTAAGTGCAATTTTTATTAAATTTTTAGCCGTTTATTACATACTTCACTATGTGGGCTCCCTTTTTTCATTCTTTATTGCTATCACCGCTGACGTGTTATTGAGAGGATTAGTCATCCAGCTAGCAGTGTCATCACTCAAGGCCCAGGCTAAGGGTATTTTAGCCATAGGAAGATCAATTTCTGGCTTCTGGTAAGCCTTCAATTTATGTGGGTGATACGGTGGTGGTGTTAATAGTGTCACATTTAAGCCGTACAGACATACTTCACCATGTGAGTTTTTTCTTTTGTTCCTGCTTGTTAATTTTGGAGTTCCTTACAACTCTTCTACACTTGCTGAGGATCCTTTAAAGGCCCGGGCTAGGGTTTATAGCCGCAAGCCTATTGAGCTTGCCTTCTGGTAAGCCTCCATCCATTTTTTGTGTATTCTTGGTGATGGGTGTTATTCTCCTTATTTGGACTTCACTGATCATTTTGCACATAATCACCATTTAACTAAAGACTTGATTTAATCTGCCTCGTGGAATTAACGAATTATCTTCATTGTTTACATTGTTATATCTTCATAGACATCCTTAACAGACTTGGTATCCTAATAACAACCTATTTTTTTCTTAGTTAGTTCACCCATATCAACAATTGTAATTTATTTTTATTTTGTTTATTTGTTAATTTTCTCACAGCGCAACTTCATATATTTTTTGAGTCTACAGCAAGAGCTCTGCAAGTCTACAGCATGAAAATTCAGCCACAGTGACCCCTGTGGTGGGATGACTTCTGCACAACATAACTGAACCAGAACTTACAGCAGACTTGCAGAATGTTTGCAAAGAAAGTTGATCTGAACCATGCAATGCGCACTTGCTAGAATTGTGAAACAAACTTGTGACGTCTGGCACGTCTAGCTTAGCAAGTCATTTTTCGAACTTTTGCCGTGTACACATGACCGTGGATTTTTTTCCGACTAAATGTTGGCTTCAAACTTGTGTTGCATACACACGGTCACACAAATGTTGTCTGAAATTCCGAACATCAAGAACGCAGTGACAACACTACAACGAGCCGAGAAAAATGAAGTTCAATAATTCCGAGCATGCGTAGGATTTTTGTGCGTCAGGATTGCATACAGAAGAACTTTTGTTGTCGGAAAAATTGAGAACCAGCTCTCAAACATTTGTGGTCGGAAATTCCGACAGCAAATGTCCGATAGAGGGTACACACGGTCGGAATTTCCGACTGAAAACTCACATCGAACATTTGTTGACGGAAATTCCGATCATGTGTACGCGGCATTACAGCGCAATTGCTTTCTATCTGGGTAGAGAGCAGCACTAACACTGTACTTCGCAACAGTGAGGTATGTCATATCTGGCCGTCTATTGGCTACTGAGATATAAGTGTCATCAATCCCCGGAGTCAATGAGCAGCCTTCACAATACAATGAGTGTGCAGCGCTTTGTACGTAATACGTATGTGCAAAATCGGAAGGCGCTGGGTAGCCAGCAGCACTGTATCCCAGAAGAAGCTATGAGCGAGCTTCAGATACCTACACTGAAGATGGGAGCAGACTTCCTAAGGAGGTGACAGTGAGTAATATTCAGAAATATCTAATAAAAAGGACTACATTGACTACATACTCTATACCAGAGTGTATTATATTGGATGCGACCATTGCAGGGGTGTTTTTTTAGGGAAAAAAATAGACGGAACTTTGCTTTAATTTTTAATTGTTGTGCTGCTTTATCAGTATTGCCTAGTTATGTAACAGAATATGTTTATAATCAAATGTCAAATTTACCATAGTTTGTATTATGCCTATAGTTTAAATGCAAACAAAAGGCTAATAATTGTAATCAATAAATGGAAACATCTGTAAATATAGGCAAGATATATATATTTTTTTACATACAATGAACTTGATGGCTTTTGTTTACTGCTTCCATGCCCATGCAAGTACTGAAAATGAGAATGCAAAAGAAGCTTGAAGCAGGCCAAATGCTGGTCGAGTACACCTGCTAATGATGTTGAATGATGTCAGAAGTATCTCAAACTGATGTCAAAAGAATGCTGCATTTCTCCATTGAAGCATATTGAAAACGACCCCAAATCTGATTGCAGCACAGGGCAATGGGCTTATTCAGTAAACACCCAGTGCTATTAGAAAGGTGCATAGTCAGACAAACAGAAGATGGTTTCTGAACCACCACATTTTGCACTTAGGACTGTATTCCTTTCAATGTTTTACTGAACAAAACTGTCTATAAAACCTGCAATAACAATGCAATGACTTACCTCGGAATCAGCCCATGTTGCTGGGTTCTTACTG
>CM056051.1:109522278-109644778 GCA_029574335.1 Rana kukunoris
GATACGTATTCTTCTACATATTTTTGGTAAAAAAAAAAAAAAATTGCAATAAGCGACTGGTTTGCGCAAAAGTTATAGTGCTTACAAAATAGGGGAGAGTATTATTATTTTTTATTATGTTTTTTTACTAGAAATGGCGGCGATCTGCGATTTTTATTGGTACTGCGACGTTATGGCGGACACATCGGACACTTTTGACAAATTTTTGGCGCCATTCACATTTATACTGCGATCAGTGCTATAAATATGCACTAATTACAGTATAAATGTGACTGGCATTGAAGGGGTTAACACTAGGGGGTGAGGAAGGGGTTAAATGTGTATCCTAGGTGTGTTCTAACTGTGGGGGGAGGGGGGGTGACTGGGGGGGGTGACCGATCTGTGTCCCTATGTACAAGGAACACAGATTGGGCTCCTCTTCTCCAGAGACAGGACGCTGTCTCTGTGTAAAACGGCAATGAGAGATGATCTATGAGAGATCGTCTCTCATTCGCCCACAGATCGCATCGCAAACGGCCACTCTGATTGGCTGTTGGCCGCGATCTGTGATTGGCCGTGTCCAAGGGACACGGACAACACAGGGCTTCCCCGCAGCGCGCTCTACAGCGCGCGCTGGGAACGCCTGAATGACATGCCGTCAAATGACGGCATGTTGGATATTCAGGCCCGCGCTGTTGCCGTCATCCGACGGTACCGCGGGCCTGAAGTGGTTAATGGCTTTGGGGGGAGGGGGGGCGGCGCCCCTGCGCCCCCTATGGAGGGGCCGCCACTGTTGATGACCAACCTCCAGCTAATTGCTTGACACTGACCACACACCAGATGAATGGAATGTGTTTTTCCTTCCTTTCTTCTTTTCTCTTTTCTACTTTTCTTTTTTTCCTTGGCATTTCCTTGGCATTTGCAAATTGTCTTCTGATAGAATATAGGTGTAGTAGAAGATACAGGTGTAGAATATAGGTGTAGTTTATGAAGCGTGAGCTTAAATGATACCCAAATTTTAAGTCTTCACCAAGTGTCAAGATGATTTATAGATGTAGGGTTGCTGGAAGTGTGTATATATGTTTAATTCATTTTACTTACCTTAGCTTAAAGGGGTTGTAAAGGAAATAATTTTTTTCCCTAAATAGCTTCCTTTACCTTAGTGCAGTCCTCCTTCACTTACCTCATCCTTCCATTTTGCTTTTAAATGTCTTTATTTCTTTTGAGAAATTCTCACTTCCTGTTCTTCTGTCTGTAACTACACACAGTAATGCAAGGCTTTCTCCCTGGTGTGGAGAAAGCCTCTTGAGGGGGGAGGGGACGAGCAGGCAAGTCAGGACACTCTCTACTTTACAGATAGAGAAAGGAGCTGTGTGTTAGTGGGCGTTCTGACACGCCTGCTCGCCCCCTCCCCCCTTAAGAGGCTTTCTCCACACCAGGTAGAAAGCCTTGCATTATGGTGGTGAGTTACAGACAGAAGAACAGGAAGTGAGGATTTCTCAGAAGAAATAAGGACATTTAAAAGCAAAATCGAAAGATGAGGTAAGTGAAGGAGGACTGCACAAATGTACAGGAAGCTATTTAGGGAAAAAAATTCCTTTACAACCCCTTTAAAGAAGAGGTATTATTACAAGAAAATAAATGAACCCCCCTCCCCCCCAGGGGGCATGCAGCACTTCGCCCTATTCCATTCTGTGTTGTGGCTGCTGAGCATCCTACTCAGACAGCTTGGCAGAGGTGATCAAATACCGCCAAAAGAAAGCTCTATTTGTGGGGAAAAAAAGGATGTAAATTTTGTCTGGGTGCAACGTCGCACGACCTTGCAATTGTCAGTTAAAATGACGCAGTGCCAAATCGCAAAAAGTGCTCTGGTCAGGAAGGGGGTAAATTCTTCCGGGGCAGAAGTGGTTACATAGTTACATAGTTAGTCAGGTTGAAAAAAGACACAAGTCCATCCAGTTCAACCATAAAAAAAAATAAAAATAAAACAAAGTAAAACACAGTACATCCTCCCATACACCCAACTCCATACCCACAGTTGATCCAGAGGAAGGCAAAAAACCCCAGCAGAGCGATGATCCAATTTGCTACCGGAGGGGAAAAAATTCCTTCCTGATCCCCCGAAAGGCAATCGGATTTACCCCGGATGAACTTTACCTACAAAACTTAGTACTCAGTTATATTATGTGCATTTAGGAAAGAATCCAGGTCTCTCTTAAAGCAATCTACTGAGCTGGCCAGAACCACCTCTGGAGGGAGTCTGTTCCACATTATCACAGCTCTTACTGTGAAGAAACCTTTCCGTATTTGGAGGTGAAATCTCTTTTCCTCCAGACGTAAAGAGTGCCCCCTTGTCCTCAGTGTTGACCTTAAAGTGAATAACTCAACACCAAGTTCACTATATGGACCTCTTATATATTTGTACATGTTGATCATATCCCCCCTTATTCTCCTCTTCCCAAGAGTGAATAAATTCAGTTCCTCTAATCTTTCCTCATAGCTGAGCTCCTCCATGCCTCTTATCAGTTTGGTTGCCCTTCTCTGCACTGTCTCCAGTTCTCCGATATCCTTTTTGAGAACTGGTGCCAAAACTGGACTGCATATTCCAGATGAGGTCTTACTAATGATTTGTACAGGGGCAAAATGATATCTCTATCTCTGGAGTCCATACCTCTCTTAATACAAGAAAGGACTTTGCTCGCTTTGGAAACCGCAGCTTGGCATTGCATGCCATTATTGAGCTTATGATCAACTAAAACACCCAGATCCTTCTCCACTACAGATCCCCCAAGTTGTACTCCCCTAGCATGTATGATGCATGCATATTCTTAGCCCCCAAGTGCATAACTTTACATTTATCAACATTAAACTTCATCTGCCACATAGTCGCCCAATTAGACAGAGCATTGAGGTCGGCTTGTAAATTGGAGACATCCTGCAAGGACGTTATTCCACTGCATAGCTTGGTGTCATCTGCAAAAACAGAAATGTTACTTTGGATCTCAGACCCAATATCATTTATAAATATATTGAAAAGTAAGGGACCCAACACTGAACCTTGGGGTACACCGCTGATAACCTTGGACCATTCAGAGTAAGAATCATTAACCACAACTCTCTGAATTCTGTCTTTCAGCCAGTTTTCTATCCATTTACAAACTGATATATCTAATCCTGTAGACCTTACCTTACACATGAGCCGTGTGTGGGGAACTGTATCGAACGCTTTTGCAAAATCCAAGTATACCACGTCCACTGCTACGCCTCTGTCCAGGGTTTTACTTACCTCTTCATAAAAGGAAATCAGGTTTGTCTGACAATTTCTGTCTTTCATGAATCCATGCTGTCTGCTGCTTAAATAGTTTGTTTCCAGCAAGAACTCATCCATGTGGTCTTTTATTAAACGTTCCAGTATCTTCCCAACTATAGTTAAATGGTTATGGTTAAATACATGTAGCGCCCCCTTGCTTTTTGCATGGGCGCTGCGTTTAAAACTAGTTGGACAAGGAGAGTTAAGTTGCTCCTAGTTGTGATTTGTTCAGGTTGTTGACCTATGTCATTCTGGAAAGGTCCACTGGCTCGGACTGCATTCTGGGGATGTCATTTCATCCTTGGCCAGCAGTGGGAGCCAGCGGGATTTCCTGCAGATGGAGTCTTCCTCAGCAGCCAATTAGAGAGGGTTTTTCCTCGCTGGGTGTGCTGGGGAGGGGTATATCTGAGACCTAGGTCGGGTCCTCGGGGTTCTTCTTCTTCACATGCGCGGGGTCCTGGACTCGGGGTGCAGCATCCACCTTGAGGGTGTGCACGCCCATGAACCCCGCCGGCGCGGCCCTCCTGGCCAGGTTCCTGGGCCTTCCTGAGTCTCAGCCGGAGACGAGAATCAAGGGACCTCAGTGACTTGCTGGGTTCCCAAAGCTTAAGAGAATCCCAGACAGGGATTCGGTGACCGGGATTCTGGCAGGTACGCTCTACTGCCACCCGGTGACTTATGCTGAGAAATTACTGGGAGGATTCGCTCTGTTCGCACATTCAGTCTATCCAAATTAACTGGCCTGTGGCGGAGGCCTAGAGCCGGGCCTGTGAGGGAGACCCGTTCCTCCCAGCCTAAATTCGAGGTGGCGCCTCGGCTGCCAGATCTGTGTGAGAGACACCTTTCCGGGGGCACCTTACCCACTCAGTCTCATAGGAGTGGCGACGTGTGAAATTTTTTGCTACTAAGGGCTGATCTGCCTTGTGTATATCCAGGCCTGACATTGAAAGTTTCTCTTCCCTCATCAACCTATTCTTCCTTCACCAAAGTTGATGTTGGCTAATGTTGGCCTGGAATTAAAGCTTTGAGAAAATCTTTATTGACTGTGTGGACCTCCGTTTACTACTTAGTTCTTCTGGTGCACCCCTAGACCAAGCTGGGGTAACCTAATTTGCCGATTCCCAAAACAATCCAGCGGCTCCTTCGGGGGTAGCGCTACATACATGTTGCCCATTTAAGTGGTTCTAAAAGCAGTGCATTTTTTACCTTATTGCAGTCCCTGCATTAAGATAAAAATGTTCCAGTGAAAGTATCACCCCACTTTACCTACTTTCCTATCTCTATCCAGCACTGTGCCATTGTTAAAGGGTGGTAGAGGAGAAGATATTTTTATGGAGACAGAGGACTGTCCTCTAACACGTGTCATGCGATATGTCAAAAATTCTTCTTCTCCCGCAGGCGCTTAGTTCCCAATATACAGACTTAGATTTTCTTCATAATACGATGTTTTATTCTTATTCTTCAACACAGGACAAGCAAACAGTCAATGCTTACATATTTGGCAGCTGGTAAAACATGGCAGGATGGTACTTCAGAAACAGGAATTAGATGGTACATCTTCTCTGCTGGATAGAGCCCCTTCCCCCGTCGGGTCGGGTGACCCTGAGGTCCCTCCCTAGCTACTCACACCACATGTCTCTTATACTGTTTAAAAGCCATGCTCAGCACAATTTCTTTTTGGAATAGCTCCAAGAAAGGTGACAAGCCCCTGCCCCAAACGCAACACCCCCTTGTGTATATTAAGCAATACTTCTCCGCCCACCTTCTTGACGTAGAACTTCAAGAATAGATGTAGTCTATGACAGGTGTAGCATCCTTTAACTGACTTTGTCCTCAAGATACCTCAAAATAGCCATGTTTAACCACTTAAGGACCCCCGCACGCACATATACGGCCACAACATGGCTCGTACAGGCACAAGGGCGTAAATTTACGTCCCCGCCTTCGTGCGGTTCGGGGGTCCCATCGGGACCCCCTCCACGGCGTGCGGGGGTCCCCCTGGCTCCGGGAGCGATCCGGGACGAGCGGGCGGATGTCCGTGTTTACCCGCCCCCCGCGATCGCTCCCAGCCAATGCGCCCGCTCCCCCTTTGTGTCACTTCCTCCTCCTGTGTAAACACAGGAAGGGGGAAGTTATGTAATCTCCCATCGCAGCGGTATTTCCAACCGCTGCGATGGGAGAAACACCTCACAGTAAGTGTGCACCAACATTACACTGACACACACACACATAGGCATACTTAACCCCTTGCGATCTGCCCCCCCACCCCCCCTGTCACAGTGTCACTGAATGCAGTGATCTAATCACTGCATTTAGTGTCAGTGTGACAGGCAGTGTAAAATCAGTTAGTGTTAGGTTCAGGATAACCCCCCCACCCCCCCTAATAAAGTTTTAACCCCCTGATCACCGCCCTAGTTAACCCTTTCACTCCCTATTGCCAGCGTCACTAAGCGATCATTTTTCTGATCGCTGTATTAGTGTCGCTGTTCCCGCTAGGTAGCTATTTTTTTTTATCGCGATTTTTTTTTTTTACTAAAGACATGTGGCTAAATAAATTTTGGCCTAAATGTTTGACTAAAATTTAGTTTATTTGATTTTTTTTTAACAAAAAGTAAAAAATAGTGTTTTTTTTTTCAAAAATGTCGCTCTATTTTTGTATATAGCGCAAAAAATAAAAATCGCAGAGGTGATCAAATACCACCAAAAGAAAGCTCTATTTGTGGGAAGAAAAGGACGCAAATTTTGTTTGGGAGCCACGTCGCACGACCGCGCAATTGTCTGTTAAAGCGACGCAGTGCCGAATCGCAAAAACACCTTGGGTCATTTACCAGCGTATTGGTCCGGGTCTTAAGTGGTTAAACCAAATGATTCAGAAACGTTTATCACATAAAATCTTATAAATTTAAAATCTAACAGCCATCTGCAGTGGTGCTGAACTCTTCCTCTCCCCACAGGACAGAGAGGCAGCAGCGACAGCCACTGGTTCCTGCTGCTGTCAACCAAATCTTGTGAGGAGGGAGCAGAGGGGCTGAACTGTACTGTGTGTGTCTATAGCCTCAGTAAGGAGCCCACAAGTGTGCCCCTATAGGGTACCACAGAAGGGAAGACTTGGGACCACAGAGAAGTTAAGTAAAATGTGTGTTATTAAAGAAAAAAACTGAGCCTTTACAACTGTTTTACTACCATGATCACCACATTTTATGTCTATAAATTGTAACAATTGCCAATGTGGTACCCCCATATTGTCACGATTGGCAAAGTGCCATGAATGCTAGTTTGCTGCCAAGGAATTACTACAATTTCTTATGTATTTCCATATTTGCACCTGTATTACCACAGTTCAGTTATATATTGCTGTCTGTGTGAGTGTGTAACCAAGTCAGTGTTGTTAGTTTTGAGGACCACATTCCTATAATTGAATCCCAGCCACTTACCAAAAGTCCCAATAATCATTCACCCGGTCCCCTGCTACCCTCACAAACAAGCTGCACAAAAATTAGCTTCTCCCAAATGCAGATTTCGCAAACTGCATACATAACCCTCAGGCCCACCCCATGTGAGAGCATCCAAACATGCACATTTTTCAGGACAGGTGTAGTGTCCCCATACCATGCACCCCAAAGTACTAGAATAAAACTAGTAAATAGTGGCAATGGGGAGCAGGGAAGTCTGCAGTGATACTATTTGTGAGTTAAGATACAAGAATGTGTACCAACCTGTAATTTATTACCTATTAACAGTGCTCTGCCCAGGTCATGCCAGCGTCGACAAACCACACCCAAAACAAGCCAAACCCACAACAAAGGGCATATATGGTCATTGGATTTTTTAGTAAAGCTGGCAGTCTTAGTTTTGATTCTACAGTCATGACTATACACAGGAATTCTTTCACATTATAATTATAAGACATGATGGTGCATTTCATAGCATGTACTAATACCATGCATTTAAAAATAACATGCGATTTAGTTCGCATGTGCCGCGCTATATAACATTTTCATTCATTCATTCATTCACGCTAATGTTTTTTTAGCATCTGGATAATTTATATAGAGGCGATGGCTTTCCAGTGGATACCAATTATAGTATACTTTGACAAATTAATTGTGCTTAGGGTGACTTAGCTTCTGTGAAACTCATGATGATGCAAAGTCCCAGGACAGGCAGAAAGAAACCCACTGTACTTGTCATTGTCCTTTTCTGATGTGCAAAAACATCTAGGTGATCAGAATGATGATATTGTCTTGTTACTACTGACTTTGGACTTTGGTCCAAGCTAAACTTTATAGAACTGAATGAGTGGTCATTTACTCAGGGAATGATCTTCTGGGTGAGTAACATATTGGACATTTACAAACATAGATCTGGGTGGTGGGCAGGTCTGTGTGAGAGGCCTGTCCAGGTGCACTGCACCCACTCTGGCTGGAGTGGCGACGTGATTGACTTAACTACAGAAGGCAGGACTGCTTTCTCTATCCAAGCCTGACTCTGCAAAGTTACTCTACTTTCATCAACCTTTTCCTATCTACCTCAAGTTGATGTGTTGGTCGTGTTGGACCGGGAAAATAAAGCATTCAGAAAACTTCAGCTACAGGTTGGACATTCGTTACTGCTTTGCTCACTACGTCTACCCTCTAGACACCACACAGAGGTAACATAATTCGCCGATCCCAATCTAACCAGCGGCTCCTGAATGGGGTAGCGCTACATATGGTATGCTTGTTAGATTATGATATGATTAAATTACAGATCAATTACTAAATATTGATAAAGTTCTAAATTGGAAGAAGGTTGAAGCCCCCTCACTGGCACACTGGAAAAATCTAGTGCATAGTAATCTACCACTGTATAGAGAGACATATTGTAATAGAGGAAACTGGGAGAAATATGAAAGAGTATGGGCAAATTGGATAGAGAATGCTATGACGGCTTCAGTGTAGAGGGATATGGAAATGGGATAAACTACACCATCGGAAGAAAGAGTTAAGAAAGGTTAAGTGTTTTATATGTGATTGTGATGAAATGATTATTAACAATTTTGGAAGCTCCTGAGTGAGTGGACAAATGTAAGCTGTGAAATGTCTATTTGGATAAAAAAAAAAAATCAATGAAGAGATAAAAATGATCAGATCAATTAATAAATATTGATAAATTTCACATAAAATGCACTTAGTCTTGGAAAGTTTTTCATAAGTTTAATGCAGAATATCTATTGAAGGTTGCACTGTAGATAAAAGTAATTATAGAAACTTTGTTGCAAGTTTAGAAATTGTATATGTAAAAACTCAACTCCAGCTATGACTTTTTGTTCTTGGATCAGTTGAAAAGAATAAAGTATTTATTATTGCCCTTGATCGTTTTGGAGAGATTTCACCTCACTTCCTGTCCCTCAGACAACGGTGAATAAATTAAGTTGTTAGGGCCTTGTAAACTCTTTTAAACCTGCCATACCCCAAAACCCTTCAGTGAAAACAAACACTCATACAATAAAAGTATGAGAATAGTAAATACGTATTAAAATGTAATAAAAGGGTAGCAATTAGTTGCAAATATGAGTTACAGTAATTTAAGAAGACACCAAAAGACTCCCTCTGATATGCCGTTCCTAATAGTTGTCCTTACATTCATTCATCAGCAGCCCCTTATGATGATGCAAAGTCCCAGGACAGGCAGAAAGAAACCAACTGTATGAATGATGATATTGTCTTGTTACTTGTCTTGAACTGAATGAGTGGTCATTTACTCAGGGAGTGATCTTCAGGGTGAGTAACGTATTGGACATTTACAAACATAGATCTGGGTGGTGGGCAGAAATGACAGATAGACATGTCTTATGGGTTTTGGCACAACGCACATCTTTGTCTCTACGACCACACCTTGATAAGTACAAGGCACAGAACACATGTTACCCAATGCTGATTATAGCAATGTGGACTGACACTGTTGAAAAAGAAAAGCAACCTTTGAAATGTGAATATTTTTGAAACTTCCCAGTTGATTATAAAATATCTAGCTACAATACAGGGAGAAATCATATCCCAGTGCAGGGGTCCCCAAACTTTTCAAACAAAGGGCCAGTTTTTTGTCCTTCAGACTTGAGGAGGGCCAGATTGTGGCCAGCAGGGGCAGAAAATGTCACAGGTCTAGCATGAGTGAGAATAAATATGGCCTTAGGGTTAGTGGTCAATAGGAGTAGGAGTAGTGTCCCTATTAGTAAGAGGAATAGTATCCCATCATTGGTATCGTGGAAGAAATAGTGCCCCGTTGTTGATGTCAGTGGAATGAATAGTGCCCCAAAGGCCGCATAAAGGCTAGCAAGGGGCCACATCTGGCCCTCGGGCCGCAGTTTGGAGACTCCTGCCATAGAGTATTATTGCAGATTATTTATATGGCTTCAACTTATTTTTAGGAACCTTTTCCTGAAACCATTTTACATGGGTTTCAACCTGGTTTTGATTTATCTCTATTGCAGTACTCATAGGCGTGCACACATTGTGTGCCAGATGTGCCTGGGCACACCCTAATCACCCCATGTGCATTAGCATTATCACTCTGTGTGCCAGCAGAAAGATGGGAAATATCTTGGCTCTGCCATAAGAGAAGTGTTTACGTTTTTCCCTGTCACTGTTCCAGCAAACATTAATGATGCACAAAGACAGTCAAATTCCTCATCATTCCTAAGGATAATTAATACTGTCCGTTCACATGACAGTTTCTGTGTGCCTATTCTTTTACCACCATGAGCAGCTTTTTTTATTTTGTGTAGTGACATTGGGAAAATGAATACTTCCTAATCACAGGCAGAGATTTTTAGGCAAGTGCTTTTTTGAAGTTTAGTTCCTCCAAGGTTAATTACAGCTAACAATGTTTACATCAGTAAAGGAACTTGCACAAATTATAAGTTTGTCTTCCTTGTTATACCCTCGTCCCCCATTAAAATGGATAAGGGGGAACACTGTGGCCCCTGGTGTAAAGGGGAACTCTCATGTAAGGCGTGCTCAGAGAACCCTAAATTACCTTAGTATACTCACTCAGAGGCAGGAGAGACAGGTTGAGCTTACTCACCTCTTGGCAGTCATCACCTCTCATCCAGATGTATCTGAGGCTGCTGGACTTCATATTCCCAGCCCCCACATTTCTTTTACGAGGTACAGCGCCAGGGATTGGAGTGACGGCAGACACAGAGGTGTAGGGGCAGCAGGAAGAGGTGCAGATCGAGCACTCTCTGTTCTTTCTCCTGTCTGTGTGTGTGTGTGGGTTGGGGGGAGGGGGTTGTGCTGGTTTTGGGCAGTGTAAAAGAAAGTGTAACAAATACTCTCAGCTTCGACAACTGCAACCAGCAACCCTGCTGGGAAGCCATAGTCCAGTCTGAATAATGTGTTTGGGTTTAAGACAATCTGAAACCCGGACACATGATTCCAAATCCGAACTGTCTGGGTGAATCCCGGACAGGTGGCAACCCAAGTTTCTTTACAGTAAGAGATGTGAAAATATGGAATAGGCTCCCTCAAGAGCGAGTTCTGGCCAGCTCAGTAGATTGCTTTAAAAAAAAAAGCCTGGATTCTTTCCTAAATGTACATAATATAACTGGGTACTAACATTTATAGATAAAGTTGATCTTGGGAATATCTCTCGGGGGATCAGGAAGGATTTTGTTCCCCTGCTGGAGCAAATTGGTTCATGCTGTTTTTTTTGCCTTTCTCTGGATCAACTGTGAGTATAGGATTGTGTATATGGGATTGTATGATTTTTCCCCCCTTTTATTGGTTGAACTAGATGGATCTTTGTCTTTATTCAATTAGACTAACTATGTAACTATGTGTAGCGCCTTCTTACTTTCAGAAAGGGTGTTACGCTAAAGTTAGTAGAGTAAGAGACTTACCTGTTCTCACTCAGATTGATTTAATTAGGTTGGGCGGCTGTCAGCCCTGAATTGTCCTGTGGGTCATTCTGCGCTCCAGAGATGTGGTCCCATCTCTGGGTGGCAGGTGGCGCCAGAGGGGTTCAGGCAGAACCACTTTTCCCCAGCAGCCAATTGGAGGAGCGTTTCCCTCGCGGGGCATGTTGGGGGAGGGTATATCTGTGGCAGACACCATTTTCCGGGGTACTTCGCGGGTTCCTGGTTCCAGGTGCGGCACCCACCTTTAGGGTGTGCGCACATCACGGGCCCCACCACTATGGCCTACCTGGCCGGTGCTCGTGCCACGCGGAGTTCCTGACTCTGGGCCCTCATGGCTCAGAGACACTGAAGTGACTGGGGGACCTCAGTGACTTACTGGGGTTCCGCATCTCAAGAGAACGGGATTGAGAGTGTATGCTCTATTGCTCTTAAGTACCGGACCTGTGGCAGAGGCCTCTACTAATCTTCTAGAGCCAAGTCGGTGGCAGCGACTTGTTCCTTCTCAGTTTTCTCGGTGACACTCTGGCTGCCAGGTCTGTGTGAGAGGCCTGTCCAGGTGCACTGCACCCACTCCGGCTGGAGTGGCGACGTGATTGACTTAACTACAGAAGGCAGGACTGCTTTCTCTATCCAAGCCTGACTCTGCAAAGTTACTCTACTTTCATCAACCTTTTCCTATCTACCTCAAGTTGATGTGTTGGTCGTGTTGGAGCGGGAAAATAAAGCATTCAGAAAACTTCAGCTACAGGTTGGACATTCGTTATTGCTCTGCTTACTACATCTACCCTCTAGACACCACACAGAGGTAACATAATTTGCCGATCCCAATCTAACCAGCGGCTCCTGAATGGGGTAGCGCTACATATGGTATGCTTTTTAGGTTATGATATGATTAAGATACAGATCAATTACTAAATATTGATAAAGTTCTAAATTGAAAGAAGGTTGAAGCCCCCTCGCTGGCACACTGGAAAAATCTAGTGCATGGGTCCTCAAACTAAGGCCCTCCAGCTGTTCAGGAACTACAATTCCCATCATGCCCTAGTCATGTCTGTGAATGTCAGAGTTTTACAATGCCTCATGGGACTTGTAGTTCCGCAACAGCTGGAGGGCCGTAGTTTGAGGATCCCTGATCTAGTGCATAGTAATCTACCACTGTATAGGGAGACATATTGTAATAGAGGAAACTGGGAGAAATATGAAAGAGTATGGGCAAATTGGATAGAGAATGCTATGACAGCTTCAGTGTAGGGGGATATGGAAAAGGGATAAACTACACCATCGGAAGAAAGAGTTAAGGAAGGTTAAATAAGTGTTTTATATGTGATTGTGATGAAATGATTATTAATAATTTGATTTTATGGAAGCTCCTGAGTGAGTGGACAAATGTAAGCTGTGAAATGTATATTTGGATATAAAAAATAAATAAAAAATAAATAAATCAATGAAGAGATAAAAAAAAAAAAAATTATCAGATCAATAAAATAAATATTGATAAATTTCACATAAAATGCACTTAGTCTTGATAAGTTTTTCATAAGTTTAATGCAGAATAATTATTGAAGGTTGCACTGTAGATAAAAGTAATTATAGAAACTTTGTTGCAAGTTTAGAAATTGTATATGTAAAAACTCAACTCCAGCTATGACTTTTTGTTCTTGGATCAGTTGAAAAGAATACGGTATTTATTACTGCCCTTGATCTTTTTGGAGAGATTTCACCTCACTTCCTGTTCCTCAGACAACGGTGAATAAATGAAGTTGTTAGGGCCTTGTAAATTCCTTTAAACCTGCCATACCCCAAAACCCTTCAGTGAAAACAAACACTCATACAATAAAAGTATGAGAATAGAAAATATGTATTAAAATGTTATAAAAAGGGAGCAATCAGTTGCAAATATGAGTTTCTGTAATTTAAGAAGACACCAAAAGACTCCCTCTGATATGCCGTTCCTAATAGTTGTCCTTATAATCATCCATTAGCAGACCCTACCATGTGCAACTCCCTTATATTCAACAGCATGTCTCCCTAATTTCCAGCCCCCTTACATTCATTCATCAGCAGCCCCTCAAAGTAAAATCTTTTAATGTTCATCTATCAGAATTTCAGTAGCCCCATGTATGCATCTATCACCAGTCCTCTACGAAAAGCCTACCAACCCTTCCTCTGTTCCAATTTCTAACAAGTTTTTTACAACACCGAACTACCCACCACCATGTTGATTTTTTTTATTGAATTACAAAACAAAAATGACCACTCGTGTCCCAATAGTAGGATGCCTGGAGCGCTGGTTTGGAAATAATTGATAGCCAACTATTTTGCCTGTCACTTTAGGAAAGACACGGCCCAGCAGGAGGGAGTCTGCAGCCTGCTAGCAGGCCACAATACAGAGAATGAGAACTACTAATCTATGGGGCAAGGCGAGACACCCTCTGGAGTTGATTTACTAAACCTGGAGTACAAAATCAGAAATCAGCTTCCAGGTTGTTTTGTCAAAGCTTAATGGAACGAGCTAAAGTTAAAAGCTGATTAGTTTCTATGCACAGCTGCAGCAGATTTTGCACTCTCCAGTTTTAGTAAATGAACTTCAGTAATACTAATAGTAAGATTAAAGTGTTTTTAACCCTAAAAAACAAAAGAGCTCCTGTTCCCTTATAGCAGATTAAACAGCACAGTGCTTGTGCTGTCTAATCTGCCCCACTGTAAGCTGTAAAAAACCTGGCTAAACCTGCCAGTTCCTGTGTCCCCCTCTGTGTACTGACCACGATAATCATGGCTGCTGAGCCCTGACTACAGTGGTCAGTTTGCGTCTCCCTGTCATCCGCAGCTCTCCTCTGTCCCTCTTACCCCCTACCTCCCTGCCTGTAAGCTCTGTGTGTCTTTGTCTCTGTCTCCGCCTCCCCCTCTTGCCGCTAATAGTAAAAAATAGAATATTATAAATTGTCACTGGCAGCCACTCTATTATATCTAGGCATAACACACAGGGTAAGTGTTTTTATTAAAACAAAGATTGTAAATACCTCTTTACAGCTATATTCAGGCCGATCACATGACTCCTGGCCGGTTTCCTACTCTGACTCAGAGCTACAGTGGGGGAGGGCTGTGCGGCCATGTGTCCTCCCCAGCCGACGTCAGAGGAAGATCTTGGCTCCCCTCGTTGTAGCCCTGGATCAGAGCAGGAGGCCAGCTGGGAGTCACGTGATCGACCTGAATATTGCTGTAAAAAGGTATTTACAAGCTTTGTTTTAATAAAACACTTACTGTGTGTTATGCCTATATATAATAGAGAGAATTACATGTTTAAGGTAACAACCACTTTAATAAGAGAGAGTTTTCCCCATTCAGTAGGAAAAATCTGGAACACAGATTACAAGTGAAACCATCAATCCTTTCCCCACTATGTGCAAAACTAAACAAAAAAGTCCTTGCTGGAGTTGGGTTTGAAGAACAGTTATGAATGTTTCATCTTACAAGACTTTCAAGTTACAAAACACAACTGGATTAAAATGTTTTCAGGAAGCATGACATATCAGAAATGTGGTTGGTTTATCACTGCATAAGCTCCACATATGTAGCAGGAAAGAGCCCTCGCCGCCCATTGCAGGATCCAGTCCACCAACCCTCATCTATCATTTCAATGTCTGTGATGATATCCTGAGGTTCAAATGAGATCTCATCATCACCACCTGTGAATTACAAAACAAAAAGATGTAGATGCACACGTCATACAGATACAGTACATATTGTTTTTTTGTTGTAGTTTTTTGTCCCAAATTGTAATTTCCAGTACATTTTACTCCTGAAGATAAACTTCAGCTTGAATTAAATATCATTAGAACTTTATTTAAAGCCCCACTAAACTTTCAGTTTCAATCAGCAGTTTACCTACATTCTAGGTGCATTAATACAAAGCAGTCACAGCTTAAAAATAACAACTTATGTTTGCATTCTGACACATGCCTTGCTAAGTCAGAGTTAGAGCTCTGCAATCAGCAACAAGCATGGGATTTATTTATTATTATAACATACATATGTGTCAGCAGTTTCAAGTGTTATGCTGGGATGAAGCCTGCAGCTACGGGAATCATCCAGGTATTATTTTTTTTTTTAAATCTATCCTAGTGGCTAATTAGCATCTTGATTGCTTTTACAGGGGGCAAGAGAGGTCCTCCCCTCCTGCCACCCACTGGTGACCCCTAGAATGAAGCCACCGGTTTTCGCCAGCGAGCTTTTTTAGGACCAGAAAGTCCCTGATAAGCTCTATGGTATAGGAAACTGGAAGCGACTAGTATTTTGTCACTTCCAGTTTCCTCGGATGTAAACTGTGCCATTTTTAAATTGTGAAAGCATCTGACCCCAGATGTCTCCTCTGTCCTTAAAAGCATCTAATAGACCCCAGAACTTTCCACAAAGCGTACCTGTCACTGCCTATTGTTGTCACAATGGATGTTTATATTCCTTGTGACAGCAATAAGAGTGATCTTTAAAAAAAAAACAGTGTAAAAAAAAATAATAATAATAAAAAAATATATATAGTAGCCTTTACTCTGTTGGGATATGTCTCTAGTAGATTTGCACATCTAGACTTTGTAATATTTGCCCACTCTTCTTTGCAGAACTACGTCAGTTTTATTTGAAGGTTACAATTTGTCATTCCACAGATTTTAACCACTTGTCCACCGCCCACCGTCAAATGACGGCGGGTGGAGGACTCCAATCTTCTGACTGCACGTCATATGACGTCCAGTCATTCAAACAGGGAATGCGCGCGATCGCGTGCGCGCATCCCTGTACTGACGGTAGCGGGGTGTCACGGAGACACAGCTCGTTACCGACAGGGGTGAACAGCGGCGCGGATGCGCTGTTAACCACGTGATCAGCCGTGATGAAGTCACGGCTGATCACGCATGGCAACACCCCCATAGTGCACGGCGCGCGTTCGCGATCGCGCCGCGCGTGCCCGTCGGTGGCAGCGTGTTCCCGGGAACACTGCTCGTCACCGACAATGGTACACAGCCATTGGTCAGGGCTGTGTACCACGTGATCAGCTCTGATCACTAGTGTAAACAAAGAGCTGTAACTAACTGTTACCAGCTCTTCTCCCCTCACACATCGTTTCCAGTGTGAGGAGAGAAGAGCTAGAAGGAGTGAGTTACAGCTCTGTGTTACTGTAGTGTCTGCACAAACACCACATCTGTCCCTTTGCCCCCCCCCCCCAATTGTCACCAGTCACCCATAAAGTGCACCTGTCACATAAATAGACTGCCATCAGCGTCGCAACCATCACCCACCAGTGACCGTACCCTGTCACCGTCACCCACCAGTGACCTGCCCTGTCACCCGTCACCCACCAGTGACCTGCCCTGTCACCCGTTTATGAAGAAAAAATACTAATTTGCTAAATTTTATGACAGAAACAAAACAAAACGTCTTTTTTTAATTATAGCGCAAAAAATAAAAAACCCACGAGTGATTAAATACCACCAAAAGAAAGCTCTATTTGTGTGAAAAAAAGGACGCAATTTTTATTTGGGTACAGTGTTACATGACTGAGTAATTGTCATTCAAAGTGTGAGAGCACCGAAAGCTGAAAATTGGTCTGGGTAAGAAGAGGGTTTAAGTGCACTGTATTGAAGTGGTTAAATGGGGTGTAAGTCTGTGCTCTGACTAGGCCATGCAAGGAGATTCACCTTTTTATCCTATATATATATATAGATATATATTCTTTAAAAAGCGCCCCGTTCCCCTTGTTTGTGCGCAAAGGCAAAAAACACGCATTGGTCCTGCATAAGTAGATTTTCAATGGGGTGTAAGTCTGGGCTCTGACTAGGCCATGCAAGGACATTGACCTTTTTCTCCTTCAACCACTGTGTGATCATTTTTGCTGTGTGCTTTGGGTCATTGTCATGTTGGAAGCAGTGACGGTGCGTCCATAGAGGGCGCAGAAGCTCCGTCCCCTCTCTCCTGCACCTTTCAATCAACAATAGATAGATTCATGCATTGCATAAATCTATCTATTGTCGTCGCTGCCACCCTCTATTCACGTGTCCGGCCCCTTGACGGGCACTGGGCATCTGAATTACAGCAGTGGGGGTGTTTTGAAAGTGACTGATTAGGCACTATAATAGGCTTCCTGATTGGAGCCTGTGGGCTCCAATAGGCTTCCAAATCGTTAAACAGCGGGCACACTGCTGTGCGTTTGCTGTTTACACAGTGCTGTGTTAGGGAATCGAAAAAAGGGCTTCCCTAACACTGAGCCACCGGGTCTGGTTACCTGTCACCTGATTGGCTGAAGCGACAGGCACTGTGATTGGACAACTATCAGGCATCCAATCATAGCAGTGATAACATGAAGAGGACGGGAGAAGACATTGAGGACTCGGAGGGAGCGTGGAGGACAGCGTTAACCCAAAACAGGTAAGTGCAGAGCGGGGGGGCACACTGTCTGGCAGCGTTTGATGGGGCAAACTGGCAGCGATTAATGGGGCAAACTGGTGGCGTTTGATGGGGCAAACTGGCGGTGTCAAAAAGACCCCACATCTCTCCTCCAGGCTGGAAAGCATGAGACCGGGAAAAAATTCACCGATCTAATGCTGACAGCCGCGATTGTGGCTTTGTTTACTTCTGGGTACCCGGGCATGATGTCACAACCTTGCGCCTGAGCCTCTGACGGTCATAGAGATGACTGGTGACCATCTCGCCACCGTAAATCTCTATCATCTTGAGCCTGGCGCCAGCCGATTCGTTCTCTGGGCCCCCAATGGCACGGGAGAGCACGGAGAAGCACCAGATGACGTCCTATGTGTAGAAGAGGTTAAATTCATTACCTTAACCCTCTGTACATTTGATTCTAGTACAATAAAAATAGTCTGAAAAAGGTGTCAAAGACCAGAGCAATTATTGTTTTTAATGTTTCATGTATTTGTATCTTTGGTAAATAATAGTTGCTATATTGTGTTACTCTTTGTGTATGAGAAACTAAGCTCTGCATTCATGGCCAAAAGAGCGAGTCATTTACTGACCTTGTTTATAATACTAGGAATAAATCATAATCCTTTGTTTGCGCTAAACCTTCTCTTACCATCTGGCTGCTGGGCTGCTTATTTAAAGGAAAAATGGTTTGAGGTTACTTTTATTTGAGGTTACTTTTATTTTTTGTTTAAAAGTTGGTAAAGTTGTGCTGTATAGATTTTTTTTTAAAATAAAATCTATATTTCACAAATGCACCTTTAGGCCTCGGGCCCTGAGACCCATTGTCTGTGAATGGGCCATGCATTGAAGAGCCTAGAGCCACCAAGTGCTGGGTGCAGACAGCCCATTAAAGTCAATATGACAGCTGTGCACACTGTGTACAATCGGGACCACTCCCCCACACTGTCAGATTGGGACAAGCGGCTGTTTCCGTGCAGCTGCTGCATCCCTTTAGGCCTCGTACACTCGTTTTCCTCAACAGAATCCATCAAGAAACATCAGAGCTTTTTTGCCAAGGAAAACGGTTGTGTGTATGTTTTTCGTTGAGAAACCTGACGTGGAACTTGACGAGAAAAAAAGGGAACAAGTTCTCTTTTTCCTCATCGGGAGTCTCAATTTCCGCGTCGTGTTCCTCGTCTGGCTGGTTTACAACGAGAAACACGTTTGTGTGTATGCTTAGAAACCTGCGCATGCTCAGAATAAAGTATGAGACGGGAGCGCACCTTCAGTAAAAGTAGCGTTCGTAATGGAGATAGCACATTCGTCACGCTGTAACAGACGGAAAAGCGCAAATCGTCTCTTACCAAACTTGTACTAAACACGCAGTAACATGAGATTAGCAAAATAAGCCTCAAGGGTTGTGCCAGTGAAATCGGACTTCCCCTGCTATGTATTGAAGTCAACGCGTTTGAGAACGACGAGATTTTGTCTTGACAGTGTGTACGCAAAGACAGCTTGTCAAGATTCTCGACAAGCTGTGGTGGAAATTTGAAGATGTATTTATTATGTATTGTCATAATTGGCACCCAGTCTTGACACTTCCCCAGTCAGCTCTAAATAGAGCTGACTGTGGCAGTCCTGAGGCTGGTTGACTCTCGTCTTGAGGTTGGAGTGTGATGATTGCGGCATGGGCATATGCCCACCAGCGAGGGGCCCCTCTGTGCATTTAGCACAGACGATCGTTGAGGGGGATGCATTCATTTCGCAAGCACGCTAGTGGCTATGGACAGATGTACGCTCTTATCTGGGTCATGTCTGATCAGCAGGATTTGGGATTCATAGGGTACATCTGTAAATAGCCTCAATAAGGGTATAATCTTTATATGCATTATTCTATGGAATGGCGCAGATTAAAGGTTCTATCAGGGTATATTTTGAGGGCTTGTGAGCGTTTCTGGGGTCAGGGGGGGGGCACATGCACACCCTGACCGGACACACCCATAAGACATTGTTTGTATTTCTATTCATTGTATTCATTGTATTATAGTCTATTCATCTATTCAATTTGACTTCCTGTCAGAAGGAATGTTTTGGTGCTGTGTATAGGAGACATCTGGTAATGTCGCCTCCCATGTGGGGAGGCGACTTACTGGTGATGGCTTCCTGTTTTGTGTAAATAAAAGCGCCATGGTCAGCCCTGTGAGGGGAGATGATTTGCAAGGATGGTAACATGAGAGCAGCTGTTGTAATGTCTCTTGATTGGTATGGATGGGCATGGAATATATGGTGAGTAAATCTGTTAGCTTAAACATGGCATCATTTCATTTAAGATGGCGAATGTGCTTTACAGCACATGGCAAGATGGCGGTGTGCTTTGCACACCCCATTTTGCCATTACAGATGGCGACCACGAAGGGACTATTCAGGTTTTTTCCTATGGCATCAGATGGGGGAGATGGGGATACATTCTGATGCATCGGGAAAAACATGCTTTAAAAGAAAAAATTTGACATCTTTTTGAAATAATGCTTGAGTTTGTGTGTGTGTGTGCACATGTGGAATCCTGATTGTATGTCTGCTGTGTGATAGATGTATGTATGAGGTGTGTGTGTGATTCTGATTGTATGACGTGTGTGTGTGTGATTCTGATTGTATGACTGTTGTGTGATAGAGGTGTGTGTGTGTGATTCTGATTGTATGACGTGTGTGTGTGTGTGATTCTGATTGTATGACTGTTGTGTGATTCTGATTGTATGACTGTTGTGTGATAGTGTGTGTGTGTGTGATGATAGTTGTGTATGACTGTTTATGTGTGTGATTGCGTGCATTTGTGAAAAACGATTGGATGCATGTATGTGATTGCGTGTGTTTGTGAAATCGAGTGGATTTTGATCGTGTGTGTATATATGTAGGTGTGATTTTGATCGTGTATGTATGATTCATCATCGACTGGAAGTTTGCTTTGTATGTCTAAATGCTGTTTAAAGTGTGGCTGAACAGTTTTGTGTGATGTATGGAGCAGATAGGTTAGAATAGATTCTAACATGGCCCTCTAGCCATGCGGCTTGGGGGGGAAGGGCGATTTGTTTGTTTGTAACTTGATTGTTTGACCAGATTGAATCTGTTGGAGAAGGCAAGCTTTTGTGTAACATAGCTCCTCTAGCCATGCGGCTTGGGGGGGAAGGGCGAACAGTGTTTTGATTTCTGTGTCAACTGACTGCAACTTTCAGGACATAGTTAGATATAACATTTTTATGATGCATATGGAAACTGTATATTGTAGATGATTCCTCAGTATAGAGGTGAGCTTATTCAGCCTGCGAGGTGTATGGCTGAGTCTTTTTGTATTTTCTGAATGTCTTGTTCCTGTGAGGCTGCATGCAGTAACAGTAAGAAACTGAATGTGAAATGGAGACTGTGTATTTAGATCATTTTGTGTTGGAAGGGTTGCCTGTGTGTAGTTCAGACAGGGAAGTCATGTTTAATTGTATAAGATGGCCTTCTTGCCATGAGGCTCGGGGAATGGGCAACCAGCATTGGCTGTCCCATCACTGAGTCAGGGATGGTAACCCTCTGTAAACAATGGCATACATGCTTTTTATATTGGAAGGTTTTAAAATGTGACCTGATGTGTGTATTTTTTTAAATGGTTTGTTACATGGGCTTTGAGAAAAGTGTTTTTGTTTTATGTTGCTTCATATAACCAACATTGTTTGAATGTGCTGTTTTAGTTGGCAAAAGGTCCGATTTGAAGCAGCCTAAAGTGTGTGCTTTTTAGGTTGGTTGTTTTTAGAAAATGTTTTTTTTGTTTGTTTTTGATGATCAATGTTTTGTCTTTGTGGAAGAAAGGTTCTAGGCAAGTTTTAAAAAAAAACTGCATATGGCGGCCATTTTGGTCATCAGTGGCCATTTTGGGGGCGTAGTCTGTTTGCACTATGGGTCACCCCAGGGGGGAGGTGCAGCCACCTCTCCTTTTTGTGTGGTATTTCTCTGGCTATTTTGCTGGTGGATTTTAGCAGCCTTTGGGGCAGATTTTGATGTTTAGTGTGAATTGATTAGCGCGCTCTTTTCTGTGTTAGGATCGGGTGGAGAACATTTTTGTTTTCCTTTATGTGTGTGTAGTATGGTATGTCCTGTGGTAAACAGGTGATTTGGAAGCGCAGTTAAATTGTTTTACTACAAGCGTAAATGGCGCCATTGTTGCTTGGTTTGTTGTCGGCCATTTTGTGACTCAGTGTAAAGCGCTATCTTTTGAGTAGCGTTTGCGGACGCTAGGGCCAGTATATACAGGATCTGACTAACCTGTTGGCTGACGTTGCAGTGTAAAAGTGGAGACTTTTTGTGTAACATTTCATTTTTGAATGTTACTGGCGCTGACTGCATTTTTGTGCATAGCGATGTGCGTTTGTTTGTTTAAATGTTTGGGAGTTGTTCATTGTTTTTGAATAATGGTTGGGTCAGGGGGGATCAACTCCCATTCTGCAGATGGGAGGAGATGGTTTTATTTTCCCTGAACCAAAGGTGTTTTGTTTTTAAGAGGAAAAAACGCAGGAGATTTGAGTTTTGGCTTTGTTTAATACTTTATAATACTTCCAGGGGATATATGTGGTCCATGGAGTTTTTTTGATGTGTTGAGACGAGGCAGTGAAGACAGACTTCCCCTCTCTCTCCATCTTTCTGTCATTATGTAAATAAATCAGATTTGGGTTTTAAAGAGCTGAGCATACAACAGGAAGTCCTTTCTCAGCATTTATATATAAGCAGGAAGTCAGTGGGAGGAGTTTTGAAGTCTTCTGAAAGATGAGCAATGAGATTTGTGTCCTGAAAGGACAACAGAAATATTTGAAAGAGTGTTTTAAAGTTTAATTTCAGTTGTTTTTGTGAAGTTTTATACTGTAAATACAGTTTTGGGTATGAGAGGAAACAGAGGGGCGTCACCATTATTGTTGTATCATGTAGACGCAGGTAGAAAGAAGCCATAATATTGTTTTGAAAAGTGGAGGATTTCATGGTGCTTTGTATGTTGTCTGACGAACACATTTTAGGAGGCTTTATATCGTGATACAGGTCAGGCTGTGTATAATATTCGGAAATCTTGTGAGCGATTATATTAGCATAAATGTGTAGGAGTAGTACGCTAATGCCCCGGTCAAGCCATGTATCGGAAATCCGGGGATCGGTTTTGATTTTAAAGGCGCAAGTCAGAACCGCTCCGAAAACAAAGCGCGGTGTGTTCTGGACGCAGAGCTCACTAAAAAAAAGCGATTCGAATCGTCATGGGATGTGCCGCCCATGCAGTGCACCAGTCAGACAGCTGCACCGCACATGAGGTCCGGATTAGGGGCTCCGGACATGAGACCCCTAAAGAATGTCGTAGGTGGTCAGAGGGTACAGTAAGGTGTACTCCTTTGGAAGGTACTCTGGATGGAGGTATGAGACCTCAGAATAAAAGATACCTTGGATGTAGATCTGATGTGGTTTCAGAAATCTGTAATGATGTGTGGATGGAGGTGTGGTACGCACCTCAGGAGAACTTTGTATAGCTGGTCTATGCAAGTTTCTCGCGCTGTTCTCGTATTTTTCCATTGTATTTTCTTGTATTGCGGAAAGAGTGAAGGCAGATTTCCGGCTGGTTTTTGTTTTTTCATTTTTGTTTTGAAAGCTATGAATATCTCCCCCACATTTGTATTTGAATGTTTGTATGTAGTAACGTGAATGGTTTTTTTTATTCAAACTTACCGCGGCGATCTTCTGATGCGTCGCGGCTTTTGTATTTTTGTAGGAACGGGAAAAGTAAGGGTTACAAAGGGTTTTTGTTTGAATCGGTTTTGTGAAGAATGTCACTGACAATGTACAGGAATGTCATTTTTGTTTGCCATTCTCTGCAGGATAAATATGAAGGATGGAGTAATGATTTCTGCTTATAAGTATTTTTCAGGTCCAAAGAGTTTCCGGAAGTGTTTGTACATAGAGAGCAGGTGTATGTAGACAGCTGTACACATGGATAATTACGGGTCTAAGGAGGTGAAAGTATCATAGGCTATTTCATTGTTTCTTTTTATCATTTCTTCCTCCAGTCTAATGAGGAAGAAAAGGGGGGAGGAAGTGGTAGATAAAATGTAAAGGTGACAGTTCTCCGAACTAATAACACTAATCTTTCTAATTTTAATCAAGTTTTGTGCCAAGATTGTCTTTCTTTGATAGAATTTGAATCGGCAAGCAGCAGTCTGGTGAAGTAGGTTCCCATTTTAGTTGCTAAGAAACTGTCAATGGTTCCGGGTATTACAGGCGCTGGTAAGCGATTACAGGAGATGGTAAGCGATTACAGGCGACGGTGAGCCACGCACAGGTTAAGCAGCGACCACAGTTACGAGGTCTGGGTTGTTGTCATTGAAGGTCAACCAAAACCAGGGTCGTACTCCCTCAACTGTCACTCTCATTCTTGGGTGATGGGGTGGGTACGATCCCTGTAATGTGAACTTCACAGGGTTCAGGAGTCTCTCCTGGACCCCGACACGGTAATTGGTTTTCATTTTTCCCCAACCAGGTGACTGGTTCATTTGTAAAGAAGCTTGATGGACGAGACCACGCCAGCCACTGCAAGAAGCGGCTCAACCACATCAAAGAAATGAGGAGTATCTTTGTTTATTTTGTATTTGTTTGTTTAGTAAATTTTAGCAAGGGTAACGATGGAAAGCATCCCAAGTTATTATTTAAAGTGTATTCCATGACTAATTAAGAAGACGAACGGGACCGATTGCTGGGTCTGTTCTGAGTCTCCGTTGAGCTTTAGTCCCCAGCGATGACAGCGGTACATGCTAATTATGAGGATTATTGACAACCGAGTGGAGACTCCAAACAGACACCTGTCAATGGAATTTATTAATATGTTTTTAGAGGGTAAAATTGATTATTGTTTTTATGGCTCCGCCTCTTGTCGGTTGGGTATCAGGACTGGGTAGTCCACAAGTGTGTAACTTTAGTTTGGTGTTTATGCAGATCTACAGCTTATAAGGTAATTCCCCCAATGCAAGAGGTTCATGCGTGGTAGTGAAGCTGTCCCTGTCCTATGTCGCGGCCAATTGCAAGGATCTGATGGCGCGAGAGAAATTGGGAATGGCGGGGACAGATAGAAGGGAATTGTTCACCAACCCGGACTAGGTCTGGGCACGGTTTCCTGCATGTACAAGGTGGGGGGGCTTGAGCTTATGATACGTTTGAACAATTCACACCTATTGAGGATGGAATGTTTCATGTAACTGTTGAAGCTACAAGGAAGTTCTGACAGCCCAAGGGGGGGTTTCTGGGAATTTACAAGTAAATATTGTTATATCTGGTTCAGGGGATACTGGGAATAGGAGTTCAGGCCCATATGGATAAGGTTTGGGTCCCTACAAGGCAAAGCCAGAGCTGTAACTGAGTGAAGGTTGGGAGTCCTTTGAAGGGTCTGTGAATCTGAGGGGATTTAATTCTTATTTTTCAGCAGATCGTGGTTGATTGAAATGGGAATATATATACTCATGTCGTTTTTATTTCTATTCTTTCTATGTCGTGATGAGCGCTCCTGTTGCCTGATTGGACGCGTGACCAGAGCCGGAGCAGATGACCACGTACCAGATGAGACGCCCCAGAGCAGATGACCACGTACCAGATGAGACGCCCCGGAGCAGATGACCACGTACCAGATGAGACGCCCCGGAGCAGATGACCCTCGTACCAGATGAGACGCCCCCGGAGCCGGACCCACGGACAAGACACAGAGGATCACTACCCAATCTGCGATTACTACAGCTCACCAAGTTGTGTCCTCCTTATGTCATGTCTCCTGAAGAACAGAGTCTACATGGCAAGCCGTGTTTTCCTTTTTATGGACTGTAAGGACTGATTAGTTTCTAGGTGTAAGAAGACTATCAAGATTTGAAGGACAAGTGGGAGCAATATGACAAAAAGGGAGGACTGTGGTGGAAATTTGAAGATGTATTTATTATGTATTGTCATAATTGGCACCCAGTCTTGACACTTCCCCAGTCAGCTCTAAATAGAGCTGACTGTGGCAGTCCTGAGGCTGGTTGACTCTCGTCTTGAGGTTGGAGTGTGATGATTGCGGCATGGGCATATGCCCACCAGCGAGGGGCCCCTCTGTGCATTTAGCACAGACGATCGTTGAGGGGGATGCATTCATTTCGCAAGCACGCTAGTGGCTATGGACAGATGTACGCTCTTATCTGGGTCATGTCTGATCAGCAGGATTTGGGATTCATAGGGTACATCTGTAAATAGCCTCAATAAGGGTATAATCTTTATATGCATTATTCTATGGAATGGCGCAGATTAAAGGTTCTATCAGGGTATATTTTGAGGGCTTGTGAGCGTTTCTGGGGTCAGGGGGGGGGCACATGCACACCCTGACCGGACACACCCATAAGACATTGTTTGTATTTCTATTCATTGTATTCATTGTATTATAGTCTATTCATCTATTCAATTTGACTTCCTGTCAGAAGGAATGTTTTGGTGCTGTGTATAGGAGACATCTGGTAATGTCGCCTCCCATGTGGGGAGGCGACTTACTGGTGATGGCTTCCTGTTTTGTGTAAATAAAAGCGCCATGGTCAGCCCTGTGAGGGGAGATGATTTGCAAGGATGGTAACATGAGAGCAGCTGTTGTAATGTCTCTTGATTGGTATGGATGGGCATGGAATATATGGTGAGTAAATCTGTTAGCTTAAACATGGCATCATTTCATTTAAGATGGCGAATGTGCTTTACAGCACATGGCAAGATGGCGGTGTGCTTTGCACACCCCATTTTGCCATTACAAAGCCTGCAAGGAACTCGTTGAGGAAAATTATGTGTCTTTTACGACGAGTTCCTCAGTCGTGTGTACGAGGCCTTAGGCTTAAAAAGTGTTACCTGCATGTAGCACCTGGTGCCTTAAAGAGGAACTGCAGTCTGCTCACATAATTTGTAATAAAAACATATTTTCCATTCTAAAGCTTCCCTCCAACCACTTTGCATATTGGTTTATATATACTGTGGTTCTGTACTTGGCAAATATGCTGCAGAAATTGCCCTCCTCTGAGTCTGGCTGCATCCATTTTAACTGTGAAACCGCAGCCTGTTCACTTCCTGGATTTACACAGAGGCACACCTCCAGCTCTGAAGCTCTCATTGGCCCTCGTATGACTCATCCCCCTCCCTTCCTGGCAAACTCTCAGGAGAGTTAAAGAGAGAGCTGTGCATGATCTCATAAGCCTAGGCTTTTTCCCAGACAAGAAACAGGAAGTGCGCTGTATAATGTATTTCCTGGCAGAAAAAAAAAAGTTTTACTATCCAAAGTTAAAAAAACAAAGGGCAAAAGATTTAATAGATGGAAAGTTGAAAAATGACTGAAGGTCCGCTTTAAGCCACTTAACACATGGCCCATTCTAGCTTCTTTTATGACAGTCTGTGTGTAATTTAAACTCTGTATAGAGGCCAATACAGCAGGGGAGGAGAGAGGGGAAGAAGAAGGGCTGGGTCACTCCTTTGGCTCATTCAGCATATAATCTGGGCTTCAGCTACTGAGCTGTGTAAACAGTTTTTTAGGCAAAACAGTTAAGGTTAGCCTGGTAAGCTTGTCTTATTGCTCCAATTGTTGGCTGGAAATAGGCAATATGCATATGCAATATTTATTATTTGCAAGAATAAAAACTTTTAAAAGTAATTTTTTTTTTTATCCTTGAACATAATAACATAAAGGAAGTCTATATATTTATGAAATAAATAAAACAACACATTTATAAAGCACAACAATGTACTTTATGGATGTGCTTAGCATGCCGCCAGATTCAGGACTCTGAAGTTGGCGGACCAGCGCTAAATAAAATATGGTAGTATAAGAGAAGAGCCTGGTCACATAATGTCAAAGTCACATGTCTGGCTGCCCCCAAATTAGGGGGACAACCAGACTTGTGACTTTGGCAGGTCATGTGACCAGGCTCTTCTGCTAGCTTTTATCTTATACTACCATATTTCATTTAGCAGTGGTCTGCCAACTTCAGAGTCCTGAATCTGGACGGCTCTCTCTGCTGCGTTAAGCAAAGAAAACTTTCTAGAATTTCACAGGCTCTATGTCCCAACCTTGACTGCTAAGTGGAAATTCTAACACCTCATAAGGTATCTGCATTTATTTAGCACCGAGACTGCACACAGACTAGACAGATTCATATATAAGGGACAATAGAATATGAGAACAAATCATGAGTAATTGCTCTCAGTTTCTAAATAAGAAGTGTTTAATTTTCCCACAAAATTTAGGATAAAGCCTGGATGTTGCTACTGGCAACTACACTTTGGTTCCCAATTTCTTTTCTCCAGTTTTAATGAACCAGCCACACGGTACCACTGCTTCAGACAAGTTCCATTTCAATAAAACTGTCTCACTATTGGTATTTTAATGGGAAATAAAATATACATTTTTCAGCTTACCTGCTTCATAATCATACAGTGCAATAGCAGAAGGTTCGGAGTTGCCTGTTTAAGAACAGAAAAAAAAAGAATGTGTTAATTTTAAAGATAAAGCTTCTTTATACAATTATTGTTGAGTGCTTTAAACTTACTTGCATCTTTGAAGAAATCTTGAAAAGCAAATGCACTTCTAAGGCCCCGTACACACTATCAAATCTATCTGTTCAAATCGGTCGGACCGACCGATTTGAACAGATCTGTCTGCTGGCATTTTGGTTTGCTCGCGTGTACACACGAGCAAACCAAAATCCCTGCCAGCAGACAGCGCGCTGACGTGTCGGTGACGTGGCGGTGACGTTGACGCTGCCACGTCACCGCACCAGGAAGTAAAACACTTCCGCGCATGCGTCAAAATCATTTGGCACGTGTGCTAGAAGACATGTCTGCTGGTTAGCATACTAACCAGCAGACATGTCGGGCGGACGGGTTCCCAGCCGACAGATTTCAAAGCATGCTTTGAAATCTGTCGTGTGGCCAAATCCGTCTGTTTTCCCATACACACGATCGAATCTGTCTGCTGAAACGGTCTAGCAGACCGTTTCCAGCAGACAGATTTGATCGTGTGTACGAGGCCTAAGAGGAATCAAGTGACAATGGCACCTTTTTTCCCATATTAGTGTATATGCCAGCCTCTTTAAACAAGGCTTATTTATATGATGTGTCATAAGCTGTAGATATAATCATTATTAGCAGGGTTGGCAGAGACTTAAAGTGTAACTCTACTTTTGTCTCCAAAGAAAAGTCCCCTTGGGGCAGGGCCATCTTAATGCATGGGCACCCCTAGGCATTGTCCAGGGGCCCCAGGTGGATGGGGGACCCATTAAACCTTGCATTACATCATACTTGCCAACTTGTCCCGGATTTTCTGGGACAGTCATGCTTTTACTAAGCTGCCCCGGAACCAGTACTGTGCCCTCCTGACCTTCCCTGTACTGTGCCTTTCTGCCTCCCCTCTGTATTGTTCCCTTTCTGTTCATTAGCATTTGATTAATGGCATGTGTTCTCATTGTTAAAAATAGATTTTATTGAAAGTACTAATCAATATGTAGCACTACCTCCTCAGGAGCCGCTGGTTGTTGTTTGGGATCGGCGTATTAAGTTACCTTGTGATGTGTCTAGGGGTAGTAGCAGTGAGCGAATGTCCAGTCACCAGATGGATTTTTAAATGCTTTATTCCAGGGCCCAACAATGGCTAACATCAACAGGGAATAGGAAAGGTTGATGAAGCAATAGAGAACAGTGCGGTCAGGCCTGGATATAACACAGAGCAGTCTCAGTCTCCGTAGTAGTAGATACAGTTCGTCGCCACTCAGGAGGAGTGGGCGAAGTGCCTCCAGACAGACCCCCGTTATAGGCCTGGCAGCCAAAATGTCACTTGGAACTTGCTGGGAGGAACAGGTCTCTATGACAGACCTGGCTCGGGCCTCTACCACAGGCGCAGTACTTCAGTACTCAAAAGAACAATTTGGATTGAGCGAATCCTCCCAGTAAATGCAATGAAAGTGTCACCGGTTGACAGCTGACATGTACCTGTCAATTCTCGGTGACCGGATCCCCGATGGTTCGTTCCAGCCCACTCAGACAACCTGCCTCCCGATTCTCCTCGAGCCAATTCCCCACTGGGGCCCCTATCCATATCTGGATGGGTCTCTGTGGAACAGTTGGTTCTGGCCAGGTGGGCCATGCGGATGGGGTCCATGGATGTGCGCACCCTGAAGGTGGATGCCGCACCAGGAAAGTGGACCCCAGCGGACCCAATAGCACCAATCAGCCCCAAAAAGGCCCCCGAACACGCGGCAGCTGCCACAGATATACCACTCCCCATCATGCCCGGCGAGGGAGGAACTCCTCCAATTGGCTGCTGGGGAAGAGCGGCCCTGTCAGAACCCCTCTAGTGCCCACTGCCACCCAGGGGTGTAACCACGCCTCTGGGCCACAGACCGGCTAACAGGACAGTTCTGAAACAGCAGCAGCCTGCAATTTAACAAATCAGGAAAGGGAGCAAAGTAACTCTCCCATTCATCCACTAACTTTAGCGTAGTGCCCGCACTGAAAGTAAGGGGGCGCTACAAATATATTTTTAATTCTATCAACTATTCATACTATAATTCTTCAGAATAGGGGTGCAAATTGGGGCAGGCTGTTAGGGGCCCCAGTGTATTACTTTGCCCAGGGGCCCATGATGTTATTAAGGCGGCCCTGCCTTGGCATGATCCATGTACAGTACATAGCAAGGATTTCCACTGACTCTTTAGCAGGTTCATGCCCTTTTCTGTCCTGATTGTTTTACCAAGTCTAGTCAAGGCTGATTCCTGGCTGGGAGGGTCTGCACTCGTTATAACTGCCTGATGCATTTTCAGTGTTCTAGTGAAGAAAAGTTGCAATGTCTGCATCCCTTTAGAAGTAGTTAACCAAAATACAATTCCTATTGCAGATGTTACTACTGCTCCTGTCTCTCATATAATGGTGGAGGGGATGTTTTATTTTTTATCTTTATGGTATTGAATCGGTATGTCTACTATGTATTGTATTATTTTACTGTAATTCTGCACTGTTGGTTTGTATGCTAGAAATTCCTATTGCAGGGATACCCAAAATGTTACTAGTATCTTTGCACAGTTGTCAGAGAAAATCAATGAGCAATCACACAAGCAGGAAATTACATTTCTAGGGATGTGCTATATTCCAATTATGTACAGAACGCATCCAGGATGGCATATTGCATTGCATTTTTTTTTAACACAGCGACTTCAGTTAAAAATCGAAAGGTAGATTTTAATAACTCTAAATTACAAAATAGCTTGTGTAGCTATCACTTTTAATAATTTTTTCTATGTCATGACAATATGTAGCCAATGTGGACACTGCTCTGTAGCAAAATTGCTGTAAAACCGCATATGCGGTTTTATTGTGATTTTGCTGTTTCAGATGCAATTCCTGTGGCGTTTCTGGTGCTCTTTTGGGTTGCCTGCACCTGTGAAAAATAGACATGTGACTCAAAAATGCACCAAAAATGCAAAACGCACTCATTACGCAGTGGTGTGAAGAGTCCCATAGGATTTAAAGGGAACATTTTTTCTTGTGTTTATCTTGCAAGGTAACAATGCAGGAAAAACATATCAGTGTGGATGGTAGGGAAAACCTTAAAGTAAATAATCAGGTTAACCACAAACTTAAAGTGGAGTTCCACCCATTTTTTTATGTTTGTCTGTGCTGCATGCCCTAATCTCATAGTGTTCAGAATGGACAATTTCTATTTATTTTGTTGCTTGTAAATACCTTTATTTTGTAGTCCTTCATTACTTCCTCCTCCTTATTAGCCTAGGCTATTACGTCACAAGGCTATTTGCAAGGGTTTCTGGGATAGGCATCATGTTTCCCAGTAGTCCTTGCAAACCTGACTGAAACCTATTACATTGCTTGTGCAGCACTGAGCATGTGCGAGATATGCAAAGCTGAAATCCAGGAAGTCATACAGTCTGGCTTCATGATGCCCACACTTAAGATGGCCACGGTCTATTTCTATTTCTTGGAGATTATATAAAGAGGCATAGTATTTCCTAAATTCTTGCGCTATTTCTTTTGAAAGATAAAGTTTCTGATCTGCTTTTGTTTTAATAAATGGGACATATGACTGCGTCTGTAGTTTTTTTTAATTTTCTTGCCAGTAACTTCCCACATTTATCTCCTGAATTATACGACGTCCTTTCTGAGTATTGTAGAACTGATTCAGCCTTGTATCGTAGGAGGTCTGCTACTTGTCTTCTTAAATGTGTTAATTCTGTTCCCAAGCCTACTTCTGTTTTTTTTTATGCTGTATCTCTAATCTCTGTATTTTTTCTAAGAGTTCTTTTATTTGTTCTTCTCTTGCCTTTTTAACCCTGGAGCCATGTTTAATTAAGACCCCTCGAATTACTGATTTATGGGCTTCCCATATTATTCCTGGGTCACATTCTCCGTTGTCATTTGTCTGAAAGTACTATATTATTTCTTATTTTACATCCTCCATTATTTGGGGGTTCTGCAATAGGCTCTCATTTAACCTCCATCTCTACTCTGGCATCTGAGTCTCCCCGCCTAATGTCACCTCCATCGTAACTGGTGCATGATCTGTCCATGTTATATTCCCTATTGAGATTTCTTGTACCAAATGTAGCATCTGATGAGTTATCAAAAAATGATCTATTCTTGAATATATTTGGTGTGGATTCGAATAATACGTATAATCCTTTTCTCCTGCGTGTAAGATACGCCAGCCATCTACTAGCTGTAATTCATGTAGTTTCCGTATAATTCGTTTTCTAATTCCACTAGGGACCGATGATACCCCACCAGAGGTGTCTACCTTTGGGTCTAAGGGAATATTTAAATCTCCTCCACATATCAATTTTGAAGTTCATCAATTTAGAGAGCACCTTAATTAGAAAGCCATCTTGACCTACGTTCGGTGCATATATAGTAGCTAATGTTACCTTTTCTCTGCTTATTACCCCTTTTAGAAAAATAAATCTCCCTCCCGGGTCAGCAAATTTATCCGTTAGAGACCAGGGAATTCTGTTTGATATAAGGATAGCCACTCCTTTACTTTTAGCTTCCTGATTTGAGGCCTGAAATACATTTGGGAAGCACCTATTTTGAAGATAGGGATATGTCCCTTCTTTAAAATGTGTTTCTTGGATAAATCCTTCATCTGTGTTAAGGGATTTTAACTCATTTAATAATATCTTACGTTTTTCAGGGATATTAAGCCCTCTCACATTTAAGGAAGTAACCCGTATTTTATCCATCTATCTTGTCACAGTAGTTCAACAGAGGGGAAGAGAGAGAGAGAAGACGAGGAAGAGAGAAGAGGAAAAAAAATGTAAATTAAGTAATAATAAATAAAAAAAACACAAAAAAAAAATTAGATTAAAAAAAATGAAAGGGAATTGAGGAGCACAAGTCTCCTCTTTAGGGGTCTAAGGGGGTTATATATTACGACTCCTACTTGGGACTGTTATTTTCCCGTAGGTGCCGAAAAATGGGGTACTGGCCTCCAAGAGCGACTGAGCTCCCGTTTCCTCCCCTCTCCTCTTTTATCTCTTATTTTTTTATTTTTTTACCCTTTTATCCATTAATAACAAGCCTTTATTCTACACTGTCTTTTCTCCTCTACCCCCCCTACTCGACTTCCGCTCTAAATCTCCTCCTTCCCGGTATGCATACCTTTTATATATCTAAATTTTCTGTACTAGCTATTCACCCAGCTATTCACCCATTGATAAATATTCATACATATTTATATACATTAATATCCCTTAAACTATTATTTCATATATGTGAAAATATCTAATGCGCTACTGTGAGTAAACAGGTGAAGTGCTAGGATGACATCCCCTGATGAAGTCACGTGACCCGTGACGTAACGCCGTAGGGAGTCGTGACCACGTGACATCCGTACAACCCGGAGGCCAACAAACACCCAGGCGGATACGCGATCGTTCCGTTGCCATAATTTGTTATATTTTATCCATTTTTATGTACTATCGTGTACCAACCTTCTTTTATTAAATCACTGTGTTTTTACATACTACACTATCGGAGGCATCCGTTCTTTTTTCCTTTTTTCCTCATTGCATCTCCCTGTGTGGATTGCTGAGTCTGAATCATCCCAGCAGCATTTTGACAGCAAGAAGGAATCGTTTTGGAATAAGCCGGAGCCTGGACACTGGAGGATTTTACTATATGCTTACATATAGCACCCTTAAGGTAAGGGAACTACAACACTGTTGTGGAGATCCCACACCACATCACCATTAGAAAGAAGAGACTCACCCATCCATCATCCCATATTGCCACCTAAGAGACTGTCTATTTTTATATATAAGTCTATTTCCCATTCACATTTAGCACATGGATGCACTTGATGAATAGGACGTCACTCACTTTATATTGGTTTCAGATTGGACTCATTATTAATACTTTTTCGTAGGAACCACTGCAAACTTTTTATTTATTCTGTGTTTATCACATGCTTTGTTTCACGTGTAGTGCATACACATCACCTGTCTGAACCTGTCACCTGTCATTTATTCTTTATTATTTCATATAGCCCATTTACTTTTTATTCCAGGTCAATTCTTATCCTGTCCCCCCTGTCCCCCTTCCCACGCCCCCCCCCCTTCCTTTCAACATACACCCATTCTCTCTATATTTCACAGGTTCTTCCTTATACTACAGGTACTGCATATAAGCTTTCTAAACCACCTTATTGCTTCACAACGTGTTGCCCTCTTCCCATATGTCTTTATCCTTTCTATTCCTTCTTCCTCTCCTCTCCTCCCCCCTCTCCCTCACTTCCCTTTCCCTTCCCTAAACCAAAAAAAAAATAAGTGGTTATTTAAATAAATAACGGTCTATTTCTAGATTATAAACTATCTAAATGCTGTAACAACCTAACAAAACGGACCTTAATTTACAGACTAACTTTACTAGAATACATTAAGCTTGTGTATTACAGGGGTATTTATATTTAAAAAGTGAAATTGTGGGTGGAACTCCCCTTTAAAAGGTACTGTTTCACGGTAACCACAGCCCTCAATATGTAATGGGTACCTTGCTAGACGTTGACCCTATTTACTTGAATTTGGGGTAATTTTAGGGTTGAAATATATTTATTGGTATTTCAACAGAGTATACATAGAACAGTATATAAAGAGTTACAATCTGAAAACAGTCACGGGTAAGCTTATGTGATGAGTCAGCCAAATGGCTATTGCCCACAGCATAAACCGCGTACACACGCTCGGTTAACTCGGCAAGAACTAACAAGAAAACTGCTGGCAGAGCTTTCTTGCAGAGTATACCAAGCGTGTGTACGAGGCTTTCAGGTTTCTCGACAAGAAAACTGCCCAGAATCTAGACGAGAAAAACATGTTCTCTATTTTTCTCGTTGTGAGATTCCCAGCATTTTTCCTGCCGAGAAACCCAAGAGTGTGTATACTTACCTGTCGCTGTGGAAACCTGTGCATGCTCGAAATGACTTTGACGCATGCGAGGTAGCTTCCTAGGCATAGGTAGGGTGTAGCAAGATGGTGGCGATGGCATTGAATATGACGAGCGCATACTCGCGGTACGCAATGGCGTCACTGTGGTCTTTCCTTTCAAGAGAACCGCGGTTCTTTTGAAAGGAGAGTCTGTACACTCGGCGTCAAGAGATTCTTTCCAAGAATCTCGTCAGGGAAAACTACGTTCTTTTTCCTGACGAGATTCTTGCCCGTGTGTACAGGGCTTAACGCTTATCAACATTAACATCAATGACCGTGAAGTGATATAAGAATTAGATTCGGACACAAGAGCCTCGTCATTCATGGCAAGATTGTAACCAAAACATTTTGGGAGGGAATGGCAAAACCAAAAGAAAGAACAGAGAAAAAATGAAAATAGGGGGTCAGGAGTCTGGAATGGGGTGGGGTAGAAAAAGGAGGAAAGGAAGTGAAAAGAAGAAAAAGAAAGAAAGACAAAAGGGAAGTAGAATTTGGGGTAATTTTAAATCGATCTCTCTGAATGAACATCTCTAGCAGTCTCCAGATTGTTGTTTGCTGCATGAAGGATGTAAACCATCAAATGGGTCTCCATACATCCCCCCCCCCCCCCCCCATGCAATTTGAATGTATCTGGTCCTGCTGGCTAGATGCCAGCATATATCAATGTCACCCAAAGTATAAGAAAGAATGCCCTAGGGCAGGGGTGGCAAACACAAGGCCCGCGGGCCGGATTCGGCCCACGGGCCTTGTGTTTGCCACCCCTGCACCCCTAGGGACCTTGTAATGCCACCCCTGCCACCCCTAGGGACCTTGTAATGTGGCCCGCACCAGCTGATCGGAATGTCAGTGTTTCTCTGGTGATTCTGTATTCACCTGGCTGCACGTACCCGGCTGCGCCGCCAGCCAATAGCCATCCATCACGCTGCGGCTGCCAATGCCATCAATACTTCCCTCCGGCTCCTCCTATGTTTACAGCGGCCCTGCTCCCCTCCCAGCGGCGTGACGTATCTCAGGGGGTCACGGCCGTATGCGGCAGGGGATGGGAGGAGGAGCCGAGCCCGAGGAGAGAGAGGCTGTTAAATTTACAAGAGGAGGCGGGGAAACCAGCGCCGCCGAGGAGGAACGATAGTTTAAAAAGTAGGTTAACACAAACACTACACAGACATCAGACTACTACACATTGCAGTTTGATGTATTCAGATTAACTGCGACTGCCATTCTGATTTTTTAATATGCAGCATGGCGGCGGGGGGGGGGGGGGGTAATGTACTGTCTGCCACAACTGGTCATAGTAACTGATGTGATATGTGTATGAAGATTATGAACTGTTCATAATCTTCATACACATATCACATCAGTTACTATGACCAGTGGTGGCAGACAGTACATTAACCCCCCCCCCCCCCCCCCTGCCGCCATGCTGCATATTAAAAAAATCAGAATGGCCGTCTGTGAGGGGAAGGATGTACTGTCTGCCACCACTGGTCATAGTAACTGATGTAATAATGTGATGTGTATAAAGATTATGAACTGTGACTGCCATTCTGATTTTTTGAATATGCAGCATGACGAGAAGGGGGATGTACTGTCTGCCACTGGTCATAGTAACTGATGTCATAATGTGACATGTCCTGCACTGGTGATGGTCACTGATGAATAAATTTATTTGCCACGGTCACAGACAAATTAATTCACTGGCCATGGTCACAGACGAATAAATGTACTGCCACTGCTGGTCATGGTCACTGATGATGAATGAATGTACTGCCACTGGTCAGCCATTAATGCATCAGTGGCAGTACATTCATTCATCAGTGACCAGTGGTAGTACTGGCAGTCTTGGCAGCAGCACACAGTGTGTTTGGAAAAATAAAGTGGGCTGGTCTGGCTGAAGTCCTGTGCCACTTTATTGTCCCAGTCCATCCCTGGCCCGCACAGCAACCACCTCATTTTGCCAGGATTTCAGCGAGCGGCGTGGCACATATTGCCCTTACTCTGTGCCGCTCCGGCCCTTTGAGGGTAACCATACTGCTGATGCGGCCCCCGATGAATTTGAGTTTGCCACCCCTGCCCTAGGGCCTTAACTCCAATGGTTCCTCTTCCAATTACACAAATTGATAAAACTAACTTCATATACTTATTAAATTCCAAATTATTTAGAAGTGTATTTGGCTGTATCGGTTTTTATGTTGTGTTTTTATAATTACCTTGAAAACCTTAATAAAGAAAATATGTTTGACAAAAACTTAACGTTTAGGTTTTTATTTTAATATTTATTATTTTTGAATGTTCTCATTCTACTCACCATCTTTTGGCAATTCTTCATAATACTGTTCCTGTTTTGTAACTGGTTCATCTGGGATACATTCATAATCGTCACCGTCCTCTTCTTCCTGCACCCTAGGTGGAGGATCTGGAATAGCTTCATACTCATCTTCTGTGATAGGTGGGGGGACAACAATATCTTCATATGTCTCTTCCTCAAAGCCTAATTCATCTGGAGGGGGCACAGAATCCATCATCATTGGTACTTTGGGAGGGACCATTGGAGGTGCTTCATAGTTAGGATCCTGGAATAAATAAAGATGTGAAGGGTATAATAACAAGATGTGGAAGATTCCATAGCTAATATTAAAGTCTATGTAAATGTATTTACATCGTCTTCAGTAGGTTGTGAAGTCACTGTGGAAACATGTGGAGTTGGAGTAGGAAGCGGTATTTGGACTTTTTGCCTCTGAGGCACTTCAGGTTCTACATTCTCTTGAACCTACAACAAAATGAACAGTTTATATTTTAATTCTATTTTAACCTTTAGTCTTGTACGATTGTTCAGGCGCTTCACCTTTACTGAAACTGCTTAGTCATAGTGTGCATTAGAGGCAGCAACAAGTCAGATACAGCTACCTGGCTCTTGGATAGAGAATACTCACTGTCATCTCTCCCTCTTACCTCCCCAGCCTGACTACCCCTGGCCCACCACTTTCATTTATTGGGATTTCAGTTCTTTCATTGATGGAAGCACATCATCACATGCGGGCCTTACCAAGAATGAAAAGCATGCAAATGAAGTTTGCCTAGGAACACTTGAAGCGGTTGTAAAGGTTTGTTTTTTATTTTCAAAATAGGTTCCTTTAGGCTAGTGCATTGTTGGTTCACTTACCTTTTCCTTCGATTACCCTTCTAAATGTTATTTTTCTTTGTGTGAATTTATCACTTCCTGTTCCTCCTCAGCAAGCTGTTCTAGCTGACTAATCCCCAACCAGAACCGCTCGGATGATGGGGGCAAGCTTACTGAGGAGAAACAGGAAGTGAGAAATTCAGACAAAGAAAAAAACAATTAGAAAGGAAATCGAAGGAAAAGGTTAGTGAGCCAACAATGCACTAGCTTAAAGGAACCTATTTAGAAAATAAAAAACAAACCTTTACAACCCCTTTAACCACTTAAGGACTGCCTAACGCCAATATACGTCCGTAGAATGGCACGGCTGGACACAGGCACGTACCTGTACGTCGCCTTTAAGAGCCCTGCCGTGGGCGGAGCACTCGCGACTCGGTCCAAAGCTCCTTGACCGCGCCTGCGGGACCTGCGGACCCGATCGCCGCCGGTGTCCCGCGATTAGGTCACAGGAGCTGAAGAACGGAGAGAGGTGAGTGTAAACACACCTTCCCCGTTCTTCTCTGTGGCAGTAACACTGATCGTCTATTCCCTGTTATAGAGAACGATGATCAGTGACATCACACCTACAGCCACGCCCCCCTACAGTAAGAACCACTCCATTAGGGCACGCTTAACCTCTTAGCGCCCACTAGTGGTTAACCCCTTCACTGCTGTTATCATTTTCATAGTAATCAGTGCATTTTTATAGCACTTTTCGCAGTGAAAATGACAATGGTCCCAAAAATGTGTCAAAAGTGTCCGATGTGTGCGCCATAATGTAACAGCCACAAAACAAATTGCTGATCGCCGCCATTACTAGTAAAAAAAAATATTAATAAAAATGCCATCAAACTATTTCCTATTTTGTAAACGCTATAACTTTTGCGCAAACCAATCAATAAATGCTTATTGTGATTTTTTTTACCAAAAATAAGTAGAAGAATAAGTATCGGCCTAAACTGAGGAAAAAATCTATTTTTTTTATATATATTTATTTTAGCGAAAGGTAAAAAATATAGAATTTTTTCCAAATTGTCGCTCTATTTATGTTTATAGCGCAAACAAAAAAAAAAAAACACAGAGGTGATCAAATACCACCAGAAGAAAGCTCTATTTGTGGGAAAAAAAGGACACCAATTTTGTTTGGGAGCCACGTCGCACAACCGCGCAATTGTCAGTTAAAGCGACGCAGTGCGGAATCACAAAAAGGGGCAAGGTCCTTAACCTGCATAATGGTCCAATACGATAATTTTTGTATTACAGAATAAAAATTCAGAAGTGATGTAATGTGTTGTAGTGCATTTGTATTGTATTATCGGCTGATAATCCCTTTGGAAAATTTTGAATGACAGCTGTGTACTAATGATCAGATTCTTGTATGATCTTGTCGAAAGCGTAATTTTTGGTACGATATTCTGATCGTGTGTATGGCTTTACTTCTCCACACTGACATCCCTCCATCAAGGCATTTTGATTTTTGCAAAACTCCACCAAAGAGTCAGCTCACTGCTTTTATCAGGGCCAAGGACAGGTGCTGTGATGGTTTAACAAAGCTGACCCCTTCCACTAGCCATAATCTGTCTACATTGCATAGTCCAGAGACCAAATGATGATATCAATCTAAAATAATCTAAAATAAGATAAAAAATCTTTAAAGTTGTAATACTTGCGCTCAGACTTAGTAAGATGGTGTAAAGCAGCTGACACAATTTGCTGGCCACAAATTAGAAAATATCATAAATAATGCAGCAGTAAACATGAATGATTCATATATAAAATGAACATTAATTCCAAGAATAAAATATCAATATAATAAAAAAAAGCTGTCCATTTAAATAGTCCCAATAGAGAATGCAAAAAAAAAAAACAGAACAGAATGCATTGACCCTCAAAATTCTCAGTGGTCAAACAGCTCCTTTATTACAATAATCATTAAGGTCGTGTACACACGATCGGTCCATCTGATGAGAACGGTCCGATGGACTGTTTTCATCGGTTCACCGATGAAGCTGACTGATGGACTGATGTGCCTACACACCATCGGTTAATGATCCGATCGTGTCAGAACGCGGTGCTGAAAAAAAACGAAGTTCAATGCTTCCAAGCATGTGTCGACTTGATTCTGAGCATGCGTGGCCCTTTAACCGATGCTTTTGCATACTAACGATCGGTTTTGACCCATCGGTTAGCCGTCCATCTGTTCAATTTTAAAGCAAGCCATCTGTTTTTTGACCGAAGGATAACGGACCGATGGGGCCTACACACAATCGGTTTGGACCGATGGGGCCTACACACAATCGGTTTGGACCGATGGAACCCGAACCTCAGTCCGTTTTCATCGGTTTGAACCGATCGTGTGTACGCGGATTAAGGCTTCCCACACTCATACATCACAATTTCCAAAAAGCATCTTCTCAAAACAATTGCAGTGAATGTTCTTCCTGAAGTTCAGGACAACACGTTGTTGAACATCAGGCGGGAGCACATTCACTGCAGTTGTTTGGAGAAGATGCATTTGTGGAGAGTTAAATGTATGAGCATAGGAAGCCCTAGTGATTAATGTCATAAAGGCGTTTCTTGACCACTCAAATTTTTGAGGGTCAATACCATCTGGCAAAGAGTTTGGATCACTCACTATTGCAATATTCAGAGATTGTAAGCTCTAACGAGCAGGGCCCTCTGATTCCTCCTGTATTAAATTGTATTGTAATTCCGCATACACACGCTCGGAATTTCCGACAACAAATGTTCGATGGGAGCTTTTGGAAATTGGACATTTTCTGTCGGAATTTCCGACAACAAAAATGTGATAGCTGGTTCTCAAATTTTCCAACAACAAAATCAGTTCTCGGAAATTCCGATCGTGGGTGGACAATTCCGATGCACACAATTCCACACATGCTCTGAATCAAGTACGAGATGGAAGAGCTCAGACTGGTAAAATTAGCATTTGTAATGGAGATAGCACATTCGTCACGCTGTAACGCAATGAAAAGCATGAGGCTGAAAAGCGAGAATCGTCTCTCACCAAACTTCTACTAACATGACTGGTATTGAACTTCTCTTTTCTAGTGCCGTCGTACGTGTAGTATGTCAACACGTTCTTGACGTTCGGAATTTCGGACAACATTTGTGTGACCGTGTGTATGCAAGACAAGTTTAAGCCAACATCCGTCTGAAATGTATTCATGATTTTGTTGTTGGAATGTCCGATCGTCTGTACGCGGCATAATTGTACTGTCTGCCCTAATGTATTAGAGTGCTGCACAAACTGTTGGTGCAATATAAATCCTGTACAATAATAGAAGAACATTTGTAAAGATGCAAGTCTGTATATGTGATGTGCCAATATTTTATGTCTAATTTTTGTACACAATATAATTGACTCATATATACTGTCTTCTTTTATGTAGTGAAACCTCTTCCTTTTCCCCTTTTGTGTGTCCTGAGAAATCGGGCCAGCAAAACACGTTGACGCACAGGGGCTCACTCACTCGATATTATGTAATAACATTTTTGCAAATATGTTATTAACTGACATTTGCTTTTCGTGTGTCTCTTTTTATACTAGTGAGTGACATTGAAGAGAATGATTGTTAAAGTGAACTTTCTGTTTACTCTTCCAAGCGGTGGAAAGATGGTTAAATGTAAGCTCCAGATTTGACTTGTCAGAGCTTACACAGGGCTATTAACCCCTTGCCAGCCCCATGTAACAGAACTTGTTCAATCAGGAGAGGGCAAAGGGGGAATAAGTCACAGACCTACCCAAACTTGGAACTGCTGGATATTTTACTTAGCTTCTTGCACCCAAACAGAACAGTCGAAGTATGAGAAAAGGTGAGTATATGCTACTAGGGGAGGGGTGTCTAAGTAAACCTTTCAAGTTGCCCTATATAGGTAGGTTCACTATAAACTTTCAGCTACATAGACAATGTTACTCTGACTATTTCTCATCTTTTTTTTTATCTTATTTGCCTTCATTGGTTTTTGCATTGTTTTCTAATCAAAATACCAGGTAGCCATTGTGACCAAGGATATATACTAGGAGAAGAGATTAGAAACCTTTGGCCAAGCAGTTCTGCTGGTTGCTGTTAAAAAGGGGAATTCCTAGTGTATATACACTGAACCGATATTTTTTAAGATTAACATTTTTATCCCAACTATGATAATACATTAAACAACTTTTTTTTTTATGTCTTACCTCTTTTTTTACTTGCCCTTGTCGCTCAATCTTGTCTCTCTGCTGTCTCCTTGCTCTCTCTTCTTCTGCTTTCTTTTGGTTTTCTTTCTCGGCTGTCTTGGCCATGTTTTCAAATCGTGATCTTAGATTCTGAGCATCACTTGTCACTTAAAAAAAAAAAAATTATGTTATAAGGATTTTCAGGGTAAAAAAAATACTACACAACCTTATCTTTTTTTTGCAGCCCTCAAGCATAAATGTGATCCGGTATACACTTTGAAAATTGTAAAAATCTGAAAAATAATATATAGGCTCCTCAACACTCTAATATATTACTTTAAGCAGATACTTGCTCATAAATTTGCATAAAGCATTGGCAAAATGTTTTTGTTTTTGAATAAGGGTTGGAACTAATGTGACAAGAGTAAGTTAGTTGAAGCAATTTCCCTAAGAACTCCAGATGTTTTGGAACTACATTTCCAATTATGCTCATGCACTCTGCAGTGTAGGTGAGCATCATGGAAAATGTAGTTCCAAAACATCTGGGGTGCCAAGGTTCGCCATCACTGCTCTAGACAATTAAACTACAGCCGGTACTGGACAGCCTGACAGTGTCTGTAATATTCTAGTGCCAGCCTTACTCAGAAGAGCTGGAGTTAGCAGTATGGGAGTGGTGGAGCCTCTCCTATCTCAGGTAAGTAACCACTGACACTCTGAAGGTCCTTTTTCATCGGTATAAACCGATCGTGTGTGGGCCCCATCAGTCAGTTATCCTTCGGTCAAAAAAAAGAGAACGTTCTTTAAAATGTAACCGATGGACGCCGAACCGATAGGTCAAAACCGATCGTTAGTATGCAAAAGCATCGGTTAAAAATCTGCGCATGCTCAGAATCAAGTCGACGCATGTTTGGAAGCATTGAACTTCGTTTTTTTCAGCACGTCGTTGTGTTTTACGTCACCGCGTTCTGACTCAATAGTTTTTTTAACAGATGGTGTGTAGGCACATCAGACCATCAGTCAGTTTCATCGGTTAACCGAGGAAAACGGTCCTTCAGACCGTTCTCATCGGATTGACTGATCGTGTGTATGCGGCCTAAGGAGACACTTTTCCACCAACCACCATGGTAAAGAACACCAGTGTAAAAGTAGACTTTACCACTGCCTACCAATATAAGAGTATACTACACTAACACCAGTGCCTTCCCTCTGCCTACCATTGCTAGAGAAACGATTCCACTGACCACTAAGCTTTTCACTGACAATCCAACATAAGAGGTCCCTTCTTTTCTTGCAGATTAGTCTGCTTAGGAGTAATTTTGAGTCCTTTTACAATTCTGCCATTTCACCAAGTCTTGATGAATTGGGACTGTGTGCCAAAAGTCTTGGCTGTCATGTGCCTTACTTGTTGTAAACAGTTGAACAATAAACTTTGGACTCTTTGACCTATTACCATAGGCTTTAATTTCTGTCTGTCTTATGTCCTCCTATATTAGACAAAATCTGTTCATTGAGAGGTTGTTTTTTTCTCCTAAGTGCTTTCCTAACATCCAAACCGTAGCAAGGGAATGCAAGGACCTGCACTTCGGGGAGACAAAATGGTCTCTCAATACACAGGTGGTCCAGCATAGGAGGAAAAAATATACAAGCCTGGACTCACCAGTTTTTCTACACCATAAGGAAAGGGACATTCTTTAAAGGATAGCGAGATGTATGTTTTGACAGAAAAGAACTGGTTCAAAAGAGGTGGGGAAAAGGCCATCTAGGTCAAACTGGAACTGTCTCTCACATATATTGCTGTTTTACCATCTCTAACATGGATTTCACAATTTACACCTTCAGCCATGTATATCAAAATACAAACATATAAGTAGACTTCCTGACACCAAGGGACGGGATTATGTAATTCGAACAGGGTGAATTCACAACCTTCACACTTCCCATTCTATTCTTTGACAATCATCTGCCTTGACACATTCTGTGGTGACTGGATTAATATGCTGATCTTGTGTCTATAAATGTCAGCTTAGGTTCCTGACACTCATTAGAACTGAAGAAGCTGTTGGATAAGCTGCAAAACATATTTAACATTACAGAACAAGTCAAGTTGAGTGTGGCTAGCTACTGATAGTTTTACCATGACTGAAAAATAATCCCATTACAGACATCAGGGTAATCAATTTATTCCATTTCCAAGGGTAATTTCTACTCATATTGGTAAGCTTATATGAAATTAGTGTCCTCTTTTTAAAGGAAAACTCTAATAGTTCATTTTAGTTGTTTTCCTTACGTTTATACATGTTTAACTTGTTGTTTTATTCTTGTTTTTATACACATGAACTTTGTTTTACAAATAAGCACTTAATGTATAACAAGTGATTTCCAGAGCACTATGGGTGAGGTAAAGAGGCAATGGCGGTAAATTTACTAAAACTGGAGAGCGCTCCATACCACAGGATCCTCTACTACTACACCCCATTCAGGATCCTGGGGGTTGTTCTTCTTCTCATTACCCACAATGGATTTATATATGCTTCCTGTTTGCCCGGAGAGCAATTGTAAATAAGTGGACTTCTTCTGTATGGCCGACCATCTTTGATGTACAGAAGGAACTGAAGCAACTATTAGAGATAAGCTAGATTTGGAGATACAGAACTATGTCCATCTCAAGTGTTTTACATCCAGATGGCAGGCCTTTATGATCTCTAGTTTTTCAGACTCAGAAAGGCTTCCTTTCATTTTGGGGATTGGCACACATATCCCTCCCCTAAAGCACGTTTGCCCGCCTCCTGCTTTCATAACATATTTAAGGAACTCTGTTTCTGGCCAAACATCCTTGGAAACATTGCATCATTGGTTTTCTCCTGAGTATTCAAGTGGCTAAGCAGTCCCTGGACTTCTGGACACTTTCTTGTAACCTTAGTGTTATCCTGTCTTCCCCACCTTACTTTCACCTTCCTTCCCTCCCTTATTCACTGTAGGGGTTAATGTTGTTGTAATACATATTAGGTTTTTGGATTCTTGGTCTTTCCAGGAATGGTCCTGACAAAGTGAGTAGGAATTACTTCCATGAAGACTCCATTCATGCCTTGTTACTTTACAGAACTATTCCGTTATTTTGTTATAAGAATGTGACCTTTTTGATCTAAGGTTTTTCTTTGCCTGCTTATTTTCCTGAAGGTTTTTATTAGAATCTCTGATCGCCTTGGAGGACCAGAGTGATGTAATGACGTCACTTCTGGTCTAGGGTGAAAGTAAACCATTTTGTATCCCTTTTGCTTTTAAAGGTAGAGGAGAGATTTGGGGTCTTATTGACCCCCGGTCTCTCCATAAAGAGGACCTGTCATCCCGTATTTATATTACAAGGGATGTCCTTGTAATAGGAATAAAAGTGATTAAAAAAAATTAAAGGGACAGTGTCAAAATAAAAAAAAATATTAAAAAGGAAAACAAATTTAAAGCACCCTATCCCTCCGTGCTAATGCGCAAAAGTGAACGCATATGTAAGTCACGCACGCATATGAAATTTTAATTTCATATTTTTATTATTTCATATTTATTAAAAACATTTTAAAGTGGTTGTAAACCGAAAATGTCATCTTTCTTTGTCTATTAGTAGCCTAATATCGCCAATTCGTATCTGTTTTTTTTTTTTGTTCTTACCTGCTTCCTTCTCGAGATATGCCCCATATTTCTAGTTGTGACGTCACTCCGCGCATGCGCCGTCCATTCGTTAGTCCGGCCAGCCGATGCTATGCCGGTCAATAGCGCTGTTTATGTCGGGGCTGCATCACTTCCTGCTGTTGACGTCAGCCCCGACAATCGCGCGATATTTTACATCCTCCCTCCCCCTCCCCCAAGAGGCTCATGGATCTTTACCATGTGACGAGTCACATGGTATGAAGGAGGAAGACGGCGTTACATACACCAGCAAGCATCTTCACATAGCAGTGGGAATAATGTTATTACATTTCTTGCAGATTAGCTGCAGCGTCCTCCGGAAGCTCTGATAACAGCTTCCGGGTGTATACTGTGCAGAGCTTCTATTCGTTTCCACAGTAAACAGAAACGTAGAAGAGGCTTGAATATTTGCTGAAGTGCGCACGCGCGGGATTACAGCACTCGTCATGAACTATGGGCGGAAGTTTGAACAGCAACAGATGCGGAAGACCAATAGAGGAATGGCGCTGGCTTAGTACAGGGAATCGCAATGACAAAGGTAAGGATTTAACATGAATTATGATAATTGCAATCATCAGATAACGATCACTGGATACAGCGGGACACTGTCATAAGGAATATATTAATATTTTGCAGAGTAGATGTTAAGCGTCGCCTATGGAGATTTTTAAGTATCGTAGTTTGTCGCCATTCCATGAGTGTGTGCAATTTTAAAGCATGACATGTTTGGTATCGATTTACTCAGTATAACATCATATTTTATATCTTACCCAAACACTTGGGTTATATATTATGATTTCTTGCATTAAAATGAATTAAAGTGTATTTTTAAAAATCTGCTGTGCAAATACAGCATGACATAAAATATTGCATCTCTCTCTCTCTCTCTCTCTCTCTCTCTCTCTCTCTCTCTCTCTCTCTCTCTCTCTCTCTCTCTCTCTCTCTCTCTCTCTCTCATATATATATAATATATATATATATATATATATATATATATATATATATATATATATATATATATATATATATATATATATATATGTATGGGGGCTCTAAGTAATTGTCTACCAAAAAAACTTGTAAACAAAAAGTGCCAGAAAAGGTTTGGTCAGCAAGTAGATATTCCTGTTAGCTTTATTGTGATTACTAATATTTCTACCCATAACTCTTGGTTTGTTTCCATAATCATAGTCAAATTCTTGTAACTTACTGGCTTCCAGGGGTTGTGTTTTCTGGTATACAGAACTTGGTGCTTCAATGTCAGCAAACCCTGAGGCAGACTGTAGGGACAAAATACATATAAAAAACGGTCAGGTGCGCATACACAATTAGTCCTTTTTTTTAAAATCTATATTGCACATTCCCTTTCCTATATACAGTATGTCAAACGCCAGGTCATCTATAACAGATTAAGAAATAACTGAGAACTGGACACAACTTTATCAGTCAAGGTTCTGATGATTGGTTGACTTCTACAGCCATCACTGCAAACCCACCACATTATGGCATGTTTGGACATAATCATTCATACCTTGCAATAGTATGACCTTATTTATTGATCTTTTTAGTATGCTATGACAAAGTTTCTATTTCATCAGATGATCCTATATTTCTTAAAGTAATTGTGTTATTAAACAAAGGCTGCCATTGATGACCTCCTTTTGAAGGTTCTGATAGTTGCCTGGCACATTGTCTTTAATTCTTTAATTTACATAGAAGGGTATGTAGGTCAAGACAGTTGTAATCAGCATACCTGTTCCAGGGTGGAGACTCAAAGTAGTAAAGCAAGATAGTCAATGTAACATTAGGGAGAAGGCCAGCAATGGCAGAATTTATTCGTCTAACATGACAGATTTCCTTTTTTTTTTAAGGTTGAGACAATGTTCCTGTGAATGTCTTGTTTGCCTATATGTAATTCTATATATCGTCTAACACAGATCTATGACTTTTCGGTCATGCACTGTAATCATATGGACTCAATGGAGAAAAGAGCACAAAGCTCATCATATTTATGACTTTAGTATTCCAGAACAATATACAACGCTTCTTTTCTTTTGATTCATACCAGTTGGAAATGAGTGGATTCCAAAATAATTTCCTTAAAGGGGAGGTTCCCCTAAAAAGAAACTTTTAACATTGCATTCCCGAGGTTAATGACAAGTAGAATCGGCGGGTTTTAAAAAAAAAAATATGTCCGTACATACTGTTTCTCATATCCCTTCTCACCGCCGCTTCCGGGTCTGATGGTCGGGGATGGGCGCGCCTAACTGATTGAGAGGCTTCTCACCGACGCATACAGCGCGTCACGAGATGCCGAAAGAAGCCGAACGTCGGTGCGGCTCTATACGGCGCCTGCGCACCGACGTTCGGCTTCTTTCGGCATCTCGTGACGCGCTGTATGCGTCGGCGAGATGCCTCTCAATCAGTTAGGCACGCACATCCCCGACCATCAGACCCGGAAGCGGCGGTGAGAAGGGATATGAGAAACAGTATGTACGGACATATTTTTTTTTTTAAAACCCGCCGATTCTACTTGTCATTAACCTCGGGAATGCAATGTTAAAAGTTTCTTTTTAGAGGAACCTCACCTTTAAGGCCCCATACACACGAGCGGACAGATTTGTTCAAATCTGTCCGTCCGACAGATTTGAACAAATCTGTCTGCTGGGATTTTGGTTTGCTCGCGTGTACACACAAGCAAACCAAAATCCCCGCCAGCAGACGGCGCGCTGACGTGTCGGTGACGTGGCGGTGACGTTGACGCCGCCACGTCACCGCACCAGGAAGTAAAACACTTCCGCGCATGCGCCGAATCCATTCGGCGGCGGTGCGGCGGCGGTGCGGGACGACATGTCTGCTGGTAAGTGTACTAACCAGCAGACATGTCGGGCGGACACATTCCCACCCGATAGATTTCAAAGCATGCTTTGAAATCTGTCGGGTGGACAAATCTGTCCGCTAGCCCATACACACGATCGGAGATGTCTGCTGAAACGGTCCATCGGACCGTTTTCAGCGGACAAATTCGATCGTGTGTACGAGGCCTTACAGTCACCTAGCTGGAAGGTGTAGGGTTGGTAGCTTTATTATCAACACACTTAAATAATGTCACTTCACCATTCTATCCTTTTTACAATATTTAAATATAAAGTTAGCCTTTTTTATGGGTGCAATTAGGATTCTAGATAAATAGCATAACTAGAGATTAGAATTGCCTTGACTCACTGGTTTGTATACAATGGACTGCAACTGTTACAAAATGAAAAACAAAGCAACCTTTTCTAATCAGCCATTATTGCATAGTAAACAGTGCAATCTGATCTTCTCACCTTGTCCACACGGTCCGTCTGTACTCCAAAGCGCCCTCCAAACCCTTTGGCATAATCTAAATCATCGAAATAATTTTCAGTGGGAGAAATTTAGAATAGTGGTAGCACCATCATTTTTTAAGATTTTAGACTTTGTTCAGATGAATGTTAGCGCCTGTCCTGCGTGCATGCGTTTTTTGTTTTGGCGTCTGCATGCACCCCTGCATGCACCCCTGCATGCAGGCAACCTAAAGAGGTGGATACAGACGCAGCCATAAAGGAGCAGCTGTTTGGCCCCAAAAATACACTATTTATGTCAGCATGCACCTCTATAGGCTGCCTTCATGAAGCTAGGGGAGGATGCAGATACCAAAACAAAAGCAGCCTGCAGACAGGACGGGTGCCAGTACCTATCTTAACGAATCCTTCGAATATCAAGCACAAGGCGTACACTTTAATAAGCACCTAACCTGTGCTATATTATTTATTATACCGTATATACACACACATACAATATCTATTCACATATCTACCGATAGAATAAAAAGACCTGCTTTCTCTTCTGCCAGATCTTTGCAGTTTATTGGAGGTCATATCATATAATATCAAATGTTTGGCCATGGACTAGCAAAAACATGGCTACATTATTATGGGTGTGCCCTATACAAATAGGAAGCAAAGCATATGGCAAATACAGCATGGAGTAGACAAAGGGGGCACAGCCATTGACACCTTATTTGTAAACTGAAAAAATGCCTCTTGGCGAATAAATTAATATCAATAATAGAATTGGTCGTACCATCATCCAGAAAATTTAGTATATAGAGATCGGAGGAATGGTCCCCGAATCAAAAAATAGGGGGGGTTTACGGGCAGTTGGACTATCACAGTACAGATAAACAAATGAAGTAAGGTATAAATGCACAAGAATAACTGAATTGTATTAATAAAAAATTAATAAAAGACAATACATTCATATATAATTAAAAACATTTGGTGGCAGACCACACATATCACCAATAGACAAATCCCCAGGTGGGGGAAAAATCCCAAATGGGACATGGGTCGCGAAGGGCATCTCGACTAGTTTTGTGGTCATATTATCATTTGGCACCCGGAGTACTTTTTATATTCTCCGTGCTGCACCACTATGGTATATTGTGTATTTTACCTCGCCAGGTGACCTATTCCTCGCGGCACCCCGGGGCCTCCATACTGGGCTCCCCCTGTCATTCTGTCATTAGGAGAGGGCTTACAATCCCATACCCTTACCATATTGATATTTACATTTATTTTTTGTAATTTTAATAATCTTCATATTTACTGTGATTATATATTTACCTTTATTGCTCATTATTTCTTAATTTAGCCTAGCTACTTGCCTTTTCCCCACCTGACTCGGGACTCTCTGGTGCCCCCTGGTGTCCTGCGCGGAGTACTTGTGGGATCCCTAGTGAGCCTGGCTTCCGCTCTTACGATGTGGGAGGTGCACATGCGTGACATGGTTGCGCTGACGTGACGCGGGAGACCTGACCCAGCGACGTCACTTGCCGACGACGTTCGGCTCGTTCAGACGCCGCTGGCATTAGGGGATTTAAGGGCATGCCTCTGTTGCCATGGATCTTGGGCCCAGGGATCACCATCACCCAGTAAGTATACCCTATACCCTGAACTACCTCTTTGCACTATAGGATAACGCCCCCTTGTGCTCATTACCTTTACTTCCTTTTCCTCTAGGTACACTAAGCTGGGCTTTGTTGCAGTGTATTATCCATACTCTGCAACTCGTTGTTGATCCCATAGCGCCCTTTCAATTATGTCACCCATCCATTATTGATATAATTCCCTGGATCTGACCTGCTTACATTGCACTTCCACATTGCAGGTACACATATTTTTTACCTAATTTCTTCCCTACTCACTCCCCTTTGTGCCCCCTCCTTCTTCTTCCCCCCCTCCTCTCCCCTCCTTTTTCCCCTCCTCTTCCCCTCCCCCTCAGGTCCCCTCACTTTCTTTGTCCCCTCCCTCCCCTTCCCTTCCCCTTACCTACCCTACCAACTTCACTCATGTCCTTCCCTCCTTTCTATCCCCTATCCATTCCTCCCTTTTTCAGTCCTCTCACAACCCCCTCCTTCCCCCCCTTTTCTTCTTTTCCTCCCTTTTATTTGTCCCCTAGCTTTCAGTTTCCCCCCCCTTTTTTTCATCCTTTCCTCACCTTGTGCTCTCCTTGTGCTCTCCCCCCATTCCCTTTACACCCATCTCAATTCCCCCCCCCCCATCCTTTCTCACCCTCACTTCCGTACCCATTTCATCATCACATGACCCCCCCTCTGGCTTCACATCACAGCTCCCCTCACTCACATATCTGATTCCAGGCATGTCTTCCATTCCCTTTTTCACTCATTTTCACTCACTCAGCATGTTTTACCTTTTCTTATATTTGGTTTTCCGTGGTCACCCCCCTTGTATCACTCCCACATGTCTCACCCATAGTACACTTCACTTTCCCTCACCTGCCCTCATCCTTTGGCCATCTATATCAATTTTCTTAATAATTGTCAACATCCTCTTTTTACCATGTGGACAGTTAGTCCATCCATGGCACGTCCCCTCATGTCCAACACGGGGGACCCCTCATTTGTGGTACCATCAGTGTCTCGGGTCTATTAGGGGCTTTAGGTAAGCAGCTTTGATCAATTCTTCCCCCCATCATACATTAGTTCTTGTTTTTTATGTATGAGATTGTACCTCTGAATTTGTTTATTGTATAGTTCTCTGATTAAATTATCAATCATTTGCAGACATTCTCCTGACGAAACGGTTCACACCGCGAAACAAGTCGAGATGCCCTTCGCAAACCATGTCCCATTTGCGATTATTCCCCCACCTGGGGATTTGTCTATTGGTAAAATGTGTGGTCTGCCACCAAATGTTTTTAATTATATATGAATGTATTGTCTTTTATACATTTTATAATTTTAAAAACAGTTTCTTCGCATTGTTAAATGTCCCCTAGGGCAGTACCCGGGTCCCCATACACTTTTTTAGGGACTTTAATAGGGTTTGCATGTTCGCTACAACTTTTTGCCTGTTCGAGGTGTTCTAGTGCAAACTGAACTGGAGGGTGTTCGGCTCATCCCTACTCAGAAATAACTAACATACAAATATATGAATTATAAATAAGAGGCATGTGTCAACATTCTAATTAGTTGGGTCTACATGTTACCTGTCTGAGATTCATGGGACTGTAGCTGTTCCTTATGGCTCCAGCTGTGAGCAGATTTATCTTGTCTGTCTTTCTGTACTCCAAATTTCCCTCCAAATCCTTGAGAATGATCTAATTAGGCCAAAATAAAAGTAGCAACATTTAAAAACAAAAAACTGAATATATTACTTACTAATGTCAATCTGTCATATACAAAGTATTGAAACAGTGAACAGAATGAAACAATATAGAAACTGGTTTTACCTTTTTGAATGTGTCCTGTCATTGCTAATTTATCAGCTGTGCAAAAGCAACAGATTTACATCTCTGACATTTTAGCAGCAATCTTTTTAGAGCCAGGAATTCTTCAACCTGCTCTGCACATGGACAACTCAAATAATGTTTTTTTTTTTTTTTTAAATGGTCCCAATTACACAAAATGTATTACATTGTAATATCCATTGTAATATTACATTGGAACATTCATTTGGACAATTCATGCACATTATTTCTATCCACATGTCAATTCAATTGCTTTAGAAAGATTCCTTATATTCAGAAAAAAAAAATGTTAAAGCCCAGCATTAGCCAAGGCTTATTTTTTTTTTTTTTTTATAGTAGGGAAGAGTGAAAACATCTTTCAACCTTTTATTGCTTGATGGTGGCGAATAAACAATAGTGCTAGGAGTATTTATTTCATAATAGAAGTCCAAAGATAGCAATCAAACTAATTTGGGGGCTATAACATTCCCCCTTCATTGGGGATCCTGTCCTTGATTGTGTGCTTCATCAGCTCGTTGTGTAAAAGGTGCAAAGCAGCTAGTTCCTTCAAATTGTAAATCACACTCCATTAACCTTCACAATGTGAATAGGCTAGACTTAAATTGGACCTTTAATGTTAAATTAGGGGTCAGTATGACAACCAGAATTGGGAATGGGGATCACATATATTTCACACATGATAGTTTCTGAGAAGGCTTTACATTTAGGAAAATACACCTTATTAATTTTGGCCATCAATGGCTTTGGTAACCATTTCCTGGCAATGGGTAATTGATAGCAAATATTAATACACGTATTTGGAATTTTTGTATTATGCTGCATTTTTATGGAGCTACCTATCCCTAGCAGAGAGAAATATGCTGTACACACGCTCAGTTTTCCCGGTGGGAAAAAGTCCGCCGGGAAAACCGAGGGGAAAGTCGAGAACTCGGCAGGAAAACTGCCATAAGAGCTTTGCCCGGGAATCCCGGCTGTGTGTATACTCCATCGGCAAAGCCTCGCAGAGTTTGCCATAGCAAAGTATTAGTAAATCTGGCGGAAAAAAAGCTGGGAATCCCGACGGGAAAATAGAGAGCAGGTTCTCTATTTTCCCGCTGGGATTCTCGGCTGTTTTCCTGTTGGGAAAACTGCGAGGAAGCATACACAATATCCGGTTTTCCCAGCCAAAAGCTCTCACTTTTCCTGTCAGGAAAATTGTTTGTGGGTACGGGGCTTCAGAAATAGAGATGGGTTTGATGTTCGAGGTGAATGCAAGTTCGACACGAACATCAGCTGTTCGTTTTTTCAAACAAACATGTGGGGCGCTCGCGGCAGGTTCATGTGCCGCAGAGCACCCCATAATGCACTGCGAGATCTCAGTGCATTGACGGCTGCTGATTAGCCAAAGCATGCACCTGACCTGCATGCTTTGGCCAATCACAGCGCAATATGCTGCAAGAGCCATGATTCGCCAAGTCTACGCCCCACACTATATAAGGCTGCAGCTTACATGGTGGCCGTATATAGTGATTGAATGGAGATTATGCAGGTAGTGGTGTAGTGTGCAGTCAGTGTAGTGCAGTGTAGTGTATATATAATACAGTTCAGAGTATATAGTGCAGTTAGTGTAGTATATATATTACAGTTCAGAGTATATAGTGCCATCAGTGTAGTATATATAATACATTGCAGAGTATATAGTGCAGTCAGTGTAGTATATATAATACAGTGGAAAATATATAGTGCAGTCAGTCTAGTAGGCAAATAGTGCAATGTAGAGTATATAATACAGTGTATTGAAGTGGTCCATACTAGGCCCTTTGGGTCTGGTATTGATTTTAAGGGGAACTCTACACCAAAATTAAAAAAATGGCATGGAGTCCCCCAAAAAATCCATACCAGACCATTATCCGAGCATGCAGCCTGGCAGGCCAGGAAAGGGAGGGGACGAGCGAGCCCCCCCTGAACCATACCAGGCCATTTGCCCTCAACATGGGGAGGGTGCTTTGGGGTGCCCCCAAAGCACCTTGTCCCCATATTGATGGAGACAGGGCCTCTTCCCGACAACCCAGGAAGGTAGTTGTTGGGGTCTGTGGGCGGGGGCTTATTGTAATCTGGAAGCTGCTTTATCAAGGGGGCCCCTGGATCCCACCCCCTATGTGAATGGGCAATGGGTATATTGTACCCCTACCCATTCACCAAAATAAGTGTCAAAAAGTCAAAACCACAATAGACAATTTCTTCATTAAAAAAGAAAAAAATCTGACAGCTGTTATACAGGCAAGGACAGCCATCTGGTGACATAACTGAGTGACCTGCTCCTTCTGACATCATATAATGTCATATAACATCAGAGGGGGGCGAGGTCATCTGGTTACTTCAGCGGGTTGCCCACCCTTGCCTATATAAGAGCTGTCAAAGCAAAAAGACAGCAGTCACCATGAGGCCTCCCATGGAGGCAGAGTTTGAGGTTTTTCTATTTTCCGGGTGCGTCGGGCAGCATGATTGACAATGGATTTACATTGCTGGGCACTTTTTTTTTTAATAAAGGAATTGTCAAAAACTGTCTCTTGTGGTTTTTACTTTTTGATACTTTTTTGGTGAATGGGTAGTAGTAGAATGTACCCGATACCCATTTACAAAAGGGGGACCCGGGATCTTGGGGCCCCTTTGCTAAAAGGGTCTTCCAGATTCTGATAAACCCCCCCACCCCACAGACCCTGCCAAAAACAGCCCAGGGCCCGAAGGGCCTACTATGGATGGTGGGGGACCCTGCACAATTTCTTCATTGTTTTTTCATCTATATCGGCGGGATCCGGCAATATATTACAGCTGCAAGCAAGTTAAAAAAAAATATTTAGAAATGTCATTATTGCTGTGGCCCTGTTCTGCACATTGCACAGATACAGATGCACCACTTTACAGGCAGACTAAGGGGAACCCCCAGGCTAGATATTTAAAGGAATATTGTTTCACTTTAAGAATTATTAAAGTTACTGCTCTTGAAAAAACGTTTGCCTTAAAAACTTTTTTTGGAGCCCATTAGGGGTGGATGGGTGGTCCGGAGGCAAGCCTCGTTTGAATTGCCAATTCTAATTGCTCTAGTTTTTGTTGTTTGATTTAATTCATATTGACATAAACAATATAAGACCTGTTTTCATACAAGTTTATAAGTAATTATATTGTGATAATTGTTCTCATATTTGACACTTTTGTTGTTAATTATTTCCCATATATGAGCTCACAGATTACTATGTCTTTCTCATATAAATTCTAATAAAAATATTGAACAAGAAAAACTTTTTTTTTGCACTGATACATGTCTCCTAGGGCAGTACCCGGGTCCCCATACACTTTTTATAGACATAATGTTCGCTAGAACTTTTTGCTTGTTCGAGGTGTTCTGGTGTGTATCGAATTGGGGGGTGTTTGACCCACCCCTACTCAGAAATAACTAACATACAAATATATGACTTCTAGATAAGAGCCACTTGCCAACATTCTGATTAGTTGGGTCTACATATTACCTGTCTGAGATTCATGGGACTGTAGCTGTTCCTTATGGCTCCAGCTGTGAGCAGATTTATCTTGTCTGTCTTTCTGTACTCCAAATTTCCCTCCGAACCCTTGAGAATGATCTAATTAGGCCAAAATAAAAGTAGCAATATAGGTGGAAAAGCTACATTTAAAAACAAAAAAACTGAATATATACGGTAACTTACTAATTTCAATCTGTCATATACAAAGTATTGAAACAGTGAACAGAATAAAACAATATAGAAACTGGTTTTACTTTTTGAATTTGTGTGGTCATTGCTTATTTATCAGCTGTACAAAAGCAACAGATTTAAATCTCTGACATTTTAGCAGTGATCTTTTTAGAGCCAGGAGGTCTTCAACCTGCTCTGTACATGGACAACTCATATAATGTTTATTTAAAATGGTCCCAACTACACTAAATTTTTTACATTGTAATATCCATTGTAATGTTACATTGTAACAATCATTTGGACAAAGCATGCACATTATTTCCACCCACATGTCAATTCAGTTGCTTAAGAGAGAAAGATTCCTTATATTATACAGAAATAAAATGTTAAAGCCCAGCATTAGCCAAGGCTTCGTTTTCATTTTTAAAAGTAGGAAAGAGTAAAAACATCTTTTAACCCTTTAACCCTTTATTACTGGATTGTGGGGGATAAACAATAGTGCTAAGAGTATTTATGTCATAATAGAAGTCCAAAGATAACAATCCAAGGGATTCGGGAGCTATAACATTCCCTCTCCTCCGATTGTGTGCTTCACCAGCTTGTTGTGTAAAAAAAGCAAAGCAGCTAGTTCCTTCAAATTTTAAATCACACCAAGACTCTAATCTGCACTAACACCAGGTGCTCATACTTAGCCTTGATATACATAAGGCTTTCGATAGAGTCAGGTGGTCTTATTTAGACCTATTACTCCCTAAACATGGCATATGGAATTTTTTCATGGATTCAAAGCATTTATCAAAATCCACAAACAAGAATTAAGCTCCCGGTAATATTCCAGATTCTTTTCTCACTGGGCAGGGGCACTACCTATACCAGATATTTCCATATCATGTACTAGACTTATCTGTACCTTATTTAGCTCTATTCATTGGATAATAGCGTGTAATTTGCGCTCTACCCATATAACTTGGCACCAGGTAATAAACAGAATGGAACAAATTAAACTTTCTGAATGCATTCATCGTGTTCTTTTAGATACCGTGCATATTTTTTTTTATAAAAATGGAAACAATGGATATCTATATACATTTAAAATCTCCTTGACAAATAATACTAAATGTCATATAGATTACTTTTATATTATTGAACTATATATATGTTACCTACCTATAGCCATTTGTATATCTGAACTTTGAAAATTTCTCGCCTATACCTCTTAAACATTAATGTATTGGATTATGAACTTTTCACATAATATATTTTTTTTTTAAATCACACTCTGTTAACCCTTAGGCCTCGTACACACGATCGGACATATCCGATGAAAACGGTCCGCGGACCATTTCCATCGGATATGTCCGATCTGGAGTTTGATCCGATGGCGTGTACACACCATCGGATCAAATTCCCCGCCGGCGGACGGCGCGGTGACGTGTCGGTGACGCGGCGGTGACGTTGACGCCGCCACGTCACCGTCACGTCACCGCACCAGGAAGTAAAACACTTCCGCGCATGCGCCGAATCCATTCGGCGGCGGCGGTGCGGGACGACATGTCTGCTGGTAAGTGTACTAACCAGCAGACATGTCGGGCGGACAGATTCCCACCGGATAGATTTCAAAGCATGCTTTGAAATCTGTCGGGTGGACAAATCTGTCCGCTAGCCCATACACACGATCGGAGATGTCTGCTGAAACGGTCCATCGGACCGTTTTCAGCGGACATATCCCCTCGTGCGTACGAGGCCTTACAAGTTCATCTCTCTATTCAAATCAGCAGTTGAACCCCTAATAAAAGGAATAGTTTAGCTTTCTAAATGTGTTGGCTTATTATCTTTGAATTTCGACAAATAAATACTCTTGGATGTCTTAAGCTTTGGTGCAGAGCTTTCGTATTTCTTCCACTTTCCTGGGTTAAAGAGCCAAGGTACTTTATACTCTACAGTAGTGACTTACCTTCACACTGAGAATTTAAACCAACTTTGGATCAAGTCCATCTAACCTTTTCAAAAGCTTTATTTTTTGCTGTCTGTGTCTGCAGTGGAAAGATTTCTCATCATCTCCCATTTTATGGACAAGCATTACGATGCCAGAAAGTGGAAATCTCCCCAGTGGGGACAAAGATAGCAGTAAGAATCTAACAAAAATGGAAACTGAAGTGCCACACCACTGCTAAGAGGTCCAGATACAACTTTATTCCAATAAAAATTATAGGGTCAATCTACAAATTATCCAATGCATTTTGGCAGTCCAAAGATGCTCTCTTTATCAGGGCTTAAAAACAATGTGAATAGGCTAGACGTGAATTGGACCTTGAATGTTACTTCTTCCTGAGTGATTACAAGCACAGGCCTTGTTGCGGCTAGTTTGACAGTTGTATCTGGACCACTTAAAAGAGGTGTGGTGCTTCACTTTAAATTTTTGCTCCTTTGAACTACAAGCCAATGATCCAAGAGGGTGTAGAAGCTGCCTGCCCAGGAACCTCATTATTTACAGCAACATCAACATTTTAACCACTTCCTGCCTGCCCCACGGATATATGAAGCCTCTCTGCGGTTGGGCTTTAACGCTGAGAGGCCACATATATGCACAGTCACCGGCGGAGACCGGAAAGCTACCGATGCATACTTGTGATCAAGAGCTTTCTGATCATGTGACTGTCAATCACAGTGGTCACATGACCTAAATGCCCACCTCCCAGAATCTAGAAGCTTATAAAGGCCCAGGAGACAGCGGCGGGAAGGGGTTATAATTACAATAACATTAAGATAACGTTACAGGCCCAGTGCTATTTTTTCACTGTCTTCAAACCTGACCTGAGATTCTAATTCTTCCCCACTCTAAACAAAACGTAAAGATTTTTTTTTTGGGTGGAAGTGGGTATTAAGTAAATATCTAATTATCATGTCAGGACACCAGTACAGTAGTTTCAGACAAACTCCTGATGTTGCAGAGACTAAGGGCTCTTTCACACTGACGTTCTGTATGTCCGTTTTTCATACATCTGTTTTCGGATGAAAAACGGAGATACATGTATCCCTATGGGATCACGGATGTCAGCGGATAAACATCCGCTGACATCCGCCTCCGTTATGTTCCGTTTATCATGACGGAGGAAAAACCTACCTTTCCTTCCGTCTGGAGGATCGGATCGGATGAACACGGACATACGGTCCGTGTTCATCCGATCCCCCATAGGGGAGAGCAGAGGAAAGACAGGGCGGTCCCTGCACAGTGTGCGGGGACCACCCTGTCATCCGCCGGCTCAGCGGGGATCAACGTAGCGATCCCCACTGAGCAAGCGGAGGTGCACGGGGCGGATCATTACTGATCCGCTCTGTGTGAAAGAGCCCTAACTGTTTATGTGAATGGCTTCAGATATTGAATCTGATTTACAAAAGATGTTGAGAATCTTCACTTTCTATATGAATATTCACTTCCATCAGATTAAAAAACAAATTCAAACATTTTTGAAGATTGAAGATTTTTAGCTTTTTTTAGTAAATCATCCTCATTATCTCTATAATCACAATTATAAATCATAGGTTTATTTACTTTTTACTTTAATGGGTGGTCTACATACCTGTTTGAGACTGATGTGGCTGTACCTCTTCCTTGTGGGCCCAGCTGTGAGCTGATTTATCTTGTCTGTCTTTTTGTACACCAAATTTACCTCCAAATCCTTTAGAATAATCTGAAGGTCATAAGTAAAAATATGTCAAATAAACTGACAGGACTTGCAGAACATCAATTTGTAAAAGTTGAACATCTAAGACATAAAGATTGTTTGTTTGTGAGAAATACCAAAAAAGACAACATCCAGGCAAATCAATATCATGTGTCCGACCATTTATGTCCTAGCGATTTTGTGACGTGAGTGAAGGATATAAAGGAAAGGCCTGGCACTATTCATCTGGGGCTTACAGGAGCTCCACAATGAGGGGGGGAAGTACGTAAAAGCAATAAGCAGAGAGAAAAGTGAAAGAACGAGAAGAAAGGAGGGGAAATAGAGGGGGGAACGGACACACCAGGGTTTTTTAAGCTGTACCACATGGAACCTTTACAGTTCTAAGAATCGGGAGGCCATTTGAGAAGGCAGAAAGTGGTCTTTCCAGAGCTGCCAAATCTCAAACCTTGAACCCGGTATTTGACCTCTTCAAAGCTAAGAAGTGATGTCTTCCATGACCGTGCTATAGTTTGCTTTGTTGCCATAAAAATGTGAGTAATTAAGGTGGCCAACTGGTGGCGTCTGCGATAGGTTTATGTAAGATTGCCCACCATGGGTCTCTGTAAATTCACATGGAGGACCATATTGTCTACCCTAATCCACAACTTCTAGACATTGAGACAGGTCCACCATATATATTTCATATCGCCCAAAAATGGGCAACCTCAAAATCAGTTGGACTTGTATTATGCCTGACTTGTAGTGATCCTAGCTGGGGTAAAATACCAACAAGACATAACTTTGAAAACACTTTACGAGATGATTTAAACAAGGTCTCCCACATTTTACTCCAGTTGCCTGGTTGTGGAGCAGGACCAAGGTCTTTTGTCCATTTGTCGCACTACATAGGGGTTGTTTTTGTTGTTTTTCAATGCAAAAAGTATAACAGAAAAAAAATGTCAGTACTAAGACTTTTACTACAGTCATCAGGTTCATACTTGCTTTGGAAATTTTTAATGTGTTTGGTAATAAAGGAAGCAGAGATAGAAAACATTGCAGGGCTCAGTATTTAGGAAGTGCATTCACAGTGAGCTACATGAAGGCTAACTGCAGGGGATTGCAGAAAACTTTTAGACTTTTAGATTTCCAACGTTCCAACGTTTCTTTCGTAGAACATGAAATTAGTGCAAAGCGATCAGGTAGTCAGGAATATCAAGTAAAGTTAAAGGGGTTGTTAAGGCAGTGCACATAGCCACTGCCAGCCCCTCTGCTCACATAAACACAGTCCTAAACCTTGTGGACAGTCTTCCCAGAAGAGTTGAAGCCTTTATAGCTGCAAAGGGTGGGCCAATTTAATATTGAACCCTACGGACTAAGACTGGGATGTCGTTAAAGTTAATGTGCATGTAAAGGTAGGTGTCCCAATACTTTTTGGTAATATAGTGTATACTAGGGCCAATTTAGACAGGAGCCAATTAAACTACAAGCATGCCTTTTGAATATGGGAGAAAACCAAAGTACCTGGAGGAAATCCACGCAGGCACAGGAATTACATGCAAACTCCATGCAGGTAGTGCCATTTGTGGGATTTGAACCGACTACCCTAGTGCTGCTAGGCTGAAGTGCTAATAACTTATCCACCGAGCTGACCTTTAAATTGTTGGAACAACAACAGCATGTAATGTAATGTAATATATATATATATATATATATATATATATATATATATATATATATATATATATATATATATATATATATATATATATATATATATATATATATATATATATATGCATTATACCTTTTGATCCAGCAGGTGGCGCTGCAGTGTTATAATGTGTATTCTACGTTCATGTAATGAGAAGAAGTGTTTGCTTTCCTCACTGTGCACTTGTTTGTTGTTCTCTTCCTGTCTATAATAAATGGCATGTAATATATTCCTCCATAAAAGTAAAGCTGTTTGCTGTATCCAAGAAGCTTCCAAAGCATAATTCCAATACTCAGCTAATATAAATTCAGTCTGTACTGCCCATTAACCTGCAGGCTGTATACTGTATATTTTATTGATGTTAACTGCTTACCTTGCTGAGATGCATGTTGTTCCACAGAAGCCTTGTAGTCATATCCTAGTGCAGACTGAAAAAACAACACTTTAAAAGGACTAAATTCTAAGGCAACATACGGTAAAATACATTTTTAAAAAGTCTTTATTATTTTTAAGTCTTGGAACTTGGCTGTAGAGGACTTGTTGTGGTCAACTCAAATTTTTCAGTTGTCTTTCACTTTGTATCCCATCATGAGATCAGATGTTTGCCATTTATCCTATGACTTTTGTCAGTTTTTACAAGACTGGCAAGAGGGACACTTTTAAGAAATAAAAATACATGTCCTTGCCAAAACGTTTACATACTTCTGTTATATTGGAAGGCAAAAAAAAAACCATCGATACCTTATGTACAAAAGGATATCATGCATTTACAATTTTTGCAAGCACCTACAGAACAAAAAGGATTACAAAAGACTAGGGCTGGGGAAATTAAAGATTAATTCCTCGAAAAATCTTTAATTTTTTTAATCTCTTTAAATTCTTTTGATCAATCAAAATTCTTGACGTGACTGGACAGCCTGGACAGTGAGACTTTACCCTGCTGGATGCGAGCAAACTGCACCCATTGGATTTAGGTACCTTTGTATTTGTGGAGCAGGAGGGATGCATCAGGCTCCATCAGGGAAAGGGTGCAAAAATAACCATTGTTTTCCTGTCCTAAGCAGTTGTGTGCAGACAATTCTTTGTGTATCGGCAACATCAGTTCCAATGTGAAAGACTGTTCAGTTCTTCAGGGTATATTGTCAATAAAATGCGATCATGTCTGCTTCCAGAAAATGTAAACACTCTGGTATGTCTGCGTGATTGGCTAAAGTGATGCCTACTTGCCTACTATAAAGTGACTGACAGTCAATATACTAGATACGTTTTATAATTAAAGTTAAACTAACTTTCTACATTTTTATTAAAGTTTAATAAGAAAAAATTACTTAGGTCAGTGCTACAGTTTGAATTTAAAACGTATTTGTGTGAACTGTGAAGTTAAGTCATGGATTGTGGAAACTGACTAGTGTCGGGTGATTGTATATAGTGTATATAGTGTATACCACATTTACCACTGACTAATTCAGAGTTGCAATGCAAGGAGATCAGCTAACAGTAGTTGGATTTGTATGTGCGTTATAATTAATCGAAATGAGTCGATTAATCGATTAAAAAAAAAACGATTATTCGAACACGAAAATTTTAATTTTTAAATCAGTAACAGCCCTACAAAACACAAATAATTTTTGCTCCCCATAGTAACCACATTATATCATGTGTCTGAAATATGTTAAGCTACAACCTGACCAACTCATAGTTAACACAGGGCTGTCTCTCCTGCTCTCAGCTGAGATAAGAAAACCATGGCGAGGCCTTTAACTTTGTTAACTTATGAACTACAGTGTATTCTTATTTAGGTTACCCAGCTCTCTTTTGATAATACTGCAATCCATTATAGTCAACTATTTTCTCATCTTTTGTAATCTTTTGGAGGTTCTACCTTTTCTATGTATTTATTAACTTAAGGGGAAATCTGAATAGAAAATCTGAGGGTGAAAAGGGCAATGTTGTGAACTGATTCTATCAAGTGTTATTTGACCATTAGCTGTAGTGGTCTATCATATCTTGTGAGTCTATTCATTTTAGAGGAGCTCAACTGTGAAGGTCATAACTGGATGAATTTATTTTTTGGCACATATTTGGGCAAGTTTTGCACATTATATTATACAGAGCTTTTTTTCTCCGAAAATAGGTGCAGGAACTCAACCACGACACGTTCAGATTTCACAAACAGTAGGAGGGTCTTAAAGGACCATTAAACACCAGGATTGCATTACATACAGAACGCAGAGTTCAGGGGAGTTACACACAGAGTGCAGAGCTGTCACTTGTAAACACAGAAACCAGACTTCTGTGTTTACAAGTGATTGTGGTGAGCGGGCACCAAAGGGTCTGAGCCAGAGGTGGTGGAACTGAGTTCCTCCAAGTTCCCCCTGAAACAAAGCCCTGATATTATATGTTACGCACTCATATAATTTATTTTTTAGAGATTGAGCACCGTAGAGGTTACGGCTACTTTGTTTTATGTGTTTCTTTTATTATACAAATGGATAAAAAAAAACACTACATTAAAAAAATGCAGTTTTTTTATGGGTGACCAGAGTGAAGGGTGATAAGGTATATGCTGTATCTCCAAAATTAGAGCTGATAGCTAAAAATTGGTGCCATTTTTGGAATCAGTGTGGTTGATTTACTAAAACTGGAGCGTGTAAAATCTTGTGCAGCCAATGGTAGCCAATCAGCTTCTAACTTCTGCTTGTTCAATTAAGCTTTGACAAAAAACCTGTAAGCTGATTGTTTTTTATGCCGTGCTGCACCAGGTTTTGCACTTTTAGTAAATTTTAGTAAATCAACCCCATTGTGTCAAATATACCCATAAACAGGTCTAACTTTGAGACACTAAAATGTGTGTTGGTCTGTGTCATTTTTTAAAGTGTTAAAGATATGATTGCACATTGATAACTGTGAACATGTTATTATTGGGAATATTAATACAGCTTTTAAGGACTTCTATTGCTTATTGTATACAGTATGTGTTTCTGAGTTAGTTTTATTAAATGAGCATTTCATTTAATCAGAGAAAAAAATTGAGAAATCAGAGAAAAAACACAAAATATTTCTTCCACTTTGATCAACTTCTTACCTTTAAAGTATATAGACAATTGATCATTATTGATACAATGTTGCCAAAAGAAGGTCTTATCTTATGTCCCGTTCCCCCCAAAAAAAGAAAAACAAATATTTTTAGCAAGTAATTGCCAAGTTATTGCTAAGAACCGGTTCACACAGGGGTGACTTGGGATCCGACTTGATGTTGCCTCAAGTCGTCCCAAGTCGCGTAGTTGAGAAAATCAATGGAAGTGAATGGAGCCGTCTTAATACACACTAATGCAGTCGCTCCGACTTCAGAAAAGGTTCCTGTACGTCTACTTCAATCCGACTTCTAGGCAACTTGTAAGCAACTTATACCCATTGATTTAACCACTTCCTTACTGGGCACTTATAACCCTTCCTGACCAGGTGAAATTTCAGCTTCTGGCACTGCGTCGCTTTAACTGACAATTGCGCGGTCGTGCGACGTGGCTCCCAAACAAAATTGGCGTCCTTTTTTTCCCACAAATAGAGCTTTCTTTTGGTGGTATTTGATCATCTCTGCAGTTTTTATTTTTTGCGCTATAAACAAAAAAAGAGCGACAATTTTGAAAAAAAGTCAATATTTTTTACTCGTTACTATAATAAATAGCCCATTTTTTAAAAAATAAAATAAAAAATATTCTCAGTTTAGGCCGATACGTATTATTCTACATATTTTTGGTAAAAAAAAAAAAAAAAAATCGCAATAAGCGACTGGTTTGCGCAAAAGTTATAGCGCATACAAAATAGGGGACAGAATTATTATTAATTTTTATAATTTTTTTTTTACTAGTAATGGCGGCGATCTGCGATTTTTATTGGGACTGCGACGTTATGGTGGACACATCGGACACTTTTGACACATTTTTGGCGCCATTCACATTTATACTGAGATCAGTGCTATAAAAATGCACCAATTACTGTATAAATGTGACTGGCAGTGAAGGGGTTAACACTAGGGGGGCATGGAAGGGGTTAAATTTATTCTGGGTGTGTTCTAACTGTTTGGGGGGAGGGGGAGTGACTGGGGGAGGTGACCGATGCTGTGTCCCTATGTACAAGAGACACAGATTGGTCACCTCACTCCCTGACAGGACATGGATCTCTGTGTTTACACACAGAGATCCATGTCTTGTCCCTGTAACCGCCGATTGCGAGTGCCTGGCGGACATCGCGGCCGCCGGGCACGCGCATCGGCATCTCAGGAATGCAGCGGGCACGCGCGCGCCGCCGGCGGCGCTCGCGCGCCCTCTAGTGGCCATTAAAAGCACAGGGCGCATATATGCGCCCTGTCAGAGATTCAGGACAGCCCGATGGCCGCAAATATTCGTACGGCCGTCGGGAAGTGGTTAAATAGAAGTTGCCTCAGAAGTCGGATCACTGTCTTAACTGAAGCAACAATACAGGAAGAGAACATTTCTCAGGCAAACCCTTCCCTCCCCCTCCCTCCCACAGAGCTGATTGTTGTTTGATTGGCCACTGGAAAGCCTCCTGTCCTGGAGCGATTTGAAGTTGCCTTGTACTGTCCTGGAGGCAACTCGAAGTTGCCTTGTAAATTGCCTGATAATTCATACTCAAGTCATATCCAAGTTGCCTCCCAAAGTCATGCTGGAAGTCTTGTTGCCAATGTGTGAACCGGCTCTAAATCAACAGTATTATAGCTGATTTACTAATCTGCATATTTGTTTGGATTAGATGATATAAAAAGTACTGAATCTTGTGATTCAACACAAAAACGTTTTAACTTTCCTTGAGAAAATTATGCTTTAGCTTTTCTTTTAAAGTGGTAGTAAACCACATAAAAAAAATTAAAAATCGGGCCCTGGACAGTTTAACTCATAATGTGCATCGCACACTAGCACATTATGACAGACGTACCTGAAAACTAAGCAGTGCGCTGTCACCACCGAAGATGCTTTTTATCTTCACCCGGTCTTCTTTCCAGGTTAGCGGGCTTTGGCGATATGAATGACATGCGCACAGGAGTCACTGTTTACGGCACGGCTCTGAAGGAACGGCACGGGTATGCAATTCCTTCAGAGAGCTTGAGCCGGTGACGTCACCAGCTGCATCTAAAGTAAATATCTCCTCAACGGTGCTCATTTAGGAGATATTTACAGTACCTATAGGTAAGCCTTATTATAGACAAAACAGGACACCACACTAGTGGTAAGCAAAAAAGCTGCAACTAAACAGTGAGATATACACCAAAACACAAATGCAAAAATGTAAAGCTGCACTAAGAAAGATCCCACTATATAAATGGGAAAAAGTGACTAGTGTTACATTAAACCAACATCTAGAAATACATTGATAAGCAATTTGGATAGTGAAACAAAACCAAAACGAATTCACCAAACGCCATAAATTCGGAAGTGTAAATTGATACAGAAAATAAGTGATAATATCAATACATAAATATAGTAAACAGACAAATATACCATATTTATCGGCGTATACCGCACACTTTGTTCCCCTGAAAATCAGTGGAAAATCGTGGGTGAGCGATATATACGCCAATCCCCGCTTCCCGCGCTGTGTTTGAACTGAGCCGCCGACATATACCGAGCGCAGTACACTCGGGTACACTTGGCCAGGCTCGGCTTCCCTCGCGGTCACGCCTCCTAGTCTCTATGCGAAAGGAGCCGAGCGTGCCCGAGTGTACTGTGCTCGGTATATGTTGGCGGCGGTGACAAACACAGCGCTGGAAGCGGGGATTCGACTGAGAGACAGTGCAGGAGAACCGGGGAGGACACCACCGAGGCCACAGCCGGACGCCGGACCGGACAAGGCTGCCGATGGACGCCGGGCAAGACACCGACGAGGGGCATCTAAACTGTAAGTATTTTCTTTTTTTTCAGGATTTTCCCTTCTAGGTTGGGGGTGCGCGCTATACGCCGGAGCGCGTTATACGAAGATAAATACGGTACATAAAGTCCATGGATGGTGAAGAAGAGGAATAATGAAGAGCCCCCAAAGCACTGAATGGTATTCAAAATGATAGGATATCCACCAAGGTATACTTGTGCACCACCACCATATACATTTTAAGATTACCAGAAGCAAGCTATTTAAGGCTTGCGGCTATAACCCAGCCCGGATCTTGTACCAGGAAGTGTTGGTAACACAGAAGATGATCCAGAGAGATATGCATTAGCGCGCCATCAAAGGAGTATTCCCAATTGGGTTGAAGACTCAGGCAGGTCAATGATACCCCTAATGGAATGACCATGCAGTGTATGAATGCAGATACACATGTAAATACTACTCTCAGACCAGGTGCGACGTTCCTCTCCGTATCCACCAATCGTGTCAGCCAGAATTTGATGATAGCAGGTATTTAGAAATACAGCTGGTTGGAAGGAATTGCATCAATCAACAGTATTGGTGACACCTGGCAAAAATAACCAGGAGGCATCCTAAAGGCTGATGAGCGCCACAAAGTGATGTCCATGAGGATCTGACTTTATGCCCACAAAAAGCCTTGGGGTTACAACCTGCAGTGGATCGCCTCTCAGTGGTATCTAGTGCACAGCCAGACTACACACCACTGAAAATCATACATGGAAGTTTACTACCTTAATGCTAGCAAAAAGGCCAAGGCAGAGATTGACTTGTTAAACAATTATTTTGTGTATTTTTTGCAGTAGTTAAATAGGTTGAGAACTGATTTTTACCTAGTTGTGAACATTATTCAGCAGGTTTTTTTTTTTAACTTCAGATAACCTATGTATAACATAGGAATATATGGGAGTACTTTAGGAAAACTGTGTATTTAAGTGTATATTCTTTTCTGTTACATTATATTTATTTTTCTTATCTTTATAATGCTCATAATAACATATCATTTATTTTCTTAAGAACCTCATACAACACAGCTGTCCTTCCTCTAAATCAATCACCCTCCCTATCTGTCAACATTGCTGCACTGCATACACATATTACCTTGTCCACACGATCTTTCTGAACTCCATAACGCCCTCCAAAACCTTTGGAATGATCTGTACAGAGAGATAATATTTCCAAATCTAAAAATATATACTATAAAATCTGTAACTCATTTTCAAACTGTTACGGAATATTTTTCTTGTAGTCTGTATTGCTCAGGCCAATTTTCAGATTTTGGCGCTGTCACATTTTGAATAACAATTGCGTGGTAATGCAACACTGTACCCAAAGAAATGTTTTATCATTTTTTGCCCACAAATAGAGCTTTAATTTGATGGTATTCGATGACCACTGGGTTTAAAAATGTTTGCGCTACAAATAGAAAACCCCCCAAAATTTTAAAAAACAAAAAAGTTTTCTTTGTTTCTGTCATAAAACATTGTAAATTAATAAGTTTTCTCCTTCACTGATGAGCACTGATGAGGCTGCACTGACGGGCACTGATGATGAGGCACTTATGTGCAGCACTGATGGGCACTGATAGGCAGCACAGACAGGCAATGATAGGTAGCACTGATATGCAGCACTGATAGGTGGCACTGATGGGCATTAATAGGCAGCACTGATTAGGAGGCACTGACAGGCAGCAGTGATGGGCACAGATTGGCATTTCTATTTGGCACTGATCGACATTCCTGGTGGGCTCTAGAGGGCATCCCTGGTGTTCTCTAGTGGGCATCCCTGGTGGGCTCTAGTGGGCACACTTGATGTGTCTGCGCTGATAATCAAAGCGCTGATTATCAGCGCAGATCCCCCCTGTCAGGAGAGCAGTCGATTGGCTATCCTCTACTTGTGCCATGTCAGCGCCAGTAGAGGAAGAGTCGATAAGGGGAACTTCCTGGTGATTAGACACAGTTGATCACATGGTAAAGAGCCTACGTCATAGGCTCTTTACCAGGATCAGAGATGTGGTGTGTTAGATTGACACACCACACTAGGGATGAGCCGAACACCCCTGGGTTCGGTTTGCACCAGAACCTGCGAACAGACCAAAAGTTCGTGTGAACTTTAGAACCCTGTTAAAGTCTATGGGACTCGAATGTTAATTTAAAATCACTCATCTTAGGGTCTGGTATGGATATTAAGTGGAATCCTGCGCCAAATTAAAAAAAAATTATGTGGGGTTGCCCCCCGAATATCCATTCCAGACCCTTTAGGTCTGGTATGGATTTTAAGGGTAACTCCTCCCCATTTTTTTTTAAATGCCGTGGACCCCCACACATTTTTTTTTTTTTATGAATGACTTTTCTCTGTATTGCCAGGAGCTGACAATTCATTACAGCCGCGAGTGATTTTAAATTACTTTTTTTCCTTCAGAAATGACACTCTGTGCAGGAAAAGTTCTAAGCATGGGAAACAAGCGCTACTTTACAGGCATACTATACACCCCCCTAGGTATGAAATTTAAAGGAATATTTCACTTTTATTGTTTCACTTAAAGGAATTGTTAAAATTACTGCTGCCAAAAAAAGTGCAGTTTTTAAAACTTTTTTTTGCATTGATACATGTCCTCTGGGGCAGGATCCAGGTCCCCAAACACTTTTTATTACAATAACTTGCATATTAGCCTTTAAAATGAGCACTTTAGATGTCAAGGGGCAGATTCACAAAACAATTACGCCTGTCTAACTGGGGTTAGACAGGAGTAATTTCAAATTTCGCGCGGCGTATCACTAGTTTGAATCCTCAAACCATGATACGCCGGCTTCGGGCTTCGATCCGAGAGGCTTACGTCTTCGTAAGCCTTCGGATCTACGCTGCCATCTATTTGCGGCCGCTGGGAGGAGTTCGCGTCGTTTTGATGCGTCGGGATATGCAAATGTGTTTTTACGGGGATTCACGAACATACGAGCGGGCGTCGCAATCGTTTTCGTCTATTTTTTTATACGCAATGTTAGAGCAGCTTTTTGCTGCTCTAACTTTACGTAGCCCATGTTAAGTATGGCCGTCGTTCCCGCTTCGAATTTATTTAAAAAAAATTTTTGTTTACGTAACTCGTCGGGACGTGGATCGCCCGTAAAGTACGCTACATAAACAACGAATGACGTCACGACGTGATTTCGCGCAATGCACGGCGGGAAATTTGCGAACGGAGCATGCGCAGATCAATCGCCGCGGGAACGCGCCTAATTTAAATGTTTCACGCCCCCTACTCGCGCAGATGGATTGCGACGGGAGAAATACACTACGCCGCCGTCGTTTACCGTAGAAAATCTACCTGAATTCCACGTAGAGCAAGGTAAAAAACGGCGGCGTAGTGTATTTCTGATACGCTACGCTAAGCAAAATGTCTGTGAATCTGCCCCATTTGAAATCTAAAGTGCTCATTTTAAAGGCTAATATGCAAGTTATTGTAATAAAAAGTGTTTGGGGACCTGGATCCTGCCCCAGAGGACATGTATCAATGCAAAAAAAAGTTTTAAAAACTGCACTTTTTTTGGCAGCAGTAATTTTAACAATTCCTTTAAGTGAAACAATAAAAGTGAAATATTCCTTTAAATTTCATACCTGGGGGGTGTATAGTATGCCTGTAAAGTAGCGCTTGTTTCCCATGCTTAGAACTTTTCCTGCACAAAGTGTCATTTCTGATGGAAAAAAAGTAATTTAAAATCACTCATCTTAGGGTCTGGTATGGATATTAAGGGGAATCCTGCGCCAAATTAAAAAAAAATTATGTGGGGTTGCCCCCCGAATATCCATTCCAGACCCTTTAGGTCTGGTATGGATTTTAAGGGTAACTCCACCCCATTTTTTTTTAAATGCCGTGGACCCCCACACATTTTTTTTTTTTTATGAATGACTTTTCTCTGTATTGCCAGGAGCTGACAATTCATTACAGCCGCGAGTGATTTTAAATTACTTTTTTTCCTTCAGAAATGACACTTTGTGCAGGAAAAGTTCTAAGCATGGGAAACAAGCGCTACTTTACAGGCATACTATACACCCCCCTAGGTATGAAATTTAAAGGAATATTTCACTTTTATTGTTTCACTTAAAGGAATTGTTAAAATTACTGCTGCCAAAAAAAGTGCAGTTTTTAAAACTTTTTTTTGCATTGATACATGTCCTCTAGGGCAGGATCCAGGTCCCCAAACACTTTTTATTACAATAACTTGCATATTAGCCTTTAAAATGAGCACTTTAGATTTCAAATGTTCGAGTCCCATAGACTTTAACACCCCAAATAGTTTGCTGTTCGGCGAACAGGCAATGTTCTAGTCGAACATGAGTTCTACTCGAACTCGAAGCTCATCCCTACACCACACCACCAATCATCGGTAAGGATAACACAACCACTTTCAGGCCATCATTCTGCTATATGGCAGGCGGGAAGTTGTTAAATATTTTTAAAGTTAATGGGAAGATGTAACAAATAGTAGTTGTTATCCCAATGTAAATTTTTTACTTTATGCTAAAAAAACACATCCAATAAAAAAAAAATCTTTATCAATTCAGGCCAAAATGTATTCTGCTACATGTCTCTGGTAAAACAAAAATCCCAATAAGACTATGGGCCAGATTCACGAACAGTTAGGCTGGCGGATCGAGTGATCCGCCAGCCTAACTGTGACTTTGAGCCGGCGTTTCTGTTTTCTGTAACCAGAAAACAAGAAACGCCGGGTTGAAGTTCCGATGCGAGCAGCGTAACTGAGTTTCGCCATCGCATCGTTACTTCAACTTAAAAATGGCGCCGGGGGCGTTCCCGCCGATTTACGCTCAAAAAATATGTTAATGAGCGGAAATCGGCAATTCACGATCGAATTCCGGCGCGACGCAATGACGATACGACGTTTCCGGACGGGATACGCGGCGCATAGATATACCTACATGGGGTTGGAGTATCCTATGTTAGGTATAGGCGTCGTCATCGCGTCGGGAAAAAAAAAAAAAAACGTCGCTTGCGTAAAACGGTCATGAATGGGAATGTGACGTCATTGACGTTCATTCACAGATTTTGGAGCATGCGCACGGGGATGTTTTGACACTCGACGCATGCGCAGTACGTTGGCGGCGGGATCGCGCGTAGTTAGCATACTACACGCCCCGTACCCGCCCAATTTGAATTCCGCCGGCTCATTTGCGATGCGCTGCCGCAACTTTAGGAGCAAGTGCTTCGTGAATGACAGCACTTGCTCCTAAAATTTCTGCAGCGCAACGCAAATGAGAAGCGTTACTCCAGAGCAAAGATGCTCTGGACTACCTGAATCTGGCCCTATATTGATTGGCATGAAATGTATAGCATCTACAAATGGTGGTATACAGTATATATTTTATGTATATATGTGCATGTACCAGAAAGCTGACAGTCAGCTTGACAGTTGTAAACACACTTTTAGCTGTTAGAAACAGCAGCGGGCATGAGACACAGGGCCAGATTCAGGTAGATGAGAGTATCTTTGCTCCAGAGTAACGCTTCTCATTTACGTTACTCTGACGACCCTTTCAGCGCAAGTACTGTTATGCACATAGCAGTTGCGCGTAAACTTGCGCCAGAGTAACGATAATGCGCTGGCGTAACCCGACGCAAGTGGAAGTGGGTGTGATCATATGTAAATGATGGGCGGAGCCCAGCGCAGAGACTTACGTTCAGCGCATCAACCACGGAGCATGCGCAGTGAGTGAGGCTCCACTCGCCCCCTTTGTGCGCATGCTCACAACTTCCGTCGGCACCACTTCACGGGAAATGTCAGCGCAATGCCTTCCGTTGGGCGTTTAAATGCGCTCGTAGAAGCGCCTTTCCGGCGCTAAAGTATATCCTGCTCCCCCTCCCCGCAGTGATGTTACTTTTGTTCTGAGATGGCTGCTCCCGTTCCCCGCAAACACACAGGAGAAAGCTGAACTTTAATGGCCAGGAGCTGTCAGCCGTCATCTCGGCTATGGAGACCTATGATGTCTTCCTCCATGGCTGTAAAATTTGACAGACAAGCATGGACAGAGGTGTTGTCCTGCAAGTGGGGGTGCTCAGCTAGCTCTTATCGTTGGTGACGCTGCTGTAGCTGCTCTCCTGCTGACCTGTGGCCATCTGGAGTAAAGATAAAGCAGCCTTTTGTAGAAATAACTTTGCGCCGGACGGACGAGATACGCGCGGCGCATGTAGCCAGCGTATGGTGCTAATCCGTTCGTGAATTGGGAAAAATCCCTCATTTGCATATTTGCAGGGGAAATCAATAGGCGCGACTGACGCGCCAAGCGAAATTAAGCGCTGACGATACTCTGGCGTCGGAACATTCCGCCGGTCGCAAATGGCCCGTTATTGGGCGCATCTAGTTTGGTGGGTACGGGCACATAGAAACGACGGCGCATCTTCACAGTTACGCGGCGCATATCGAAATACTCCAGCGCAAGTGTTGCTGAATCTGGCCCACAGTTTATAAATGGCACTGATAGACAAGAGGTTGAGGCCGGGTTCACACTGGTACACAGGGCTGCCATCAGGGGGGTACAGGCAGTACACCTGTAAGGGGCCCGGGTGGGAATCCCCTAAAAAAAATATATATATATATATATATTTTTTAGGGGTCCAGAGGTCCCCAGGGGCCAGGAGGCCCCCAGGGCCCCAGATGGCAACCCCCCTTTTTTTATTTATTTTTTATTAAAACAAATATATTTTTTAAATTTTTGTATTTTATTTTTTTATTAAAGGGACATTTTTTTTAGGGGTCTGGAGGTCCCCAGGGGCCCGGAGATCCCCAGGGCCCCAGATGACAACCCCCTTTTTTTTTATAAAAAAAAAAAAATGTTATATATTTTTTTATTTCTTTTATTTTTATTTCATATATATATATATGTGTGTGTGTGTGTGTGTGTGTGTGTGTGTGTGTGTGTGTGTGTGTGTGTGTGTGTGTGTGTATATATATATATATATATATATATATATATATAATTATTATTATTAAAGGGCCCAGAGGTCCCCAGGGCCCCCAGATGACAACCCTCCTTTTTTTTATAAAAATGTTTTAAATTTTTTTTAATATTATTTTTTATTTTTTATATATAGATATATTTTTATTAAGGGGCTCAGAGGTCCCCAGGGCCCCGGATGGCTACCCCCCTTTTTTATATATGTTTTTCTTTATTTCTTCTTTTTGTAAAGGGCCCCCCGATTCTCTCAATTCGCGGCAGCCCCCCCCCCCCCCCCCCGCTTCTCAATTTCAGGCGGCAGCAAACCCCAGGGGGCCATGCCTAAAGCTGTGTAAGGGGCCCCAAAATTCCTGATGACGGCCCTGCTGGTACGACCTACTTTTTCCTATTACATCGGTTTTACATCCATTCTACATCGGTCCTACATCCATCCTACATCGGTCCTACATCCGTCCTACATCCGTCTGACTTGAATAAACAGGATACGATTTTGCTCCAACTTTGAGGTAGTCCAACTTGTCCTTTGACTAATCAAAACAATCCCAGTGTGACATAAATTCCTTTTCCTGCTGCCGTAATCACCATGCTCAATGTCACAAGTCGGGTGGTTAGGACAAGGTTCTGACTTTGATCCGACTTCAATGATATTCAATGGACCAAAGTAGTGCAGGAACCTTTGCTAAAGTCGGACCAGTTAAGGCGGCTCTCATAGGAGTCGTCTTACCTGGTCAGACACAAGTCGGCTCAACTTTGACAAAGGTTCCTGCACTACTTTGGTCTGACTTTGGTCTGTTTTCAGCCCATTCAATATCATTGAAGTTAGATCGATGTAGGATCCTAAGCATCTGATTTGTGATGTTCGACAGGGTGATTACAGAAGTAGGAAAATATATTTATGTCACATTGGGATTGTTTTGATTGGTCAAAGGACAAGTCAGACTATAACAAAGTCAGAGCAAAATCGTATCCTGTTCATTCAAGTCAGATGGAAGTAGGACCGATGTCGTAGGGCATAGTTGGATGGACAGTCATACAACAGTCATACAACAGTCATACAACAGTCATACAACAGTCGTGTCATACCAGTTCGAACCCGGGCTGAGGCTACATTCACACAGCGTTTTGCTACAGATAGAATGGCACTTGTATATACATTGTGGGCATCCAGCACCGCTGTGAACAGCCACCAATAGCTGCGGCTGCTGACAACCTGTTTTTGAAGTGTATGGGGTTGGCGGCTGCAGCTATCTGCTCTCTGGTAAAACACAGCAATAGGAATCAGTAGATTCCCAACACTGCTATTTACTAGACATGTGCAGACTGAAATATTTTGTTTCGTATTTTCGTTTTCGTCCGGAAAATAAATTTATTTAGTTACTCCCGAAAATCGTTTTGATTTATTTAGTTTTCGTTGGGGAATAGCTTTCGTTCGAAAATCCAGATGATATACTTGGTTTCTGTCGAATGGTCAAAGAATATTCGACGGAACATCGAAACTTTACGCCAAATCGTACATTTCCGGTCGAATATTCTGCCTACAAGAATTCTAATGTTGTATGACTAGTAATAATAATAATAAATAATTATAATATTATTACTAGTCATAGTCAACCAACATTAGAATTTTCTATAGCCTATGGGCGGAGCATTAAAATGTACGAGTGCAGTATATCTTCTCCGTCGAATCTGCTTAGCACTTTTAATATACACCATAAGCCTTCAATGACAGATCAGATTCGGCGATTTTCGATGCTTTGTCAAATTTTCGTCGTTCAATTTCTAATCTAGCTGACTTAGTTTCACATTAGTTTCTCCATCTCCGGCTCCAATATGGCGGCATCCGACGGCAACGATAGCCATTTCGACTATTTAGTCAGCGTCATGTCGAATCTCTCTGGTATTGCAAGGAAAATGAAAATAAAGCATTTTTTATGTCGGATCTTTCGGTTTTCGTTTACTGCGCTTTCGTTATCGTTTGTTAAAACGATAACGAAAATACCCGATTTTCGGACGAAAATGCATTCGAACGAAAACGAATGCACATGTCTACTATTCACTCCATGGCAAATGCTTGTACGAATGTAGGCTAATAAAACAGGGACTTTCTAAACTGATTTACCTCTGGGGTATTTGACGTGAAGAGATGTGAAGATAGGCCTGATTTACTAAAGTGTGATGTATTGTGGGAGGGACATGGATAATTTACAAAAAACAACAACATTTTACTAAAGCTTTAATGTACTGACATGTACATCACACATTTAACCGTGGTTTAAGGGAATTCAAACTTTTCTCTTTGAGGTACACCCAGGTGCACTTCATTTCACCTTACTTCACACTCTAGGAAATCAGGCTTAGCCCTGGTTCACAGTGATGCTACTTTGAAATCGCACTACTTTACTTGAAGTACTGTAGCGCGATTTCAAAGTAGCAAGGTCAGCACGATTTCAGGTGCTACTTGATAGATATTTGTGTGGCTTCATACACAGATGTCTATAGAAATCGCACCTGAAATCGGCAAAAGTAGTGCAGGAACTACTTTTGCAAACCGGTGCCGCGCCGCAAAATCAATGTCGCACCGAATGAAACAGTGCCATTGCCGCCAATAGGCTGCGACTTGTCATGCGATTTGATCTCTCAAATCGCATGACAAATCGCTCCAATGTGAACGTAGGCGATTGTTACTCACACTTTACTCACACAGGTGTAGTTATATCACTTTAGTAAATGAAGCCCTCATTCTGTCCTTGTTGGTAGTGCTAAGTTCCTGTGTATTGCCTATACAGACCATTACATGACAGATGCTTCGGGTTACGATGCCCATATAGACTTTCTGCTGAATGATGTAGCCCATGTATAAAATTACAGTAATCATCTCACCTTGTTGAGAAGAGTGTTGTTCAGTTTGACCTTTGTAATCAAATCCTACTGCAGACTAAAATAAAAAGCAATTACTTAAACAGGACATTGTAAAGGAAGTATTATATATATATATATATATGTTATGGTAAATTTTACTTTGTGAACATATATGCTGAATATGTATAAATTGCATTTTGTATGTGTATAAATTAAATTAAACATATTTAGAATTATGTAACAAAGCAGTGTTAAGAGCAATGATTAATTGCAAAGTGCGATAGCCTATAATAAAATGATCAGATTTCAGTTTACTTTTGACACATCAGTGAAGAGAAGATTTCTGTTTTTTGTCTATGATTAATAATAATAACGGTACCAATACAGGTAGAGCCCCAGCTGTGCTCACAAGCGACTTGCATGGGTTATCCAGAACTCTTGTCCTAGGGAATTATGGAAGACTGCCGGATTATCCCTGTTGCTGGTTATCCAGAAAGGTAAACTCACCTTATCACATCTTTCCTTTTGCACTCCATATTTGCCTCCAAATCCTTTAGCTGCATCAGTCTGTGAGGAGTGTTTTTCCACTTCTGACCTGTAGTCGTGACCCAGGGCACTCTTGTAAAGAGAAGAAGAAGAAGAAGATATCAGTAAGCTTTAAATGTAATTGTTTGTTTGTGCAGATAGATTTTAAAGCAGTAGTAAATCTCTTTACAAAAAAAAAAATTCTCCTGCAAGGCAATTATATAATGTGCTGGTATGCATCGCATACTAGCACATTATATGAAACCTACCTTAAAATGAGCACCTCCAGTGGTGCGCTGTCACTGCTGACAGGGCTTCCATCTTCTTACTTCCGGGTTCGCAGGCTCTGGTCCTTTGAATGGAGGAGCCACGATGACGTCACATGCATGTAGGAACCGCTGTTTACGGTACAGGGCTCTGCAGGAATGGCACAGGTATGACGTTCCTTCAGAGTGCTATCCTGATGACGTCACCATATCTCCTAAACGGTGCACATTTCGGAGATATTTACTGTACCTATAGGTAAGCCTTATTACAGGTTTACCTATAGGTATAAATCATCAGCCAATGGAGTTTACTCCCACTTTAAATTGCAAGGTGATATAAAATCTAATTTTCAGAAAAAACTAAAGGGTCTTTGGCTAAAAATTGAAATTTTTCCTGGGTAACAGTCAAAGAAAGTGGTTGTTCGGTGGCAATGATAATTAAGGTTCTAATATTCTGAATAACTTCTTAATGCCACATGTTGAAAATGGGTAGTTCTATGGATTATGGATGATGATTCTGCCAATCTTTATTACCTGTATCAAGGAGTGAGATTGTACATACCGTATTTGAGATTACAGTAAGTGAATTTAAAGTGACACTAAACTCTGGTTTTAAAAAAAAAAATCTACTCAAGTATGTACCGTATTATAACTTAAACTCTCAGCCTCCTCCAAATCTCAGTATTTTGTTTGTTTTTTGCTGCTTTTATCCGACTTTTGGCCCTTTCACACTCACGGATCACGTGAGGATCCGTACATTTCTCATCCACTTGAGGGGATCGCTCCGTTGATCCCTGCTGAGTCGGCAGATGACAGGGCAGGTGCAGGGACCCCCCGCTCTCCTCTGTGGGGGATTGGATGAATGCGGACCGTCTGTCCGTGTTCACCAGATCCGATCTGCAGACGAATGGAAACATAGGATTTTCCTCTGTCTGCAGAATCGGACCATAGCGGGGACCGATGAGATTGTGTGTCAGCGGATGTTCATCCACCATAGGGATACATGTATGTCTGTATCTCATCCGAAAATGGATGGATAAAATACGGACCAACGGTCCACATGTGTGAAAGGGCCCTAAATCTTAAAGGGTGGCTACGTTCATTCTCCATGTACCACTGTATGTAGGAATTTAGCTAGCCTCTCTTGGTCGCTTTGGAGATCGACTAAATTCTATGAACTTTAGTATTTGTAGTATGTACCAGCGGGACTATATGCACTCTCCTTTGCCTTGCTTTGATTAGAGCGCCCATAAGTGAGGGGGAAAAAGTTACAAGGAGGCAGTAAAAAACTGCAAGAAACAATTTAGTGTTTAAAAAGATTACTAGGACAGCTGTTATTGGGACACGAAGAGTAAGGGAAAACTTCTAAACCTAACAAACAGCAAAAAGAACCTAACAAAGGACGTAACCCTCCCCCACTGTATCCAAATTGAAAAGTACTTTAAGAACTTTCATTAATTTTAACCACTTGCTTACTGAGCACATATACCCCCTTCCTGCCCAGGCGAAATTTCAGCTTTCAGCACTGCGTCGCTTTAAATTAAAATTGCTCGGTCGTGCGACGTGTCTCACAAACAAAATTGACGTCCTTTTCCCCCCACAAATAGAGCTTTCTTTTGGTGGTATTTGATCACCTCTGCGGTTTTATTTTTTGCGCTATAAACAAAAAAGTGCGACAATTTAAAAATAAAAAAAATATTTTTAAATTTTTGCTATAATAAAAATCCCATTTAAAAAAAAAAAAAAAAAAAAAAAATTCTCAGTTTAGGCCGATATGTATTCTACATATTTTTGGTAAAAAAAAATCGCAATAAGCGTATAGTAATTGGTTTGCGCAAATGTTAATTTTTTTTTTTACTAGTAATACGGCGATCTGCGAATTTTGTCAGGACTGCGATATTGCGATGGACACATCGGACACTTTTGACACATTTTTGGGACCATTCACATTTATACAGCGTCCAGTGCTATAAAAACGCACTAATTACTGTATAAATGTGACTGGCAGGGAAGGGGTTAACACTAGGGGGTGAGGAAGGGGTTAAATGTGTATCCTGGGTGTGTTCTAACTGTGTGGGGGGAGGGGACTGACTGGGGGAGGTGACCGATGCTGTGTCCCTATGTACAAGGGACACAGCATCAGTCACCTCTCCCTGACAGGACGTGGAGCTCTGTGTTTACACACAGAGCTCCACGTCCCTGCTTTAAAACTGCCGATCGGCGGGTACCTGACGGACATCGCGACCGCCAGGCACGCTCGTCGCCATCCCGGGGACGCGCCGGGTGCGCGCGCACCACCATCGGCGCGCGCACCCCCCAGTGGCCGGAGAAGACGATGCCGTCAAATGACGGCGGCTGGGATATTCAGATCCCATTTGTCGCCGTCATTTGACGATGCACGGGGATTCAAGTGGTTAAAGACTCACCTTGTCCATTCTGTCTTTCTCTGTTCCAAATTGTCCTCCATATCCATATGAGGCTTTTGGACCTTCCTTTAACTCCTTCTTCTTTAGTTGCTCGTGTTCTTTAGAAACATTGCTTCTTAACTGACTTATACTTTAAGAAAAAAAATAATAATCAAAAAAAGTTACAGTCTATACATTTTTATATATTTCATAACTCCATTAATGTCATGACCATAAACAGCTTAAATCTGCTATTCCAACTTGTGTTACACTCGAGCAGTTCTGCCTACGCTTCCATTTTCCTCTGCTGTAGGTGCCAGCTCTTCTGATAAAACATACATTCCCGACACATGTGCTTCCCAGTATGCACAAGGATCATCTTCAACTGGCTCTCTGAATGTAAATCCATACTGAATGAAATATAGAGACTGACAATGCTGACCTCTTCTAAAAATGCTAGTTTCCTGTCCATTATGCTGATTTAATGTTTTAAAGCTTTCTTGGCTCTGGGCAAATATACAGATCAAACGTTCCGTCTTTCTCCTGAGTTTATTTGCAGCATTATTATCCTAGGTGAGAACCCAAATGACACGAATGGGACTGCCTGCAAAGGCATGCAATGAACACCTGTGTATCCTGTGTGGGTAAACATGGCCATCCATGGGCATCCACTTTATTATGCCCCTGTTTGAATGGTGCCCAAGTCTGGAGAAAATAATGAATGAGTAAATAAATGTAATTAATGATATCTTTCTGGTGGATATACATAAAGAAAGGTCTTAAACAATGCACACCTAGCAAAGTCATTAATAAACCCAGGGAAAGCAGCCTTAGCCAGCTTCAACCAAAGCCATGCTCCTAAAAGCTTTGCAGAAAACATTGGATGGATTTACAGGAGCTCAAACAGAGACCCTAAGGTGTCACTAAACCCAGGACCATGCATTTGTTATATCTGGTCTCCCACAGTACACACAAAATGGAAATGCATTTATTTTAGTAAATATAAACTGCTAAATACTTTTTCTCATCAGTCTTGTGACTTTTATCAATGTCTGGTTAAAGCTTGTAGGAGGAGCTGGTTGGCCCTGTGCTGATCACATGCACTCTCCCAAGGAAACAAAAGAACTCTCTAGCAATACACACCAAACTGAGCATGTGCAGCTTGCCCCCAAGGCTCTGTACTATCAGGAGATGGATTGGGGACTGTGGAAGAAGGGGAGGAACAGAGAGGACTGGATCAAACAGCCTTTTTACACAATGCAGAGGATTAACCCCTTAGGCTCCACAGTGTGTATAACAAGCGTACTTTACTGCATATACAGACTGATTTTACTGTTGTGGCTTTAGTAACACTGTAAGTTTAATGAGGTTACACTGATATCTATCCTATCACTACTAGACAACTGGAGAAAAGAGAGCTAAAAAAAAATGCAGAAAACTTTTTGGAGTAAGGGCATCAAGAATTTCAATGTTGGTTTAACTGCAGACGTGTATGTACAGAACAATAGAAATCACTTCCTTGCCTGTGTGCAGTTTTGCAATTAAAGAGAATTTCCCAGTTAGAAAAATAGGAACAGCCATTGTTGATAGAAAAGTAGGAACTGATACTGGTGACATGTTTTTGCTTTTGGGGCAACTATTATAATGTTTTCTGTTCTACTTAGTGAGTCTCTGATATGAGTGTTGCTATTTTAAATTAGGCAGGATGCAGCTGGATATCAAGAATGGTTTGCAAAGGTGTTGATGTTTTGGAAATGCCCATTTTAAAAGTATGGAGACACAGTAAGGAACCTTTCACCTATATGTAGTAGGCCCTGTACTCTCTTGGCAATCCTATTGCCACAGACCTCCTTTAATGTCAGCAAGTGTGTACAAATTGGATCCATTGTAAACCCTGATAAATCCTGGTCACTGTAGACTTTAACAGGCCATAGATTATATATAATTTTCTTTCCATGGGTCAGTGTTGTGATAGGGGAATGCCTCCCAAGGAGCTATTGTGCTCTCCCAGCGGGGGGGGGGGGGGGGGGGGAGCCGTCCCTGCCGGGAGAACACATTGATTATTGCTGGTGACTACAACCGCTGGCAATATTGCATCCTAAAAATCTGATAAACTCGATTTGTTGTAACTAAGTTGATTGTTGGATCAACTTGGGTACAATCAGCCTGCCCATACATGGTTAGACAATAGCCTGAATGTGATAGTTTGACAATAAAAGCTTAGCAATGATGATTGACTGTCAGAGAATTTTCATACAAAAACATCTAAGCAATGCTGACTTATAAAAGAATTAAAAACATTATTATTATTATTATTATTATTATTATAATATAGAATTAGTATGGTGCCAGCAGTTTGCACAGCAATTTACCAAATGGAGGGAGACAATACAATTCAATACAAGTGGTTTTACAGGGCCTCCTAATCTAAAAAGGAGGGCCACGTAATACAAAAGGTAATAAATGTTAGATATGAGTTGATGGAGAAGGTAAAAGCACAGTTTATTAGTTAGAAGCAGGATAGGCTTCCCTAAAAAGATGAGTTTTTAGCAATCACCTCAAGGTAAATACAGTGGAGATAGTATAGAAATATGCAGCAAACTAGGGCTGTGGCACCAAAACAAAAACAGAAAAAGGTATTTCGCTTTTACAATTAGCTAGTTTATGTGATAATTTGTAATCCATTCTTTAAAAGTCAGCTATTCATACTTCCCTCAAAGCACAACCGTAAACAGCCAGTACAGATCCTGCAACCCCCGCATCCCATTATATGGGCTTAAACAACCAGCAAATTACCTCACCGGCAACTTTATTAGGTACACCGTGCTAGTATCGGGTTGGACCCCTTTTGCCTTCAGAACTGCCTTAATTCTTCATGACAGATTCAACAAGGTGTTGGAAACATTCCTCAGAGATTTTGGTGCATATTGACATAATAGCATCACACATAGTTCCACCACATTCCAAGGGTGCTCTATTGCAGTGGTTCTCAACCTCAGTCCTCAAGTACCCACAACGAGCCATCTTTTGGGAACTTCCCTTAGATAAGAGCTATTTTATCAACACCATGTCATTGATAATGATTTAAAGCAGCTGTGCAAAGTAAAGGCAAACCTGAAAACATGGCCGTTGGGGGTACTTGAGGACTGAGGTTGTGAACCACTGTTGGGGTACTTGAGATCTGATGACTGTGGAGGCCATTGGAGTACAGAGAACTTTGTCATGTTCAAGAAACTAGTGGTGAGATGATCTGAGCTTTGTGACATGGTGCATTATCCTGCTAGAAGGAGCCATCAGAAGATACAGGGTACATTGTAGTCATAAAGGGATGGACATGGTCAGCAACAATACTCAGGTAGGCCGTGGGATTTAAACAATGCTCAATTAGCATTGTTTAAGGGTCCCAAAGTGTGCCAACAAAAATATCCCCCACACATTACACCATTACCAGCCTGAACCGTTAATGCTGGGGTGGGATAGCACCTCAGCAACAACAGAATGAGCCCACAGCGCAGCCAAGCTAAAACAGAAACCCTATTTGAACATTTTAATTTGGATCAGAGTCATTAGTACTCTGATCGCCCTCTAAATTTCAATAGCACCGGTACTTGGAAGTAACCAGGCGCTAAACTACTTTCTGAGTTACCATGCTAGAACAAGTCACAGAGAAGTCAGAAGTCCTTATGCATACTTTTTCTGAGTCAGTGAAACAACAAGAGTCAAAAGGATAGCCTCTTAACTAAAATTTTAGGAGAGAGCAGCGATGCCGGCCTTTATATTTCTCTCATGACAGGTATATTTTAAAGAAAACCAGACATCCTGCTCAATTTTGCTTACAAAGTAGAGAACTTACTTTATATGCTGAGGACGGCCAGATCCTTCAATGGTTTTAGCCCCCCACCTTTGTTCCTCTTCACTGATGTCGTTCTAAGAAAGGTACATTTTAATATAATGAATAGCACTAAAAGTAACAAATAAACATCTATTCTTTATTTCTATTAGCATAACAAAATAGCATGTCACTTTTTATTAGAATTAAAGCTTAAGACCATTGGTGTATGAGGCGTGCCCAAAAAGTGTTGATGCTGTAATTGGTGGGAGCTGGATGCCAGTTTACCAGTTTGGGCCCTCTCTGTGATTCAGGAGCACTGATATTGGCTTCTGTGTGAATGAAGCCTATAAACAGTGTATTCATTAATAGAACGTTGTTATGGTGCTTTGAATGTTGTTATGGTGCCCGGGCACCGCCCCGTCTCTGACAACCCTCCCTATATGCAATGGATAGATTCGTGCATAGCATGAATCTATCCACGGCTGCCATGGCCACCCCCTGTTCATGTGTTTGGCCCATTTCAGGGCACCAGGTGCATGAATTTTAGGGGCGTTTTTTTAAGCACCTGATTAGAGCCAGAGGCTCTAATAGGCTTCAAATTATGGTGGGCTCGGATTAAAGAGGATGCGCTCTGATTCCACCCAGGTATGTTGTAACAGCAAATTAATATTTGCTGTTGCAACACTGATTCTCCCCCTGGCCAATCGGTAAGCGGGTATGAGACCCGTTGACCGATTGGCCAAAACTTCAGGTGATCCTAGTGGATACGGGAGAAGCAGAGAGGAGATGCACCAGAGAGAAGAGAGGAGAGGACACTGGAGCAGCTTTCCCCAAGCCTGCCACCCTTAAGGACAGAACAGGCAGGAAGATGGCCACATGCAGGGTAAGGAATGACCAGACAGTGTGTGTGTGTGGGGGGGGGGGGTTGCCGGGGGGTTTATTGCCATGCTGCTTGAAATACAAACATCAAATAAAGATGTTTAAGAGGCTGTTGGAGTTCATATTGTGTAAAGATCGATTCACATAATGAGAGCTACAAAAAAAAGTTCTCTTTTAAACCCGCGCATGCTCAGAAGCTCGTTCTGGTAAAACTACCGCTCATAATGGAGTAAGCACATTCATCACGCTGTAACAGACAGAAAAGCGCAAATCTTCTTTTACTAACACAGAATCAGCTAAAGCAGCCCAAAGGCGAATAGAACTTCCCCTTTAGAGTGCCGTCGTACGTGTTGTACATCACCGCGCTTTGTTCATAATTTTTTTTTAAACGATGGTGTGTGGGCAACGTCGTTTTTAATGATGAAGTTGGAAAAACTTTGGGCCAGATCCACAAAGCATTACGGCGGCGTATCTCCAGATACGCAGCCGTAATTTCAAATTTCCGCCGGCGTATTCACAAAACAAGATACGCCGGAATTACGCTAAGATACGACTGGCGTAATGTTATTACACCGTCGTATCTTAGTTGCATACTTACGCTGGACGCTAGGGGCGCTTCTGTTGTGTGTCCGTGTAAAATATGCAAATGAGCTAGATACGCCGATTCACGAACGTACGCACAGTGTTTTTACGTCGTTTGCATAAGCGTCGGTCCAGCGAAAAGTTACCCCTGCTGTATAGAGGTGTACGCAATGTTAAGTATGGACGTCGGGCCAGCGTAGATTTTTCCGTCGTTTACGTAAACCGTTCGCAAATAGGGATTTGCGTAGGTTACGTTCACGTCGTTTTCATTAATGTTTTGCGATGTGATTTCGCACATGCGCACTGGGATATGTCCACGGACAGTGCATGCGCCGTTCAAAAAAACGTTGATTTACATGACATCACGCCCACAGCCACTTTATTTGAATTGCGCGGCCTTACGCTGCAACACTTACACTACGCTGCCGTAAGTTACAGCGGAAAATGTTAGTGGATAAGGATACGCCGCTGTAACTTACAGCGGCGTAGTGTAACTAGGATAGGCTACGCCAGCGCCAGCCCTTTGTGGATCTGGCCCTTTGTTTTTTAGTCATTTTAATGTGGGTATTTTCAGTAACTTTACAATTTTGCATGCATATTAGACATATGTGATTTGTTTCATAATGAATCGAAATTTGCACAAAATTTTCATTATTTGAAAATTTGGATGTATACGAATATCTGAATCACAAAATAAATTACATCAAAACGAATTATCCTGATTTGAAAATGAATTTGAAATGGAAACATACTGCTCTAAATACAGTAAGGTATAAGAATGAAATAAGATTATGATTCCTAATTAGGCCACATTATAGAATAGAATAAAACAGAATATAATAAAACAAAATAGAATAGAAAAGAATATAATATAATAGAAAACACAAGAATAGAATGGAATAGAATATAAAAAATAGAACAGAATAGAATAAAATAGAACAAATATAGCGATCTTCTGAAACTCTAGTTTTGAATTAATTTGAAAATAAAAATAAAAAAAATAAACAAAACTAATACAAATATACTAAACAAATTCCAAAAACTGATCATTCTAACATAATGATTATGACTAAACAAAATTATTAACTTAATGAACAAATCCAAAACTAAACACATTTTTCCGTCATGCACATCTCGAATGAATATATTTCTGGCCTGTAACAATATACAGTACAGCAACAGCATTTAAAAAAAAAATTCTATACCTTTTATAATAAAAAAAACAACCCTTGAACCTCAAGCAAGTGACATTCCCTAGGCTAAAATTGCTGCAGGCAGGAGGAAGCATTTTCTCAGGCTCCTCTTCTCCTGTGATGGCTCTGACTGCAACATTGTAACTTTGTAGTAAGGTGAGATGCTGCAACATAAGCTGATCTGTTTTAGACATTTATTAGTACAGTCAAGATCTGTGCAGACACAAGTATTTACATCATTGTGTCATCTCTGAGTCACCACCTCAGTCTAGGAAGCGGAAGTTCACCCTGGATGATGCAAAAGATGGTGCAAAGCAAGATGAAGACCCTGGTGATTGGGCAATGTGATCTCTGAGGCCTCGTACACACGATCAAATCTGTCCACTGGAAACGGTCCGCTGGACCGTTTCAGCAGACAGATTCGATCGTGTGTACGGCCGAGCCGACGGATTTGGCCACCCGACAGATTTCAAAGCATGCTTTGAAATCTATCGGGTGGGAATCCGTCCGCCCGACATGTCTGCTGGTTAGTACACTTACCAGCAGACATGTCGTCCCGCAACGCCGCCGCACCGCTGCCGAATGGATTCGGCGCATGCACGGAAGTGTTTTACTTCCTGGTGCGGTGACGTGGCGGCGTCAACGTCACCACCACGTCACCGACACGTCAGCGCGCCGTCTGCTGGCGGGGATTTTGGTTTGCTCGTGTGTACACGCGAGCAAACCAAAATCCCAGCAGACAGATTTGTTCAAATCTGTCGGACGGACAGATTTGAACAAATCTGTCTGCTCGTGTGTACGAGGCCTGAGAGGTAATGAAAACCTTTAGTGTTATTGCTCTACTCTCTCATTTAGGCCCCAGGCATCCAGTATAGAAAATACTCACTGATGCCAGGTAAGGGAACAGGTTGAGAAACATGGAACCCTGGTTAACTCATATTGTGAGAACTCCCATAGTGAGGGAGAGATGAATTAATGTGGTCCAGAGGAGGGTGAATGTTCACCAAATAAGCAAAGTCAATAAGTATCGAGAGAATATATCTGTATGGACTTATATATTTTCACCAAGGTGGATTTTGTAAAAATAGCCTCCTTCGCACATCAATGCATATTCAAATAACCCATTGGCCACTTAAGAAGGCGTTTCAGGAGATGCGCGGCGTAATTGTAAATATGCGCCTGCGTATCTATGCACCATATCCCCAAAATGATATACCGACGTAATTTCGATAGATCGGCGCATCATGCGCGCAAAAAATGCGCTAGACACACCATTGACTTGCTTGGCAAATATGCAAATGAGGGAGATACGGCGATCCACAAAAGTAAGTTTGTGCGGCGCAGGCTACGCGATGTGCGCATCAGCTGCACGTCCTGTCTAAAATTAGTCCATATAAAAGCAGGTTTAAAATTAGACAATCCGTCTACATGTCAGCTAAAGCAACACCGTTAGGGACGAGCTGAGCAGCCACACTTGCAGGACAACAATCTGTATGCCAACATGCCAGGGGCATCCTTGCTCATAGCTATACTACTGACTTTAGATGAGCACAGAAGGAGGAGGGCACAGAGGAGGGCACGGAGGAGGGCACAGAGGAGGGCACAGGAGAGGATATACCACACATGCATAGACCTCTTTGGCATGAGTGATTCTGAGGTGTATCGCATCTTCAGATTCACCCCTAATGCCATCATGGAATTAACCACCACCCTGCAGGAGGACATTACCAGCCCAACACATGACACCACCTATGACACCCATGACAGCTACATATACAATCATAGCCCCATCGCAACAGAATTTGAACAGAACATGTATGGGGACAGCTGGTTGGTTGGTGAGTGACATGGGTGGCAGGCATGACTGCCCCCCCCCCCATGATGCAGAAATCACAAGGGGCACATGCACTACTAACATCCTCCTGTCTTATCCTTTCAAGGTGACTCTGCATATGCACTTGGACCCCATCTCATGACTCCTATCCGGAACCCCCCCATGGTACCCTGTTGTATTCCACAAACTTTGTATGCCAGATCATCGGCGCATGTTGCATGCTGCACAACTTCGGAGTGAGAAAGGGCCTGGAGATTGACATACGTGATGACCTGACCCCCGAACCAGACAATCATCCCCTAACCGAGGGTCCCCCGTCTTCTGAGGGAAGAGCAGCCAGGAGACAGCTCACATTAGGCATCTTTGCACGTTAAACACACACATTAATCATGGCACAATGAGAATGCATGCATGCACACCAATGTGGTCCCTAGATCACACACACCACATCCTCATCACATTGGATTAGCACAAGCCCACCATGCAGGACCATGCAGCCCACCATGCAGCAACGCCACGCCACGGCTCCAATTATGTCACTGTACATTTATACACCATTCACACGGACCTGGGGATCACTTCTCCCTGGTCCTGGGGAACCCTTCTCCACCACAAATGAGGGTGACACCCCTTTTCTGGCAGGAATGTTACCCCCACATTCCAAAATCATTCACAAACAGAAAAAAAAATGCCCAGCAAAAAGAAAAAAATGCCCAGCAAACAAACAAAAAAAACACAGCAAAGAAAACACAGAAAAGACAAAAATCACTCTCCAAAACACTATCCAAAACAGTCACCAAATATCTCAAAGACACGTCACAAAGCAACAAACGCTAACCAACAACAGAACAAAAGCACCTTGCTGTAGGAAGGGAAACAAATGGATGTACTTTTGCAAAGGAAGGGCGTTTCTCTCGGTCTATTTAAGCACTGTGTGTAGCTCACTAAGTTGCCCGGGCCTAGTTCCAATCTCACTGATTGCGCCGTGCCGAGTTCTGAGCATGCACAGAGAGGTGCTGACCATAGTCTGCTTCATGCGTGCATGCGCAATCCGGCCGGCCCCTCATTTGCATGGGGTCACGGCTCATTTCAATGGAACACGCCCACGTCCTTCCCAATTTGAATTACACCGCCTTACGCCTTGGAATTTACGTTACACCGGCGCAAATTTCTGCGCAAATACTACGAGGATATGGTACTTGCGCCTCTACATTGCGCCGGTCTAATGTAAAGGAGATGTGCTACGCCGGTCAATATATGCGCCAATGTACGTGAATCTGGCCCTTTGTGTTTTGATCTTTGGCTTTTGATGTCTTCTGGTACTTCAGTAATATTTCAGTAAGGTTGTGGTTCTATCTCCCCCAGGATATTATATTGTAGTGCATAAATCCTGGGGTATTCAAATATGGGAAAAATTTGTCTTACTTGCTTAAAAGTATTTAAGATAGATGAGGAGTACCAATTGAACAGTTACTGCATAGTGGTAGTAGCTGCAATTTGTATAATAGGGTAAGCAAGAATAAGTGTGGTTGCAGTCTAAAAAATTAAAACAAAAGATAACAGACTGAAATAATCCTGTGGGTATACCTCCCTGCCTCCCTGTCCCCACAAAGAACACTTAACAAATGATTACAACGATAGAACTTGGTCCAAGCAACAAGTTTAGTCTCTAGTCATAGAAACCAACTGAGCTAGCCGAAATCATCATAGATTGAAAAGCAACGTAAAATGCTATTACTACAGCTTTTTTGCTAGACTGCAACAGTATAGTTTTTTTTAAAAAAAAAAGGTACAGTATATTGCCTAAAATAACTAATTCATAGCAGTTTGACTTACCACAAAATCTGGATCAGTTTCCCAATCATCTCCACCATCATTCTGAGTTACTGAAACTTTGTGTCCCGCAGCTGCCTTCCACATCTGTTGTAAAAACATATATAGGATGGAGACATTGAATATTGAATATTACCAGGTAAATCTCATAAAGCGCCAAAAATATCTTTTGAATACTTTAGTTCTGTATGAGGAAGAGTTAGAACCTTTTTCAGTATTCCTACTAGATTCACCATAATTTCCCGTCCTGGAGTTAGAAATACTCCTGTAAATTTCCTGTTAGAAATTAAGACCATTTTCTTTTTTTTTTTAACATTTTAAGTGTACAAACATAGTTATCTGTCAGGCTTATCAACACCATTAGATGCTAAGATATTCCATAAGGCACAAGTCTTTTTATATTGAAAGAACTTCTGGTAAAATGTGCCCTAATACGATATCCTTTTTTAAATGGGCCAGTGTTAATATGGAGTTGTTAATTGCAAATTTTGACTCTTTTCCTTTTATTGTATTTTTGCTGAAACTCAATAAATACATATTCAACCTATAATGGTCTAATGTTTCCCAACAATTTAACTGATATCCTTAAATTAGGATGAGAAATTCATTGCATAGGCAAATGCATGTCTGAAAAGATTTTCATTGCCCATTCATGCAGTTTTTCCAACAGGAAATTATCCCTGTCTACATTTCCTACCAATTTGATATTCTGTTCTAGTCTAACCCTATTGAAACATATTTTTAAAATATTTTTAGAATTATTACAGATTGTGACCTACAATCCTCCAATAGAGTGGTCTCCAAACTGTGTCCCGGGGGCCAGATGCCACCCTTCGCTTGCTTTTATCTGGCAGTTGGGGCACAATTTTACCCACTGAAACCAATGATGGTGCATAACCCCCCCCCCCACTGACTCCAACGATGGGGCACTATTCCTCCCAGTAACACCAATGATGGGGAAGAATTTCTCCCACTGACACTAATGATGAGGTACTATTTCTCCCAATGACACCAATGATGGGACACTTTTCCTCCTACTGATACCATTGATGGGGCACTATTCTTTCTCTCACTGATACCATTGATGGGGCACTATTCCCCCCATTGATACCATTGATGGGGCCCTATTTCTCACACTGATACTATTGATGGGGCACTATTCCTCCCACTGACATCAACGATAGGGCACAATTCCTTCCACTGATACCAAAGATGGGGCATTGATTTTCCCCCACTGTCTTTGGGGCCTTTTATACTCCCACTGGCCACAATGCAGCCCCTAAAATCTGACGGATGGTAAACTGGCCCCTTGTTTAGAAAGTTTGGAGACCCCTGCTCTAATGGATCATAAGTGTGCCTAATTCTCACAAACTGACCTTTGGGTAAGTTAAAGGGGTGTTCCACCCAAAAAAACGACCTTAGCTTACTCCACTCCTCACCCCCATACATGCCACATTTGGCATGTAATTTTTTTGGGGGGGGAGTGGGGGCTTCAGTAGGAGTGGGACTTCCTGTCCCACTTCCTGCTTCCGCCGAGGGGCTGGTTAGGCGATTAAGCCTTAATCGCCTACACCAGCCCCTCCCTGTAGGCGATCACATGGGACACTGACAGGTCCCATGCGATCGCCTCTCCAATCAGCGGCGAGTCGCGCCGCGCACGCATGCGCAGTACGGCTCGCGCATGCGCAGTGGGTGCCCGGCCGTGAAGCCGAAGGCTGTCACGGCTGGGTGCCCACAGTCAGGATGGAGACGCCGGCCGGGCAGGGGGGGAGAGGAGCGGAGCCCCGGTCGGCGCGTCGCTGGAACGCAGGAGCAGGTAAGTGAGTGTTTATTAAAAGCCAGCAGCTACACTTTTTGTAGCTGCTGACTTTTAATAAACACAACTTAGGGCTGGAACACCCCTTTAATACCAAAGATGGGTGATGACAACTCATTGGAACAATGGAAATATAGCAACTATGGTCAGTAAGCTTAAAATAAGATGTTGCATGTAACTTATCTGAAACCTTAAATTGTTATCTCCGAAATATGAACCCTTTGTTTCCCAATATCAAAGGTTAATTCTGTTGAAGATGCAACAATCCTACAGCTTAGCCTATTGTATATGCCAGTGATGGCGAACCTTGGCACCCCAGATGTTTTGGAACTACATTTCCCATGATGCTCATGCACTTTGCAGTGTAGTTGAGCATCATGGGAAATGTAGTTCCAAAACATCTGGGGTGCCAAGGTTCGCCATCACTGGTATATGCAGTTTGCAGTATATGCAGTATATATCAGATGCAGTTTACAAAAAGGTCACAAGATGTCGCTAATGCTTAATGATATGCTATACTATGGGCCAGATTCAGGTAGATGGGCGAATCTTTATGTTGGAGTAACGTTTCTCATTTACGTTACTCCGACGAAACTTTAGGAGCAAGTACTGTTATTCACATAGCACTTGCTCCTAAAGTTGCGGCGGCGTAGCGAAAATGAGCCGGCGGAATTCAAATTTGGCGGGTAGGGGGCGTGTATTATTATAACTAGGCGCGATCCCGCGGCGAACGTACTGCGCATGCGTCGACTGTCAGTGCGCATGCTCCAAATTCTGTCAGTGAACGTCAATGACGTCAATCCCCATTCACGGACGTTTTACGCAAACTACTCAAATTTTTTTTTTTTCGACGCGATGACGACGGCCATACTTAACATAGGATACTCCACTAGGGGGCTGCTTTATCTTTATGCCGCGTATCTCTTACGGAAACGTCGGAAAGTCACTGCGTCGGGCCCGAATACGATCGTGAATTGCCGATTCTCGCTGATTAACATATTCTCGGCGTTAATCAGCGGGAACGCCCCCAGCGCCATTTTTAAAATTGCAGTTTCGATACGACGGCGAAATACAATTACGCCGCTCGTATAGGAACTTCAACCCGGCGTTTCTTGTTTTCTGCTTACTGAAAACAGAAACGCCGGCTCAAAGTGAGAGTTAGGCTGGAGTATCACTGATACTCCAGAGTAACTCTACCTGAATCTGGCCCTATGTATACTATATGATGTTGCATTTTCTATCCCCAGTGTATGTACTCGTTGATTTTTTTTTCCTGCCTGGTTGTCTGTGTGTGTTCCTCTTACCATGATGTGGAGACATCTTTGTCTGTGTGTGATGATGTTCCAATAAAGAAGCCAGTTCCTGTTACTACACAAAGTCTGATCTCAACTGACTCCGCTGCACCTATCAATCGTACTTTGCAACAAATTCTACCCCCTTATGATTTAATGCTTCTAACACTCTTATATCTCCATCCCAGATAAAAATATATCAATATATCTTTTCCTGACAACAAAACAAGGAATAAGATTCTAAAAAAACTCCTTCCATTTGGCAATAAATAGATTGGTTGTGAGTGAATGTGGCTCCCATATTTAAATGTTCTATTTAACCACTTCCTTACTGGGCACATATACCCCTTCCTGACCAGGTGAAATTTCAGCTTGTGGCACTGCATCACTTTAACTGACAACTGCGCGGTCGTGCGACGTGGCTCCCAAAAAAATTGGCGTCCTTTTTCCCCCACAAATAGAGCTTTCTTTTGGTGGTATTTGATCGCCTCTGCGGTTTTTATTTTTTGCGCTAAACAAAAATAGAGCAACAATTTTGAAAAAAAATATATATATTTTTTAATTGTTGCTATAATAAATAGCCCAATTTTTTAAAAAAAACATTTTTTTTCTCAGTCTAGGCGATACGTATTCTTCTACATATTTTTGGTAAAAGAAAAAAAAATCGCAATAAGCGTCTGGTTTGCGCAAAAGTTATTGCGCTTACAAAATAGGGGACAGAATTATTATTTTTTTTTATTATTTTTTTACTACTAATGGCGGCAATCAGCATTTTTTTCGTGACTGTGACATTATGGCGGAGACATCAGACACTTTTGACACATTTTTGGCGCCATTCACATTTATACAGCGACCATTGCTATAAATATGCACTAATTACTGTATAAATGTGACTGGCATTGAAGGGGTTAACACTAGGGGGTGAGGAAGGGGTTAATGTGTACCCTAAATTGTGTTCTAACTGTGGGGGGAGGGGGGGTGACTGGGGGAGGTGACCGATGCTGTGTCCCTATGTACAAGAGACACAGATCGGTCTCCTCTCTCCCCTGACATGACATGGATCTCAGTGTTTACACAGATATCCACGTCTTGTCCCTGCAGCCGCCGATCCCGAGTGCCTGGCGGACATCACGGCCGCCAGGCACGCTCATCGGCCTCATGCCCCCCAGTGGCCTGGCTAAGAACAGGCCATAAAAACACGGCCTGTTAGAGATTTAGGATGTCCCTTCGGCCGTACAAAGTCGTACGGCCGTTGGGAAGTGGTTAAGGATAACTTCTAGGCAGTAGTTTGAGAGTACGATTTCTGCTACAGCATGCTGTGTGAATAAAAACCAGATTGCATGCTTATACAGTAATATGATTGGATGTATCTATCAACATCAATATGCTCCATTAATCTGCTGTAGTACCCCAGATTACATTTGTTCTAATAAAGTAAATACTATTTATAGTGCAGGAGGAAGTGTAGAAAATGTTGTTTCCTTTATTCAGCATGAAATCTATGTAAGTATTTTTTCTGGATTATTGTGAACAATGAATAGAGTGTATGACTCAAGCTAATTCTTACAACTACTTCTTACACTAGCAACTGATTTAAGTAATTAAACCATTTTTTAGGTAAAATTGCATTTAATAGTGGGCCAGTAAAATTCTTAACTTGCCTCAATAAATGCTGCCCTCAAGGTGCTGTCTCTTACAATACTATTACAGAGTTTCCATATATATATATATATATATATATATATATATATATATATTATTCAAAAAATGTAAAAAAGGGGGGAGGAGTGGGATCTCTCGGTAAATACAATGGGCCAGATTCAGATACAATTACATTAGCGCAGAGTACATTGGCGCAGAGTATCAGAGATACACTACGCCGCCGTGTGTTACCAGGCTATACGCCGAATTCTGGTAGATTTTGTCCCGTACGGTACAGCGGCGTAATGTATTTCTCGCTGCGTAATCGAAATACGCGATTAGGGGGCATGAAGCATTTAAATTAGGCGCGTCCACGCGGCGATCGAACTGCGCATGCTCCGTTCAGAAATTTCCCGCCGTGCATTGCGCGAAATAACGCCGTTACGTCATTTTTTGTTTGAGTAGCGTCGTTTACGGACATTCCTATTCCCACCCGACTTACGTAAAAAATAAAAAAAGACGTCGGAAAACATTGAAATTCGACGCGGGAACGACGGCCATACTTAACATGGGCTGTCTAATATTAGACCAGCAAAAAGCTGTCGTAAGAGATTGCGATTGACGTTCGTAACTTCGTGGATCGTCGGCAAAAGCTCATTTGCATACCCCGACGCGGAAAACGATGGGAACTCCACCCAGCGGCCGCAAATTTATTGCAGCGTAGATCCGAAGGCGCATGAACACGTAAGCCAGTCGGATTGAAGCCCGCAGTCGTATTTTCATGGTTTGAGGTTTCAGAGTAGTGAAAAAAACGCGCGTAATTTGAAAGTACTCCAGTCTAACGCAAGATAGACAGGAGTAAGGGCTCTGTGAATCTGGCCCAATATCTTTAACTCGGAAATAAAAAACCTGATTGTGCTCAATTATCACAATAAACTATTTTACACCACTCACTGTGCACATCATAAAAGTACAAAAAAAAAATATTGGTATCAGATTAAAAAATGAAAAATCGACATTAACTGCTTGCGGACCGCCGCATGTACATTTACATCAGCAGAATGGCACAGGCAGGCACATCAACGTATATATACGTGCCTGCCTTGCCGTGGGTCGGGGGTCTGATCGGGACCCCCCCCGGGACATGCGACGGTCCCCGTGGCTGGCCGAGCGATCCGGGATGAGGGGGCGGCTATTAGTTTTTGTCCGCCCCCTCCGGATCGCTCCCAGCCAATCCGCGCGCTCCCCCGCCCTATCACTTACTCCTCCTGTGTAAACACAGGAAGAGGGAAGTGATGTGATCTCTCCCCTCGGCGGTATTTTCAACCGCCGCTGAGGAGTGATCACATCTCACAGTAAGTCTGCACAACACTACACTGACACACAGACACATAGGCAGACTTAACCCCTTGAGATCACCCCCCTCCCCCTGTCACAGTGTCACAGTGTCACATATATGTATGATTACTGAATTACAGTGTGACAGCCAGTTAGTGTTAGGTTCAGGGTAGCCCCCGTACCCCCCCCTAATAAAGTTTTAACCCGTTGATCGCCGCCCTAGTTAACCCTTTCACTCCCTATTGCCAGCGTCACTAAGCGTTCATTTTTCTGATCGCTGTATTACTGTCGCTGTTCCCGCTAGCTAGCTATTTTTTTTATTGCGATTTTTTTTTACTAAAGACGTGGCTAAATGGGGGGCGTGGCCTGGAGCAGCATGTGAGCAGACGTCTTTCCTAGCAGCTCCGAGATCCCTTGAAACAATCCTAAGCCATCCTGCTCTTCTGCCCCACTAACTCTGCTACTAACCTTGCAGTTCCCTCAGGGAACCCCCTGGGATACTTTTTGGTGCGGTCCGGTGGATGGAAAGACGGAAGAAGCAGCCCGCGGTCAGGATGAATGTTACCACGCGCTCCGGCCATGATGGCCGCCGCAACACCGCGCCGCTCTCCTCTATGGCATCCACGCCAGAGCTCTTCGACGATGACCGTGGGTCCTCTCCCCCACCCTCCCCTGGGACCTCCGCTGCCCGGGCGCTGCCCGCTCCTGCGTCACCCACTGAGGACGGCCTGGAGGAAGGCCCGGAACCGGAGCCCACGCTGCTGGAGGTCCTCAACCTCATGAAGGTAAATCACTCTGACACGATGGGGAAAATGGATGAGCTTAAACTGGACATTACTATAATGCGCCAGGACATGCATAAAGTGCGGGACCGGGTCGCAGAAACTGAACGCCGCATTAGCGATTTGGAGGACACGGTAGGCCCAGCCATCCCCACCCTAAAGGCCCAGGGCACTAGAATCCGCTCTTTAGAGGACAAAATGGACGATTTGGAGAACCGTTTGCGCAGGAATAACTTGCGCTTAGTGGGCCTTCCCGAACGGGTTGAGGGTTCCGACCCGGTTGCCTTCCTGGAGAGCTGGTTTGCCCAGGAATTTGGTGAGAACTGCCTATCCCCCTGCTTTGTTATTGAGAGGGCCCACAGAGTGCCGGGCAGACCGCTGCCTGCGGGGGGGCCCCCTCGCACCATGATAATGCGTCTCCTCAACTATAGGGACCGGGACGCTATCCTGCGGGCTGCCCGTATTAAGGGGAGCCTGAAAATCAATAATGCCTCGGTGTCTCTCTTCCCTGACTACTCCCCTGCTGTCCGCGCCTCGAGGGCCAAGTACCAGCACGTCAAACAGAAGCTGAGGGAGAAGACCATCCAATACTCAATGCTGTTTCCTGCGACGCTGAGAGTAGTGCACCAGAGCCAGGTGCATTTTTTCCAAACCCCTGCCAACGCGTTATCCTGGTTTGAATCTCTACACCAGCCTGGCCGTGGATCTGATCGAGCTCCTGACACTTGATCTCTTTGTTTTTTTTCTTTTTTGTTTGTTTTTTGCTGCTCCTGTTTTTCTCATTTGTCTCTTAATTTCTGGGACTTCTGCTTGATGTTTTCCTGTCCCACCGGAGTGTGCCCGGGGCAGAAGGCTCCAGTCGTTCACTGGAGATAGGGGGTCATGAATCCCTGTTGACTGACTGAGCTGCTAGTACATATTTAAAAACTGTTCCTTTTTTTTTTTCTTTTTTGCACCTGTTTTCAGCTGTTTGGTCACTGACTGTTCCATCTTAGATTGCTGCCTTGCCTGCGGCAGGCCATGTTCCTAGCATCTAATTGTAGTTCGGGGTCAAAGCCAGCCCCTTGTTCTTGGGGCCTGGCAGGGGTTAAGTGTGGTAGGCCGTTGCCTACTCTGAGTTTTTTGTTGTGTAACCTTATTTTTTCTTTTTGTTTGCATTGTCGATGTTATGCTGTATGTTGTGGTGTGTGTGTGGTATGCATGTGTGCGAATGTGTTTGGCCTTCTCTCTGCCCCCACCTGTGTATCTGAAGGTAATCTGCTGTGCCTCAATTTTGCAACTGTCGTAATATGTCGATGATTAGATGTATCTCCTGGAATGTCAGGGGTCTAAACTCAAGATTTAAAAGAGCCCTGCTGTTTGATTTTCTTAAGGTGCATAAACCTCAATTACTATGTTTGCAAGAAACGCACCTTTTGGGATCAAAGGTGATGGCACTTAAGAAGTGCTGGGTCATGCATGGGTACCATTCCACCTATTCTAACTATGCACGGGGGGTATCCATATTGGTGCGGAAGGGCCTCCCATTCTCTTGTGAGAGGGTGATATCGGACCCTAAGGGTCGGTATGTATTTCTCCACTGTACAGTACACGCCACGCCGCTACTGTTAGTGGTGGTGTACGTTCCTCCCCCTGTCACAGCGGATGTCTTCACGGACTTAAGTGTACAGTTTGCCACCCTCCCAAAGCTGGCCTCTCTTATAGTGGGGGACTTCAACTCGGTGCTTGACCCTGTTCGGGACCGCTTGAGGCCCACCCAATATGAATCAAAGTTATTTAGTCAGTGGTGTGCCTCCTTTGGATATGTAGATCTCTGGAGGCTCGGCCGTCCCGAGACTCGGGAGTATACGTGCCAATCAAGGACGTACCGTACCCTCTCCAGGTTAGACTACGCTTTGGGGACCCCCGATTTGATCCCCAATGTGCGGTCGGTTTCCCACCTGTCTCAGACGCTATCAGACCACTCTGCCATCTCTATAGACCTGGTGCTGGGACACAGGCCCTCCTTTCGGGTGTGGCGGCTCAGTCCAATCTGGGTCTCCACTCCTGAGTTTCAGGAGCCGGTTCAGCAAGATATGTCCCACTATTGGGGGGACAATGCTGGTTCGGCCTCCTTTGGCCCCGTGTGGGATGCCTTTAAGGCGTCAGTACGGGGCTCATACATCTCCAACATTGCCCGACATAAGAAGTCCTCCCAGGCTGCCCTTTTGGCCTTGGAATCCTCCCTGGAGAACGCCAGGGCCCAATACTCTGCGCATCCCACCCCGGACTCACGTTCTGTTCTGGTGGGAGCGCATAGGGCTCTGGACCTTCACAGGGTGGAGGTGACGAACAAACAGCAGTTATATCTATCTGCCAGGTTGATGGAATATAGTGGTAAGAATGGTAAGTTGTTGGCATACCTCTCCCGCACGGAGTACGTGGATCGGACGATCCCTCGTATCCGGCTGCTGGACGGATCTGCTACATCGGACCCCTTGGTCATAAATCGAACCTTTCAGGCTTTCTATGAAAACCTCTATACAGCTCCGCCCCCTCCGGACGAGGTGGAAACGTTGGGTTTCCTGGAATCACTCCAATTCCCTGTCCTGGAAGCGTCGCATAATGCGACCTTACGGTAGAAGAGGTCACTGAGGCCATTTATTCACTCCCTCCCAACAAGGCCCCTGGGCTGGACGGCTTACCCGCGGAGTGGTACAAAAACTATGCGGCGGAACTAGCACAGAAGCTGCACTCCCTGTTTGGGCAGGCACTGCAGGAGGGCGAGCTTCCCCCCTCCATGTGCGAGGCCCTGATAGTGGTGCTACCCAAACCCGATAAAGATAAACTGCTGTGTGGGTCGTACCGCCCCATATCCCTGCTAAATAGCGACGTAAAGGTGCTTGCAAAAGTTTTAGCTATTAGACTTCAGGGGGTTATTCTCCGCCTTATTCACAGAGATCAGGCGGGATTCATGCCGGGAAAGAGTACGTACGATAACATCCGACGGCTCTACTTACACATACACAGGGCAGCAGCGGTGAATAGGGGGGGTTTGGTGTTATCTTTGGATGTGCTGAAGGCCTTTGACACTGTCAACTGGTCCTTTTTGTGGGAGACCATGCACCGCATGGGTATTAGCGCCCAGATTATTCGGTGGGTCCGCCTGCTATACACTAACCCAACAGCCAGAGTATGCACTAATAGAGATGTCTCGGCTGTCTTTACTTTGCAGAGGGGCACCAGGCAGGGCTGCCCGCTCTCGCCACTCCTGTTCGCCCTGGCCATTGAGCCTTTGGCTCTGGCGGTGCGGCAGACGGCGGGGGTGGGGGGCATCTGCTATGGTTCCCTCTCTAAAAAGATCTCTCTATATGCTGATGATGCCCTGATTTACCTTGATGGCACTGAGCGGTCTTTTGTCTCATTGATGGCCGTGGTGGAGGAATTTGGGAGGGTCTCCGGGCTGAGGGTGGGTTGGGAGAAGTCGGTGGCATTCCCTATAGGCCCAGAGCAGGACTACTCCTACCTCTCTGGGTCTAAACTATCCATCCAACCTACCTTCAAATACTTGGGGATACACGTTAGTGCAGACTTGTCTTCGTATGAGGCCCTAAATGTTGCCCCAATTGTGTCCCATATGGAGACAAGACTTAAGACCTGGGCTTCTCTACCGCTTAATCTTATAGGCCGGGTTAATGTTTTCAAAATGATATACCTACCCAAGTTTCTGTATGTGTTTCGGGCATCCCCTATTTTTCTGTTGAAAAAACTCTTTAAGAAAATTAATTCGCTCCTGTTCACTTTTCTTTGGCAGGGGTCGTGTCCACGCATTGCTAGGGCCTCTCTCCAGGCCCCCAAGCTGGATGGAGGCTTGGCGTGTCCTAACCTGAGACAGTACTTTATAGCGTCACAACTTACATATGTTTATGACTGGTTCCTGGAGGCCTCCCCGTCCTGCTCCACCGCTCTTTTGTCCGCCTTCGTGGGGTCCAGGGACTCGCTGGTCGATGACCTACTTAGGTCTAGGGCCGGGCGATGCTCCCGGGACTCCCCGATGGAGGTTAGCTATCTGGCCTGGCATGAGGGTAACGGGATACTTGCAGAGTTGGGTGGGGTGTCCCCTAGAGCTCCCCTATGGCACAATCTTAACCTCCCTGAGCTCCTGGGCCACCCGGATTCCGGGTGGTGGACACAAAATGGGGTCTCACGTATCTCACACATTTTTGCGGGAGGCGAGTTTGTTTCATTCGATGTACTGAGGGCGCGCAGTGGGGTGCCAGCTAACTCCCTGTTCAGATATATGTCACTCCGTCATGCAATACGGACACAATTTGAGGGTCTGTCCCAGGAGCTCAGCGAATCGCCTCTTGAGGCGCTCATGTCATACACCGATCTGGGGAAGCTGGTCACAACGTTTTACTCACGTCTCCAATCGGCGGGGGTTAAACCCTTTGTGACAGCTCAGCGGAAATGGGAGGTGGATATTCCGGGCTGTCCGAGGAAGGGTGGGAGGAGGCCTCGGAGGTCTGCTTCCTTGACCTTATTGGGACTAACGATCAATTTGTTCAGTTTAAGTTTATCCACCAGTTGCACTATACTCCCGCCAGGTTGGCCCGAATGGGTCTGATTTCTGTTGCTAACTGCCCTAGGTGCGGCTCCACTGAGGCCGATTGCATACATATGTTCTGGTCATGCCCTACTGTACTGTCATATTGGATGGACTTGTTTTCTTTTTTTAAGGACAACCTACATTTTCCTTTACCTTTCACCCCGGAGGTTGGACTACTGGGGGTGCTCAATGATTTTGTTTCCAAGGCTCATGCTCGGACTCTGGTGCGCATAATCCTTTTCTATGCCAGGAAACTGTTATTACTACATTGGAAGAGTGCTTCCTCCCCCACTGTTCAAATGTTATATCGTATGGTGAACAAGGTCCTACCCATATTCAAATGTGTATACAAAAGCAGGGCCTGCCCCAAAAAGTTTTACAAAATCTGGCAACCCTGGCTGGATATTGAAGACTCCTTCTGGAAGGATGCCCCACTCTCTCAGCCTTGAGGGGCCGTGTATGGGGGGATTACGTGATGAGGTAGTGAACCGTAGAGTGTTTGGAGGGTGGCGAGGGGGGGCACAGGTAACATCTGGGGCGGAGGTGAGGGCCAGGAGGGATGTGTGTGTGTGAGTGGCTATGGATGGTGTATGTGTGGGATGTGATGGGTTTTGTTTCTAATGCACGGTCTATTCAATTGGCATAAATGTTATGTGTTTCATTTCCTACCGGTGTTGTAAAGACACATGTGCCATGTGGAAATTGTACTGATTGAAAATCAATAAACAAAGTTTTAAAAAAAAAAAGACGTGGCTAAATAAATTTTGGCCTAAATGTTTGACTAAAATGTTGTTTATTTGATTTGTCTTGTCGCTCTATTTTTGTATATAGCGCAAAAAATAAAAATCGCAGAGGCGATCAAATACCACCAAAAGAAAGCTCTATTTGTGGGAAGAAAAGGATGCAAATTTTGTTTGGGAGCCACGTCGCACAACCGCGCAATTGTCAGTTAAAGCGACGCAGTGCCGAATCGCAAAAAGGGGCAAGGTCCTTTACCTGCATTTTGGTCCGGGTCTTAAGTGGTTAAAATCTGTATCATTCAACCAATGACATACATACAGGTAAAACACCATGTCAACCTCTTATAAACATGTGGATATGAGCACAAATGTGAATACAAATAAATGAATTATTCAGCGCTAGAAGGTAAACACACAATGAAAAAACTAATGCAAGCCAGCACTGAAGGTAAATTCAAATAAAACACCCCAACAGAAATGATGAAAAATAGTAGTGCAGCCCAGAACAAATTAATAAATACTTTCAAACAACATATATATGAGAAAAAAAAGCAAACAGAATGTCCATATGTGTACAGATCATCCAAAGTAAATATGAGGAGCCAGAAAAATGTCCAGAAATGTACTAATTCCAAAGTGAATATAAGGAGCCAAATCCAAGGCGTGAATGGTGAAATCAGAAGAAAAAACCTCCACCAAGAAAGGTAAGAATGGCCTCTCACCTTATTGCGTAGACCGAAAAGGTCAAACAGCATATAATATCAAGGATCTCCCGAATGGTCCAATCGGTTCAACAGCGGATCACTCATGCGGCATCAGTAAATTCAAACGCCAGAAATGGTTTATGCAAAAAGAATAAAAAAGATCTAGTGCTCTCTGAAGCGAACTTTAAAATGTATTGCATATGAAATAAACACACTCACATAAAAAGCACTCGTTCCTGAGTGCTAGGTAAATAGCCATACAGCCGGGAATCCATCAAACAGATTGTTAGGATGCACGGTGTGCTGTGTGCAGTCGCGGGTGACGTCACGCATGTAACTCCCCCCTTGTACGTCGTTACGTCCACTAGGCGGGACTTCATCAGCGTGGGGAAGGCAGAAACAACACGGACGTCCCACTGAATACATTTTAAAGGTGTCGGTTGTCAAAGCAACCAACAACATAATAAAATACTCGCCCTCGTCATGACACAGACGCCTCCCATTGGATCAGTGCAGAGCTAACATAGCTACAAGCACAACAAGCGCAACCGCACAGCAAAGCTCAACGGGACAGCAGGCGAAATAATCATGACAAGGACAATGAGAAAATAAAAACCATATTTAAAACTAATGAGATCCATACAAGGTCTCAGTAGAAAAAGCCAAAGGCTATATTCTAAATATAAAAGACGTCATCCACGACTGCACATATCGCACATTTGCAAATATATACAGCAGTATCATCATTGGTAAAGCTACAGATACTATGATAAATGAAATAAAACATACACTAATAAAAAATATAAAGCAATTATAACAAGAACCATTGGCATAACGCAGATAAATAAATACATAGCGGCATAATTCCAAAGAATAAAAATTAATATCTAATACCAAAGATTAATACCAGAAATTAATGCTACCTATTGGATATAAAACAATTAAGGTCAAACTCAACATTGAGACCAGAGGGTGAGGAAACCTTGGTCTCATATATCCAGAAGGATTCGCGTTGACTTATACGACGAATATAATGCCCACCCCTCCAGTGTTTGTCCACTTTTTCAATACCCCAAAATTTAAGTGCACGAGGGTCCTTATGGTGACATTGTCTAAAATGTTTGGAGACACTGTGGCTTCTTCTGATTTCACCATTCACGCTTTGGATTTGGCTCCTTATATTCACTTTGGAATTAGTACATTTATGGACATTTTTCTGGCTCCTCATATTTACTTTGGATGATCTGTACACATATGGACATTCTGTTTGCTTTTTTTTCTCATATATATGTTGTTTGAAAGTATTTATTAATTTGTTCTGCGCTGCACTACTATTTTTCATCATGAGCACAAATGTAACAGACATATAATTATAGTATCACCCCCTAGCTCATACGGCTTCCCCAGAGGGATGCACGTATATGGCTGTGTGTAAAACCAAAATATTTGGATAGTATCATGTAGTAAAGTTATTCATCCCATTCACTGGATTCACAATCAGGTCTATATCCTTACAAGGCTAAAAGGAAATGCCAATGTTCGTGCTGGAAGATGACAAAGATGGATAATGGTAGGGTAGCTGAGAAAATTTGGTAATAAAAGTGGTCCAGAGGAGGTACAGTGCCTTGAAAGTTTTCATGCCCCTTAAAAGTTTCCACATTTTGTTGTGTTACAACCATGGCGTGCATTTGTATTCAGCCCCTCTGAGTCAATAGTTTGTAGAACCACCTTTCACTCCAATTACAGCTGCAATCTTTTGGGGATGTCTCTACCAGCTTTGCACATCTTGAGAGTGAAATATTTGCCCATTCCTCTTTGCAAAATAGCTCAAGTTCCGTCAGATTGGATGGAAAGCGTCTGTGAACAGCAATTTTCAAGTCTTGCCACAGATTCTCAATTGGAATTAGGTCTGGACTTTGACTGGCACATTCTAACACATGAATATGCTTTGATCTAAACCAATCCATTGTAGCTCTGGCTGTATGTTTAGGGTGATTGTGCTGATTGGAGGTGAACCGCTGCTCAAGTCTTAAGTGTTATGCAGACTCTAACAGGTTTTCTTCTAAGATTGCCCTGTATATGGTGCCATCCATCTTCCCTTCAACTCTGACCAGCTTACCTGTCCCTGCTGAAGAAAAGCATCCCCACAACATGATGCTGCCACCACCATGTTTCACAATGATGATAGTGTGTTCAGGTTAGTGTGCAGTGTTAGTTTCCTGACACACATAGCGTTTTGCTTTTAGACTAAAAAGTTAAATTCTAGTCATATCTGACCAGAGCACCTTCTTCCACATGTTTGCTGTGGCCCCCCAAACTGCAAACATGACTTCTTATGGCTTTCTTTCAACAATAGCTTTCTTCTTGTCACTCTTCCATAAAGGCCAGATTTGTGGAGTGCACAACCAAAGTTGTCTCCAGCTCCTCCAGAGTTACCATGGGCCTCTTGGCTGCTATTCTGATTAATGCCAGCCTTCATGATGCTATTTGTTCACTAAAGTTCTCTAACAAACCTCTGAGGGCTTCAAAGAACAGCTGTACTTATATTGAGAATATATTACACACAGGTGGACCCTATTTACTAATAAGGTGACTTTTGAAGGTAATTGGTTCCACTAGATTTCAATTAGGGGTATTAGAGTAAAGGGGGCTGAATACAAATGCACGCCACACTTTTCAGATATTTCTTTTGAAAACTATTTATAATTTCCCTACCATCTTACAATTGTGTGCTACTTTGTGTGGGTCTATCACATAAATTCCCAATAAGATACATTTACGTTTTTGGATGCAACATGACAAAATTTGTAAAATTTCAAGGGGTATGAATACTTTTTCAAGGCACTGTATAATGATCAGGGTTTGTGTGGTATGATGTTAAATGAATATTATCACATAGTCAGCTGTTAAAACATACCAAGTCATAACTTGCCTTCCTCACACTGCACTGTACTGTTGATCCGTGATAGGTCGTATGACAAACGCAAGCTACCAATTCCGCTCCCTTGAGGACCAATTTGTAATCCAAAGTAAGAGTACACAAGATAGTGAAACACTTCCACGTCCAAGAGGTATTGTAGGTATACTTATCAGGTCCTGTGGAGCACCAATGTCTTTAAAGGAGTGGGGTGATCTTTCCCTGCAGGGTCTGCCTTGCCATAGAAGTATGAATATCAAGTGGTCGAAATCAAGGGGTGGACAATGGGATAACCTGACTAGTTTTTTCCAAAGCAGATGATATCTATATTTCTCTTTCATCTCAAATCTCAAAAACTAAAGATTTGTTCCTTAATTTAGGATAGTAGGATAGAGCCATACAAACCATGCGTTTCTGCCTTTTGCCCAGCTGTACATGACAAACAGCTTATTTATAGACTTTATGCTAACTCTAGAAAATTGTAATTCCTAGCCTAGGTCCTTCATGATGATAAATAAGCTTACATACAGAAAAGCTGTGAAAGCTTCTATTGCATCAAATCTTAAGATCTGTTCAGCTATAGGGCGACACCTAAACACACACAGGAACAACAATTTAAATTTCTCCATGTTTTATGGAAAAAGTAAAAACAGCCACCACAACACTAGACTTCTTTCACAAAGGAGCTTTAGGTTGTCTACAGTAGCTAGCCATTTCCTCTTAATTAAATGCACAGTCATATTGTTACCGAGCTGCCATTTCTGTAAACTACAAAAAGAGGAAAGTACAGTATGACCTAAAACCTTAGTGGAAACAATTAAATAAATGCACAGGCTGCATATAAAGCAATGATAGTTTGACATGTAGTAAAGTCATATTACCTGTTACTAGCATTTCTTATACCAGAACTACACTATACCATGGCTCTAGTCTTGTTTTCTATACTCCATGTAATTATATTTTATAATTCAGCTAAACGCTGCACTAAACTAACATTTTTATATAATCCTAATATAATTTTGAAGGAAAACATCAAAGTCTAACCAGCCTTGTCTTCGTAAACTATTGTCCATCTTCAATGAATAGACTAATACAATGCCATGAAGTTGGAATCATGGCAGCTACTAACAGTGAGTTGTAAGCCGCGTACACACGATCGGTTCAAACCGATGAAAACGGACTGAAGTTCGTTTTCATCGGTCCAAACCGATCGTGTGTAGGCCCAATCGGTTCGTTATCCTTCGGTCTAAAAACAGATGGCTTGCTTTAAAATCGAACCGATGGACGGCTAACCGATAGGTCAAAACCGATCGTTAGTACGTACGAGCATCGATTAAAAATCCACCATGCTCAGAAACAAGTCGACGCATGGAAGCATTCAACTTCGTTTTTTTTTTAATCATTTCATCATTTCATTGTTGTGTTTTACGTCACCGCATTCTGACACGATAGGTTCATGAACCGATGGTGTGTAGGCACATCAGTCCATCAGTCAGCTTCATCGGTGAACCGATGAAAACGGTCCGTCGGACCGTTATCATCAGATGGACCGATTGTGTGTACAGGGCTTTAGCCTACAGGTATCTGCAAAAACAAGCCTATTTTCTTGATCCCTCTATAACTATTTGTAGATCACAGCAAACAGGTCCAGTGGAATCTCAGAGAGAACTCACTATGTACACTTGACAGATGCAACTTTGGATGGGTGCAACTTGTATACGATTTTGGGCATTGACCAGTCATAATGGACAACTGTTACATTGTATGACATTCAAGTATGACTTTCATGCAACTTTTGAGGGTTAACATTGAAGTCTATTGCCTTCAAGTTGCATAAAAGTCAGACCAAAGTAGTGCATGAACTACTCTAAAGTTTCTGCAACTTTGAATCGCACATATATGAATGGATATCATTGGGGACCATAGGGAAAATTGCAGGGCCTGCATCTCTTTAGACGTGATTTCCAATTGTGAGTATCTTACTAAAAATGCAATTTTTGTTGCAGGGGTGCCTGATATCTGACTCGAAGCTCAGTGCAGAAAATCACTGAGCCAATCACACAATTATGGAATGATGCTTCTGAGGATGGGGGGGGGGGGGGGGGGCGTTCTGTACACATTCTGTGTACAGAACGCCTCCAGGTAACCATATTGCATTGCATTTCACAGAAAATTACAGAGCTGCAGATTGAAAAGGAAAGGTAATTTTTATTAACATTCAATAACAAAATGACTTGTATCGCAGTTGTATATGCTATATAATAATTTTTTTTTATGTGTCATTTTTTTCCAACGAAAGTGGTGTTGCCCTTTAAGTATGCCCTTGTGAACAAGGCCTTAAGTCAGCCAATTCATTATAAAATAATCTGTACACAGAAGAAAAAAGGTGCGTGACTCTTTCTTCAAAATGCAGCGCACTACAAAGTACAGTATGCATTGTGCTCACCTGTGCAAAGTGTTGAGGTGCATTTTGCAATGAATGGCAATGCATTTGCAATGAATAGCACCCTAACAAAGCACTCATAGAGTGGGTGCGTTGGCATGCGTAGTGGCAATTCATAGTGACATATGTGCACATTGGTGCACATTGCCACGATGCACAAGCGTTAATGGTATGGTGATGAGATTTTTTTAATGAAATCCGGGGACATATTTTTTTTCTTACTAGTAATGGCGGCAATCAGAGACTCTCTGCCCGCCACCGCCACTGCCCGCCTCACAGCCTTACTCTCTGGCCCCTTGGCTACTACTGGGTAAGGAGCAGAGGAAGATCACTTAGCCAGGGAAGACAAGGAGATAAGTAGGCAGGTGGCTGGCCTGGACTTGAGACAAGGCAAAAGAAAATGTGAGTGGAGCTAAATGGGCATTTACCCGAAACTGAAGAAATATTCCCTCCGCTCTGACCGGCACATGATCATCAGAAAGGTGCACAGATAATGGAAAAAAATACACCCCCCTAAGCTAGTAGAAGCGGCGGAGTGGGGCGGGTGTTAATTCAGAATATATATATTTTTTTTATTCTGTACGGACTGTCTGTGAAATTGCCCCAGCCCCTTTTCAAATCCAATCTGGGGACAAAATCAGGGACAGACTTGGTCCAGGGACAGTGTCTTCAATCCGGGGACTGTCCCCAGAAACCGGGGATGTCTTGTCACCCTAGTTAATGGGCCCTCACTGAATGTATGCGGATGCTGCCTTTGTTGGCTTCTGACAATGTTAGCTGTCACACTGATCCAGGACAGATCTGGAACATGTATACAGATTAGGAACCCGGATTTCATTCTGCTTATCTAATCTGCCTGCTTGTTTCAGGTAACTGACAGCAAATAGAGACAAAATAGATCACCAATGGCCGCCCCTGTATTATTCTCAGTTTAGGTTTCCCATACGCAGACATGCTTAATCAATGTATCTGAGAACGACAACTATGACAACATTTATATGACTACCATTTTTTAACTAAAAAAACATATTGACATAAATAATGAAGTAATCTTTTCCTTACCGTTCCGATTGTGTTATGTCTTGGTCTTTTGAGTTTATCTCTCTTCGATATGCTGTGTTCACTAATCTGCCAAAGTTGTCCTGTTTCTTATACTATGTGGTTGGATGACTATTTCGTCTCTGCTGACTTCCTGTTGTCACAGTTCCTCTCTTTCATTTCATGGCTCTAAAATTTGACTTCCCCTTCTGTGGTTCTTGTGTCAGTGTACACGATCAAGTATATAGATCTAACTCCAGCTGGTATGCTATTATTTTTATGTAGTAACATTGTTAATGTCAAATGAAGGAAAACACTGGTAGAAGAGATTTTTCTCTTAAAAGTAGTTCACTCAGGCTAATATTTGGGTTAGAAAAAAGAAAGTTAAATATACAGTAATGCCTTAAAATGAAACATTAATACGTTACCTATTTGTTCCTGCAGTACAGTTCAGTGACAGGTAAGCATACAGGCAGGGCAATGATAAGGTAGAAAGTAAAGAAATGCTTTGCAATGCAAGATATAATGAAGTCAGGAAGTATATGTTTTGTTTCCTGCAGTAATTTCATAATAAGACCTCTTGCACATGGGCGAAAAAAAGCATTTGTATCTGTGTAGCTTTTTTTTTTTTTACAGATCTGTCCACAGGTGCCTTGTTATCTGTGGGTCAATACCAGGGCTGTCTTTAATCCTAAGGACAGTGACAAAGTATTTACCCAATGTCACCTCAGTCTGTTCTAAACCAAGAGACTGTTCACCCTTTATTTACAATTTTTGAAGGCATCTTTGATCCTCTGGTTGAGGGTCAACTTTTGAAGCATTATCTTCTGAAGTGTTAGTAAGAACGGTTTCTTATTGGGAAATTGAAGCTACTTGGAATTCTTAGGCATCTCAAAGTTTTCCAATAACTGAAGATCTGAATGCACATTTCACCCAGGCTGTCAATGTCATTATCTCTTGTTACATCCCACTACAAAAAATAAGTAAGGCGGCAACGTGGTCATCAGCAAAAAGCTTTATTTCTTACTACAGAATTGATCTATTTTTATTTTCTCAAGACTTCTTCTGTACATCATCAATATAACATTGTAGAATAGTAACATACTGCATTATTGGCGTATAACACTCACTTTTTTACCCTGAAAATAGATTGTAAACTATGCCTGCGTGTTATACGCAGGGGGCTGTGGAAAGTTTTTTTCCTTAAACTTCCCTCTTAAAGTTAGGGGTGCGTCTTATATGCCTGTTATACGCGGATAAATACGGTAGTTAACTTATTCCTCCATCAGGATAGTGGTTCCATTTCCAAATTTACATACATTTTATTCATGATCAAAAAAGAGAGAGAGAGAAAAAAAAAAGAACAAAAGGAAAAAAAAAACACTAGTTTATCTGTTTCCATCTGGTCATGCATTTATTGACTCAGTCAAGTCTAGTATTCTCAGTACAGTATCTGTCTCTGTCCCACCCCCACCCACACACCAAACACGCAACTAGACAAGACAACAACAAATAAAATATATATATATATTTTCGGGAGACCACCCCACCCTTTCCAATCCACAGCATCCTCCCCCCTCTTCCTCCCCGACCTCCATTGAAAATATAATGCTCCTCTATACTGTTCCCATAAGCGTCTCCCCCTCCTTTGACCCAATAAAGAGATTCCATGCGGACCATGTTTTCCGATAGGTCTCAATTTTCTGTCATGCTGTCCATATCAGTTCTTCCATTTGATTAATTTCCTCTACTTTTTTAAGCCAAAGTCCTATTAACGGGGGTTGCCTTTGCTTCCAGGTCCCAGGTATACATGCTTTAGCAGAATTGATCTAGCCTGTTTAGCAACTGTTGAGTTTAACAAGTAGAGCAATAACCAGGTTCTGATTCAACTGTTTGCCGATTAGTTTTGTTAAATTTTGTCTTGTTATGAGAAACTCTTCCTGCTGTTGCAAATTAATCCCGATTGTATGTTATTATGATGTTACAGGAAATGGAAAACTGTATACTCACCTTTCCTTAATTTCAATTTTTTTGTGTATCTTTATGATAGCATACACAATGGTGATATTTTCAAAGAATGGCATAAGAAAGGAATGAGCCATAATGTAAAGTTAACTGGTCCTATAGGACTTACGGCGGCCGGCGGCTGAGCGACAACCCATTGTATGCTGCCATGAAGATGTATTAAGAAAGGTTGTGTTTGAAATGACAGTGATTGATTCACCACAAGTGAACGTTAAGTGAAAGTCAATTTCCTGGTGCCAACCTGGCTTCATACATGTGGTAGAAGGCGGCCATAGATTGGCGCCAGGAAAGGAAAATTACATTAAGTATTAGATACAATTTTTAATTTTCCTGGCACCAACATAGCAGCATACAACCACATGGATGCTGCCGTGGAATGAAGCCAGGAAAAGAAAATTACATTAGGTAGGGTTGCACAGATACCACTTTTTTAAGACTTTTCAAGAGTACAAGTACTGATACCTTTTTCAAGTACTCACCGATAACGATTCTTTTTTATTAAATGTCATGTCACAGTGGCACTGACCTGATCCAGGTCGAGCCGGTTTGTATTATTACAAATTTACTTCTCTATTTATTTCTTCCATTTTATTAAGTATCAATTCAGAAAAGGACAGCGCAGAGTCCCACCCTGACACGAAAAGAGAACCCAGAAATTAACCATTTTACCCCCCCACCCCCCCATCCCAGGACGAGCCGGTGTCTTATCGATCTAGTTCTGCCATCGGATAAGTTCCAGAACCGACTGCGCAGACTCCGCGCATGTGCAATAACAGGCCACGGAAGTAGCCGAACTCAACAGCTGATCGTCAGCTGTTAATGCGCTCGGCCATGTTTGCCATCGACTGCACAGGCGTGGCAAGGCGCGCGCTCGGCGCTCGCTCACAGCAGGAGCGGAGACAGAGGCAGACACAGAGCGGACACAAAGGGCTGGAGGACATGCCATGCCGCACTTCACACTGGAAAAGGGGGCGGAGCCAAGAAGGAGACTCGTGTCCTATGGAACAGGAGCCAAGAAGGAGACTTGTGTCCTATGGAACAGCACTTGCACGCAGCAAGCCCCTGTAATAAACTACACGTCTGCGGGGCAGGTTTTTAAATGTTAATGGGCGGCATTTTCATAAGGCATAGGGAGCGAGCGCATCTACAGTACAGCTCACGAAAAGCTGTTCCCGCTCGGTGGTTTCCGTCGGCTCAGCTTGCGCCTGCGCACTGCACACGGGAATCATATCGATAGCTGGAACCAGCTCAGCAGATCACCAGGACTGGAGGAGGACCATTGGCTACGATTGGTGCGGCGGTGGGGGCAGTTACAAGCACTGATCTCCCTCACAGGCGTGGGAGGGAGAAGAGGAGAAGTGGCTGTAAGAAAAGCTATACAGGTAGATCGGGGCTTGTAACTGCTCCCACGGCCGCACTGATCACTGTGACGCTGCCCCGAGGACGCCGGATTTACTGGCCTTCTGCCAGGTATTGGGTCAAGCATCAGAGCATTTGCAGTACTCGTGCAAATGTGCGGTATAGGCACCGATACTAACCACAACAATAAGTATTTGATACAATTTTCCGTTCTCACGGTTTTATAAATATGCTCCCTAGTAGACACTTGTAAATGTAAAGTAAAATGCAATTCCAAGCCAGTGTACGCTACTGTAGCTTATAGACTGACCAGGTGGTTATAATGAAGGCAGGTCCAGTAACTTAGTGGTCAGTTTCTCGAAACGCTGCCCAGAGAATACATCACTATATCCAGATGAGAAGCCTCTAAGAATCTGCAATAAAGTTTGCCTAAATACTACTTATGCGTATAGTTCACATGGACATGGATCTTTTATTTTTTTCTGTACTAATGATGTATTTGTTGACAAAGACTTGTAACCTTTTTTCCAAGTAATAACATTTGTGATAAAATACAGTTCATTGTAACTTTATAGATCTTTCATAATTGTTTAAACCATTTTTAGTAATTTAACAGCAATGCTAGATTTGTATACATGCAGATCACGTAAAGGCGGGCAGGGTTTTTTGAAGTATGTTTATTCCAGGAAAGTGAGTTCATTATGCTATGCTTGTATATTGCAACACCTGCAGCTGGTTTCCTGAATTACACCAAAAGTCTCCAGAAACTTCAATAAGATATTCTCCAGATTTCATCTCTTTTTAGGAGGGCACAAAGAGCAGGGTTAAGGTTTTAGAAGGCACTGTGCTAGGTATACCTGAATGATAATCCTGTTTGAAGCAAGCTCCACTCTTACAAATCTTTTTTTTATTTTTTTATTAAAAATCTTGACCATTCCCCAAAAACAAACAACAAAACAACCCCCCTAAACCACTTCAACCCCACTAAGGATTTACCTCCCTTCCTGACCAAGCTCTTTTTTCTATGGCACTGCGTACAAAATTAAACAAAATGTAACACAAAAAAAACCTTTTTTTTTTCCCACATTTTTTGGGTGGTATTTGATCACCTCTGCAATTTCAAAAAAAAAATTTGCGCTATAAACAAAAAAAAGAGCGACAATTTTTTATTTTCTTTTGCTATAATAAATATACCCTAAAAATATATATATATATATAAAAAAATTCTTCCACAGTTTAGGTCAATATGTATTTTACATATTTTTGGTAAAAAAATAGCAATAAGCGTATATTGATTGGTTTGAGAAAAAGTTATCGGGTCTACAGAATAGGGGATAGATTTTTGGCATCCTTATAAAAAAAAATATTAGTGATGGTGGCTATCTGCGATTTTTATCATGACTGCGACATTCCAGCAGACAGATTGGACAGTTTTGACACTATTTTGGGACCATTGACATTTATACAGCGATGTAGCGATCGGTGGTATAAAAATGCACCGATTACTGTGTAAATGTCACTGGTAGGAAAGGGGTTAAACACTTAGGGGCGATCAAGGAGTTAAAGCGGAGCTCTACCCTAAAGTGGAACTTCTGCTCATCGTATTCCTCCCCCTCTCCGGTGCCACCATCGGCACTTTTCGGGGACAGGATGCCTGTCTTCGACAGGTATCCTTTTCCCACTTCTGGGAGTCCGACCGTGACGTCTCAGCTGGGCTCCCTCTTCCCCTGGCCGCCGGGCTAATAGGAGAGAGGAGCGAGGCCTCACGCATGCGCAGTAGGGTTTCCGGCGTGAAGTCAAAAGGCTACACTGCCGGTTTCCCTTACCCGCAATATCGGCGGCAGTGCAGCCTTTCGGGTTCACGCCGGGAACCCTACTGCTGACATCGCTAAACTCCAGGATAGGTAAGTGTATGTAACGGAATTGGCCCGTGGGACCCAGAGTACTCCTGTTTCAGCTTTATTACAGGTTGTTTATTCTAAACCCAACCGGTCAATAGAGTAATTCATTCAATGTGGGAACACAGACTGTTAAGTTGTTTAATGTCATCTGCTACTGTCATGTCTGGCTCTCAAGAACTGTTCATTGTGGGATGCTAATTGACACTGTATTGTGTGAATTTCTATTGATGATAAATGTGTATTGTATAGCAGATGAGAAAATCTTATCTCGGTAAATAATTAGTAATTAGCTCATGTAGATTATCTCGGAGACAGATTGTCTGTCTCCTAAAGATGTGTATTGAGCTCTTTGTGTCATGTTGTGGGTGGAGTTAAGCCATTGTTCCTTGGGGTTTCTAACTGTATAAAAGCCTGAGTTTACCATTAAAGAATCTATCCATTTTGAACCAGAGAACAGAGCTGTGTGTCTCGTTTCTGGGGAATCCATATGGGCAGTGTGCGTCTGCTGGATTGTGGAGTGTTCATAAGCTGTCATGGGTTGGTGGAATGGAATATCGTAGACGGCGTAACCCATGACCGTTACAGTGTACATTTATTAAAAGCCAGCAGCTGCAGTATGTGTAGCTGCTGGCTTTTAATTTTTTTTTCCGGACCTCCTCTTCAAGTGTGTTCCCTCAGTGTCTTCTAACTGTAGGGGGGATGGGCTCTCTAGAACATGACCAAGATCACTGCTCCTGATCACTGGGAGAAGTAGATCCCTGTCATGTGGCTAGGCAGAACAGGAAAAATGCCTTGTTTCCCCGTTCCGCAATCGTGGCACGAAGAGGCAGACATAGACTCCGTGGGACTTGCCTGTGCACGGTATTGACAGGCTGTCCGCGTCCGGCATAGCTATTTTTGTACACCCAGCCATTACCTGATGGTGGCTGGACAATGAAAGCTGTTACCTTTGGCTGTTTTTAGGCACCTGATCAAAAAGTTGAAAGACGTTAGGAGGGGGCTAAAGTGATGAATGTAGACTAGCACTTCTCTGCTATTTAAAAATTCATTGTTGGTGGATAACACTAAGTAAATGCCTAATGGAATGGCCAAGTCATCTAAAAAGCACTCAGAGTGCTGATCAATAGTATACTAGCTTTTTTATACAGCGTGTGTCCAAAGGCAGGGTCTAGTAAGCAAAGACCAAAAATGCTTTATATTCATAAAATTGATACATATTAGTTTAAACAAAAAAAAAAGTTTCACAATCTGGTTTATTAAAAAAAATACTTTTATTTATAATTAAAATGTATATCAACATTGCCCTGTCATCACAGAGGTAATCAGAAGCCTGGTGTGTTACAGTTTCTAATCATGAGACAGAAGACAAGTGTTCCTTCGATAATGGAATGAAAACACAAATGCATACACTTTGGCTTATTTATAAAAAAAACACTGAGAAAAAGAGGAGAGTGATAGCCTACAGTAACCCGCAAGGTTGGTCGTTTTATAATTCATAGTTAAAAATTAGCCCAATTAAACCCAAATGATTGGTTCTTATAAGAAAAATTACCAATTGCTTGGGTTTGTTTTATAAATCAAATCCACAGATGTACATATGATGTGTGTGCATATATCAGAATTATAGGTCAATAACAATCTCTTCCTGGCACACCATGCATTCTTGACATACATTCCCACTAGACATTTTGGATTAGTCACCAGAACTGTATATAACCGGTGCTGCTTTGGCCCTTAATGCTCGAGGCATACGGAAAAAGCTGCCCAAATACAACACCATGGCTTCACTTTGGCCTCCCCAACTCTACGCGTACAGCTAACTACATTTATACATCTCTGTGGGTTATGATGGCTGTCAGTCCATTAGATATAAACAATGTAGTGCTTACAAGGCAAAAATGTGTTATTAGGATATCCCGGTACGCCTTATCCTATGTGGAAAGGGACTGACGCAAAAAAGGCTCAACCCGCAAAGCTTTACCAAGAGGATAAGACGATTTATTTGAACCATGCGTCTATTTTTTACATCTAACAAGCATACATATTCGCCAGCACACCATGGATCGACAACTTCCGTCCAAAAAGTTTTTAATGAAAAAGATCACATCACAAGGGATAGTGCAACGTTTCAGGGCCACGCAGGGCCCCTTTGTCAGGCCTGACGAAGGGGCCCTGCGTGGCTCCGAAACGATGCACTATCCCTTGTGATGTGATCTTTTTCATTAAAAACTTTTTGGACAGAAGTTGCCGATTCATGGTGTGCTGGCGAATATGTACGCTTGTTTGAGGTTTCCAGAACCCGGGTAATCGTTGCATCACCCACCATTTTATGAGCCATTTTTGCCAGGAATGTGTGCGAGAGGAATATTGATCAGTCTATTTTTTACATCTAACTGGCTGAAAAGAACGGTCAATAAAAAAAAAAAAAATATATATATATATATATATATAAAGATCCTTATCCTTATAATTTTACAGGTCTTACGAATTACAGTTATACCGCCACCTAGTGAAAGAGGCTTTTTTCAAGAAGGTTCCCATTCAGAAGCTAGTAATTACCTTTTGGAATCCGAGTAATAAAGGAGACTAGCACAGCAAAAATAGAGCAAAACTTCAAATTTTAGAAAGCAAACTCATTAAAAGAGGTACTAGCAGATCATCTTCCTGACATTACCTAAAATCCCCTTGGTTAACTCATGCTGCTTATTTCAATGTGTCAGACCGGATATTCAAATTCGTGTCATTGGTGTCAGTGCAATTTTGCAATGTTTTTGACTTTTTTCTATATCCTCCTTCATTTTGGTGGTTTAATTTAAATATTTTCTAACAAGACTGGGGGAAAAATGTGTGACAGCTTTTAAAAAAAATGTTCACCATGGAATGTGCTTTTATCACTTTGATAAACTGGGGGAATCATACTGAAGTGGTTTAAAAGGTAATCATTCACAAACACTCAGATGATAACACTGATTACTTGGCAAACAGAAATAATCACTTAAACTAGATGTATAATTAATAGAATAATTAACAATGAGACATTTTCTCTCAGTACATCAGGAAGACCAGAAACTATATATAGTGTGTGTATGTATGCATATATTATATATACACACTAAATGACCAAAAGTATTGGGGCACCTGCCTTTACCGGCACATGAACTTTAATGGCATCCCAATCTTGGCCTGAAGGGTTCAATATTGAGTTGGCCCACCCTTTGCAGCTAGAACAGCTTCAACCCTTCGGGGATAGCCTCCACAAGGTTTAGAAGTGTGTCTATGGGAATGTTTGACCATTCTTCCAGAAGCACATTTGTGAGGTCAGGAACTGATGTTGGACAGAAGGCCTGGCTTGCAATTCATCCCACAAGGTGATCTATAGGGTTGAGGTCAGATATGTTCCTCCACCCCAAACTCATCCATGTCTTTATGGACCTTGCTATGTGCACTGGTCCAAATCTGATTGGGGGGGGTGGTATTTGAGGATGACCCCTTCCTGTTCCAACATGACTGTGCACAAAGCAGGGTCCATAAAGACATGAATAAAAGAGTTTGGGGTGGAGAAACTTGACTGGCCTGCAGAGAATCCTGACCCAAACATGATAGCGCACCTTTGAGATGAATTTGCGTGGAGATTGAGAGCCAGGCTTTCTTGTCCGCATCAGTGCCTGACCTCACAAATGTGCATCTGGAATATTGGTCAAACATTCCCATTGACACGCTCCTAAACCATGTGGACAGCCTTCCCAGAAGAGTTGAAGCTGCAACGGGTGGGCCAACTCAGTATTAACCACTTGAGGCCCGCGCTACCGTCGGATGACGGCAACAGCGCGGGCCTGAATAGCCAACATGCCGTCATTTGACGGCATGTCATTCTGGCGTTCCCAGCGCGCGCTGTAGAGCGCGCTGTGGGGAAGCCCTGTGTTGTCCGTGTCCCTTGGACACGGCCAATCACAGATCGCGGCAAACGGCCAATCAGAGTGGCCGTTTGCGATGCGATCTGTGGGCGAATGAGAGATGATCTCTCATAGATCATCTCTCATTGCCGGCTCACACAGAGACAATGTCCTGTCTCTGGAGGGGAGGAGCCCGATCTGTGTTCCTTCCTACATAGGGACACAGATCGGTCACCCCCCCCCCCTCCCCCCACAGTTAGAACACACCTAGCATACACATTTAACCCCTTCCTCACCCCCTAGTGTTAACCCCTTCAATGCCAGTCACATTTATACTGTAATTAGTGCATATTTATAGCACCGATCGCAGAATAAATGTGAATGGCGCCAAAAATGTGTCAAAAGTGTACGCCATAACGTCGCAGTACCAATAAAAATCGCAGATCGCCGCCATTTCTAGTAAAAAAAAAATAATAAAAAATAATAATTCTCTCCCCTATTTTGTAAGCGCTATAACTTTTGCGCAAAACAGTCGCTTATTGCGATTTTTTTTTTTTTTTTTTACCAAAAATATGTAGAAGAATACGTATCGCCCTACGCTGAGAGAAAAAAATGTTTTTTTTTTTTAATTGGGATATTTATTATAGCAACAAGTAAAAAATATTGTATTTTTCTTCAAAATTGTCGCTCTTTTTTGTTTATAGTGCAAAAAATAAAAATCGCACAGGCGATCAAATACCACCAAAAGAAAGCTCTACTTGTGGGGAAAAAAGGACGTAAATTTTGTTTGGGAGCCACGTCGCACGACCGCGCAATTGTCAGTTAAAGCGACTCAGTGCCGGAAGCTGAAATTTTACCTGGGCAGGAGGGGGGTGTAAGTGCCCAGTATGCAAGCGGTTAAACTATACATACCAAGACTGGGATGTCATTAAAGTTATGTGCGTGTAAAGGTGTCCCAATACTTTTGGCAATATAGTGTATGTACATATACACACACACACTGCATAATCTCATACATAGTAGATAGTGGTGTGCAAAGAATGGTGCAACATAAACCTTCACTTCGCTTCCTGCCCAATATCCCTTCTCCTGTGTGGCAGACCTACCTGATAGTTTTCAGATTTTTACAGAATAAACAAAATTACTTTATCATAAAAACTACCAAATCACTTAAAAAGGAAATCGCAACAAAAACTCACATCAATGGACATTCAATTTTTGCAAGGAACCCATTAGGAGAGAACTATGAAAGGCCATTGCTAGATGTTTTTTTTACAAGATACAAGCTCTAGGGAAGTTATCCAGTCCTGCTTTTACCACCCCTACCCTGTGATCGAGAAATCGTATGCATGCAATGAAGTCTAAACTTTCAACATGGATACTGGTTCTGGATAACTGACTCACCAGGCAGAGATGTAAAGGGCATGGAACATTAAAAACAAGTTGGCAAAGGGAGTGCTCAAAATGTAAGCCCCAATAAAGGCCAACTCTAAGTTTTAGTGAACTTTAAATCCTTTTTTTTTTTAACCAAGCTGGTCCAAACAATTGTTTTCACCAATAAGTGCAACGGCTGTCAGTGTTGTATGCAACCTCAGCATACAGCACTGTGTTCCAGCAGTGGGACAGGTATGAATGAATACAAGCCTTCCTCTGATCGCCTGAGGCAGAGATAGAGACATCATCTACCTGCCCTGCCAATCAGAGGAATCCTTGCATTCATTTAGAAAATACAAAGCTTCCTATGAGTGGCTGAGCAGTGCAAGCTCTACTTGAGTTTTCTAAAAACCCTGTCCTGCTGCCAGAACACAGCTCTGTATACTGTATGCAGAGCCTACATGAAGAAAAAATCATACAGCGCTGACAGTCGATGCATTTCTTAGTGAAGGAAATCATACATTTGGACCAGCTTGATCGAAAACAACGGAAACATGGAGTAAGGCTTGAGTCACTTTCGTCAGTGGAGGCTTTAGTTGTTTTAATTTTTTATTTGGATAATTTTCTAGAGTCATTAGGGAAAAAAAAATTCCGGAGCCTGTTCCATATTTCTTTAGTTCCCCAATTTAAAAAAATGAAGCCTGGATGTACATAGAGCTAAAGCTGACTATACAAATCAAATTGCACTACTACAACTATGCAGTGCAGGGGGCTGACTGATTTCATACAAATTGAAAGGATTGCTTAGGTTTGTCCTCATATCACAAAGTTCCGCTTGTATAGGGTAGGGCAGCTTTAGGCTCCCTAAAAGGCAATAATAGCCAATTACACATCTACATGGTTCTGCAAGTTCCTGATGCAAAAAGTCATGATGATATGAAAAAATTCTGTGCAAATTACACAAAAGCAAAAAAAAAAAAAAACCCACAAGAGAAACAAAAAATCAAATAGCAATTTTAGGGAAACATACACATACAGGAATGAAATATTACAAATGCACACAAGCAATACCGCGCATCAGCAATAATAAATACAAACTCTTTCAAAAGGTTCTTTTAGAAAGAGAAACAGTAACTGGTAATATATAAATATGCAACATTCTTATTAAACAGAATATTTACAGGTTTACACAACCTCTCCCTCCCAATTTAGCACAATCAAAGTGAGGACATAAAATTTCTATAGAATAAACATGATTTCGAGAACTGAACCAGCCCAAGTGTTGTGGAAAAGGCAACAAAGGTGAACTGGGTTAGAGGTCTATGCTTGCCATCCGTCAAAGGAGTTGAAAACTTTTTCAAGGCATGCAGACTTTTTAGAAAGCGGTGTGTTGCATTCAGTGATGCTGGCGACATCATCTTCAGAATATGTAGTGCTGGAGTCCTGAGTACAAGATATGATGCCGTTCCACATTTTCAGTGAAGACACAACTAAAGTAAGAATAGTAATCTCATGGCTTCAACTTATTTCCCAACTATGTTTAGCAT